>JAOXYD010000007.1:7240570-7258016 GCA_028565735.1 Pinacopodium congolense
TTTAACCAAGATTGTTGTTAGTGAATTTCCAACAAGTAGTTGGAGAGAGGATGTAGTCTATCTTTGGGGTAGGCGAATCTCTATAAATATTGGTGTTCCTTCTTTTCCCTATCTTTTTTATATTTGTGCATTTGTATTTATTTTATTATTGATTGATATTGGCTTAAAGTTTATCTTTCATTTATGTTGAATTTTGATTTAAAGATTGCATATTATTTTTAAATTGACATAAGGTGTTTAAAGTGTCTTAATTCTGAAATAATTTTTAAACACCTAATTCACCCCCTCTTGGGTGTCATAGAGCTAACATGATCCATAAACAAATTGGAAATAAATGGCATTAATTTCAAGAAGTTTAAATCTAAGGTCTTTTAATTTAAGAATCCTTACAAAAGACTTTAGAGGTTGATCAATAGTCATAGATTCCTTAATCATCTAATAATCTTACTTTGGTAGCCAATCCAAGTAAAATTAACTTAAGAACTTAACTAGATATCCAATCATATTATCATAACCCATCTAATATTATAATCCTAGTTAAAATAAGCTAAGAACAAATATTCATCAATGAAATTAAAGATATAATAAGAAAATACATATTCATTAATGAAAGAAAAGAGTCAGTATAAAGAAGAAAAAAAGAGTTAAAAAAATACAATCAAAATTTATCCATCTCAATTGCAATTCTTGCTCCTCATTCTACTTTAAATGCTTTTGACAACCTTAATCACTAACTCAATGTAAAGAAAGAACAAAAGAAAACAAAACTTTAACCTAAATCGAACTACCGAACTACCGAACTATAAATAAAAATTGAAACCTCTCATATGGCTTATATCTCTCTCTCTACTGCTACCTCCTCTTTCTATGTTACCTTATCTTCATTTTATAATATTGAATGACTTCCAAGGTTATGAAGGAATTCTAATATGTTTCTTGGTATTTGAGTAATTTTTTAGTCCAAATAATCTTTAATTCTCATATTTTTGGATGCATAACATCTCCTAAACTTGAGTACAATGGCACTATTAAAGGGAGCTGTTATTTTTCTTTCTTTTCTTCTCTTTTTCTTTTACTTTTTTGGAGTATAATCATGGTTTCAATAGGACATAAAAAGTGCCATGGATATGGGGCCATTAATGTCTCGCCCTTGTGCAAATTATCTGTTTTTTACTCGTTTTCATATTTTAACACCTCGAATTGACATATATCTAAAATATAGCCAAAACAACTCTTAAAGAGAGAAAATTCATATGTTAATAAGTGTAAAAATATATTAAAATATGATGTACAATCCTATATAAATTACCCCTAACCTTCATACATAATTGCACTAGGGAGTAACTTCTAAACAATGCATAATTCTATTTAATATCAGTTTTAAAATCTTACAATTTCAAGTGCATCCAATCATATCTAGCTTTAATAAGGTAACTATCTTCTAGTGGTCACATCTTTCTTTCAACATATCCTACAGTGTAAATGAGTTTTTGTCACATCCATTCTTTATACTCTTACAAATATAATGTTTACAAAAGATCAAGGCTTTGGCGTAGTCTTTATGGAATAAGATATCATCCTCCATTATCTTGGTTGCCAAACTCATAGCTTTAATATGCATTTCCACATAAAAAATCAATGACAAATATTTTTTTTTCTAGAAATGTGTAAAGCAAGATATTTAATGTTAGTAAGATTAGGCATAGTAGAATAAGAAGAATGCATACCTTTTTCTTCTTTAAAACTTCGCAAACTCATGATTGGTTACGAAAAATTTTAGTAAAATAAGATCAAGAAAGAACACTGATGAATAACTGAAAATATAACTAAATGTTTAAGATTGAAAAAGGGTAGAGAGAATTTGAGGAGAGAACTTATTTCTCTTATTTTTGTCTATAAAAAAAATCATTTAATAATCCATTTATAGTTTCATAAGTGGTGGATACAATATACATAATTAATTTTTTTTATATTAGGTAATTCTATCAATTGATATATTTTTTCTACATAATTTTTTACATACTAAGCAATTCTATTAATTGGAACATTCTTTATACATAATGATTTTGTACATTAAGTAATTCAATTAATTAAGACATTCATCCTATAACAAATAATAAGTTTGGAGACCATGCATAATTGTTATATGTTCTATACCATTGTTAGTATAAATCATTTCAGAGACCCATCAAATTGTGATTTGTATCCTATAACATTGTTTTCGAAAATTTATCATATAACATTTTTAATATAAATCTCATGTATAATGACTTTCCATAACTAATTAGGCAAGGGGTTGCTAAATATATGGAGGCTAGGACAAACTACAACGGGATAGCTTCAAAGAGTCATTGTTATTTGAGTAGATCTAGTTACGAAATTTTTTATTCATTGACTCATTAATTTATTTAAAATATATAATTTATAGCTTATAAAGTAAATTTGATAACTTTCTTAATACATTTTTAAAAAGTTAACTATAAATTCTCTCATTATATATAAATGATAACTACAGAATTAATTCTCGAACCAGTGTTGTCTAAAGTCTCAACTCATTATTTTATCAAAAACAAAAAAAAAAAAGTCTCAATCCATTGTCTTTCGAAACCTTTTGGTAAAAGATGTTGACATTTATTTTTGTTGCACTGCAATTAACAAGAGAGTTTATCTAAAACAAACCTAAAAGGTAGATGTTATTCTTTTATAAAATTAAAAAATAGAAATCAGATAATTTTTCATATTTAATGTTTGTTCATCTAAGTGAGGACTCATGATTATAATGTTCATGCTTCAGGTTTTAATGAAGCAACTTTTCCATATCTTTGCATTCTTTCTCAATTACCATCCTTAACCTAAGTCCAGAAAGCTCGTGAATAGGAAGTCATTAACGAAAATAAGGATGTGTCGCTTACCACTGCGGTTTGGGATAAAAGATTTATCAATTTCCAAATTTTTTAAATTTTTATTTCAGCATTAAATTTTTAAAAATTTTCAATTCAATAAAGAAATTTACAAAACTCATTTTATTAAATTAAAAGATTAATTCTGTTAATTATTTACTAACGTATTTAACGGAATATAGATGCATATACCTACATTGCTCCTTATTCTTTTTCTTCAATTGTCTCCTATCAAATGAAACAGCTAAATCCCACTTATGTCCAGCTCATCTCTATATGATTCTTGGTTCTTTTTCTTCAGTTGTCTCCTATCAAATGAAACAGCTAACTTATTTCAAACTCTTTATTACCTAAACTCGAATGAGTTTTAGAAATTTAGTTATTAAATTAAAAAAAAATTAAAATTTTAGTACTGAAATCTTAAAAAAATCACAGAAATTGAATATTAATAAATTGTTTATCCCATGTAATTTTTAACTGATAATTCAATTCCAGGTAAGGGGACAGAACTCATTCCTGATTTTTGATTGATACAACTACCCCAAGTCACTAGCATAAATTTTTTTTTTTTTTTTTTGCCAATTCTAAGGCAATTCAAAGTCAAATCGTCATGCATCACGGATTAAATATTTAAATAGAGTGCATGATACTGCAAGTTGTATGTTTTCAATTTGCTTTCAAGTCAACTTTGATCCTTATTACCATGCTGTCTGGCCCTAAACATGTTCTACGGGTACTAATAACGTAGCCGTTGTTGGCAAAATTAATTTTTATGCTGACATATTTGTCCTAGAGAAGAGTTGCACCACTAGAGTCATCATTTTCCAACCACAGCGAGACGAGAGGTGAGGCCGTGGACAGGATAAATTGTGCGAGGTTGGGCTCTTGACATGGTAATTTTGACAAAACGGCTGCTAAGAGGTTAAGAAAAAAAAATATATATATATATATAGGAAATAATGAGCGTCCTGATCATTTCAATTGCCAGACCGATGACCTAGCCACCATTGTTAGGTAGTGGGTCGCTGGTCTATTGGCCTATGGAGCATATTTCTTTTTCTTTTTATTATATAACTATCATTTTCAAACAGCTACCTTCTTCTACTTTACATTTCCGTATCTCCTGTAGCAATACCCATTAGTTAAGGAATGTTACTGGTATACCTAGAAGTGCGAATCTTTAGTAGGATCAATAATCTATTAATTTCCAATTATTGTAACATTTGTAAATATCTTATCAATATAGGACACATAATGCTCTCAATTATTGGGTTAGCCAACAAAAGATCATGGATAGATTTTATAAAATTCTTTTTTCTTCTACTTTGCCCTCGTAAGCACGGCTAGAGACCTTATTTATAAGTGAGTAAAACTTACAATTTCTGTTTCAGGTATAAAATTAATAATACTTCAAAACTATTTTAAGGCTTTAATCACATTGAGATCTTTTGTATTATTATTCGTTTTCAACACAGTATACTATTATGTGAAGTTTATTAAACAAGTCATACCTCAGTGATTAAATATAATCTTTTAATTTATTATTAATTTTGTCTATTGAAATCATATAAGTCTAGATAGTTATTGCACAAGTGTTGGCAGCCTTGGATATTAATAATGTAACTAGTTCAACCAAATAGTATTCCAAGTAAAGTTGATTTTTCTTCTCACTTTTTGGGCATGAAGTTGACATATCATGAATTTCTATAGTTTTTACACGCGTATAAAGACATACGGAAGGGGCAATTCCAGTGATGAAATAAGAGGTTGGGGGAATGCATTGGTAGCTAGACTGTCTGTTTCGTAGTTATTTGTCCTATATAAACAGTGGAAATTGACATGCAACACTGCTCCTGGTCATTTTTTTATGGCCATAAGGCCTCCCGCCTCGTTATACACGTAGTTAAAAAAAAAACGTCTTTCTTGTATCAGTAAACAATCATACTATTGTACTCGCTGGTTTGAATATAATCTTCAATTCGAGCTAGCCGCATTTGCGATAAGAAATTCTCTCCTCTTCTCTGGTATGTGAAAAAGACTTCGAGGAAACAAAAGTTATGAAAAGGCTAAGTATCCAATCTAAGAGGGCATTGGATTACCAAAAATAAATAAATAAAGGGTCAGTCTTTCTATCTTCAAGCCTTCTGTGTAGGTGTTTGATAACTGATAGCAGGCATCATAGAGCATGGTTACTGGTTTATTTACTTTTTCGATAGAATACTGGTTTAAATTTTTTGTTTAGTTACTTGGTGTATTTGATATTTTTGAACTCAAACTATGACGAACCATTAGCAAGCCTAAATTTTATTAACTCAAAGTTGATTATAATTGAAATTAAGAAGTTATAGTAAACTAATATTAAAGCCTTATTTTATTAAAAATATTAATTAAAATATTTTATTTATAATAAAAGAAAACAAGTTCAAAATATTTACAATATCTTAGGAATAGGTTGTGAAATAAATTTATAAATGAAATTTAAATTTAATTATAAAAATTGACTTTATCTAATGATTTTATAAAGTTGTGCACAAACTCAGTGAAGTAATGTAGGCTTGTTTCATTAATTAAATGAGTCTTAAATACTGACTGGATCACTTATTTGTGTCATACGCCTAGGATTTATGCTTATCCAGACAAATATTCTTTTTATATATGTACTTACGAAATGAGAATATACAAACTATCCTTTCAAACAAGGCTTTAAGAACAATATATGTAGCGAATATTCCTGATCTTCCAGAGTTACCTGGCTAGTTCAAGTAGAAAAGGGAAATGAAAGCAATTCTAGGTGAATGTCTATTGAATAAAAAAGGCTCGGAGGGTAAGGACGTTATAGCCACCAAGCACCACCACAGACACAGAGTTTGATTCTCAATATCGCTTACCCCAGACGCAAATCGATTGCAATTTCCCAATTTATCCTATCAATTTACTATTATCATAAGATTTATCTCACAAACTTGTCCATTTCAATTGTCACGGTAAGACTTGTACAGAGAACAGCAGAGAAGCAACAAAATAATAAATCGAGAGACTTCTTCTCATTAAACTCAAAAAATCATTCTGTACAATATATACTTCTGTATAAAACCAGATTAACTAAGTTAATCAATATGATTAACTAATCAGCTAATGTTAACCTGCAGTAAAAATTAATTTTACAGTACATAGTAAAACAGTAAACATTTACAATAAAACAAAACACTTTACATCACTCTACAAGACTGACTAAATGAATTGCTACACCACCGGAAAAGGAATTATTATCTTACAGGAATTCGTGAACAAGTTCCATATCTGATGAAGTAAACTGAGGAAGATTTATCAAAGAAAGAAACAACAATATTTGGAAGAAAGAAATTGCAAGGAAGTTGCTTGATGTAGATTTGGTTCGACCGAGTCCACTCAGATTTCGGGGAAAATTGACATCACTAACTGCAACTATCACTATTACATTTATTTCCTATTACACGTAATAAATATTTTAGTCATATAGGTTGGTATAGTTCTTGTGCATTTGCTATTATCTTCTCTCAGTTGACAGGATCTAAAGTTGTAATACATAACAAGAATTCTTCAGATGTTCAGGAGCAATTCATTTCCTTTACACACGTACTAAACTTTTTAGCTATCAAACATAACACTATCATAGTTTCATGTCTGAAATACGAAATAAGCTATAAAGATGTGGAAATTAATATAATTTTAAGCTGGTAGATTATCTGTGAAAAAATAAAATCATGGCTCATTGTCAATCGTTGAATACAATGATTTAGGTGAGGGGAAGATGAGACATGATAGAATGAATGCAGCTAGTAGTAGCTTGTCAATAAGACGTCAAATTGTCTTATAAGATGTTAGTTTATGATACTACTATCTTTTACCTCAACTCAAATTTAGTAGAAAGTAATCGAAGGTAGGATATTATATTGCAAGAGATAAGCTAGAGTAGGGATTTCAATCTTCCTGTCAACTATTGAAGGGAAAGTTTTCAAACCGGATACTTGTTGAGATTGCATAATTATTAATTTGAATTGAAAATTTTCATTATTATAAAATATTAGAAACTTTTCAAAACAAAATACATTTAAAAGAAACTAATGCTATATGCTCTCTTTTCATTAAATAATCTTCTACCTTAGTAAAATATTTATTATGAAGTTAAGCAAGCAGACTTAAAAAAGAGTAGATTTAAAAAGAGAAATCGACTCTAATTGCATCTTTACCTTCCATTTCAACTAGTCAATGATAGAACATGAAATTAAAAAGAGATGATCATGAGCCACGTTATTTAATTTAAAATTTGATAACAGATTTATTTGTTAATTATCATTAACTTGTCGGCTTTACCATTATGTTCATAATACCATAATTGTACAAGGAAGGCCCATGAAGTGGTCAAATCTTTAATCTCGCAACCAATGTTAGTCAAAATCTTACTCCAAGCTGTGTACTTTTGCCCGATTCCCAAAATCCTCAAGACTGTTAACTTCAGGATTCTAAACCATTCGTCTAGTGCCACCTAGCGTCCTTTCTTTATCCACGTGTCAGTTCAAAGAAACAGAACCCCACCGGAGCCAGCTCAAAGCCTCAAACTCACTCAAGGGCGGGTTATATGGACAATTTGAGTTTAATAAACTTACTCCCACCAGCCTAAGAAAACTGTCCAATTAAGAACTGCCAAGTGCGAGATGGCGTCAGCTTTGATGATGCCAATGACTAATTTGTGAGGTTACCGAGAAATCTGAAATTCCTGAGACAAACCAAAAGCTGACAGGCATCGGCCTATAATTGATCTCCGTGCCTTAGCTAGAAAGGGTACTTTCGTCAATACATTCCTCTAGTGGCATTTCTGGCTCTAATCGGATGGCAATTTATCTCCAATACCTAAATAACAATAAAATAATTAGACTAAATAAAATAGATTTAACTCTAAAATATTCTAATTTATTAAACCACCCTTAACTTTTACTAAAAATTTTAAATGTCCTAAACTAACACTATGTTCCTAATTAACCCTCCACAATCTTAAAATTAGAATCTATCCCTAAATTTTCCAAAATTTACAACTCACCCCAACTCTTTTCTAAATTTTCCAGATTTTGCTTCCTCTTATTTTTTGTTATATTTTTGTCTTTCTCTCTCTCCTTTCTTCCTTTCTCTCCCTTCTCCCTCTCGGCTCTATCTCTCCTCCCTTATTGTCAATCAGCTCTTCTCTATTTCCTCTCCTTCCTGCCACTGTGGACCTACTCTTCCTCTCCTTTCCTTATCCGCCTCCCCCTCACCATTCATTGTGCGAAATTGTTCAAAGTGAAGATCTCTTACCCATCATAACAATCATCCAATAACTCACCTTACAAGGATTAAATTTGTGTTGAAGTGGTTGCAAGTTCAACAAAACCAAAAAGAAGAGTTGCAAGATGGTAGTGTAGGCTCTAGAAGAAATTGAAAAAAATTGTTTAAGGGTGGGAGTCAACAGTTGAGTCTATGTAGAAGAAGAAAATGCACAAAAATAAAGTTAAACCTACTAAAATTTTAGTTTGGACCGGATCTTGACTAGTTGGGTTAGTTTTTTTTTTACTAGGCTTGACACTTTAAGTATGGTATAAACTCGTATTAGTTTGATGATTATGAAGCCAATTGGTTAGATGACTTGAGCTATAAAAAGCTCTTAAGGTAAGAATAGTCAACTATAAAAGGACATGAATATTATCATAGCTTCATAATTTGCTAATTATAAACTCTTTAAGGATGTTTGATATTGTTGTTAGTTTTGATTTTTAATTGTGATTTTTGTGTGTTTATATTAATTTTTGTGTATTTTTTTATTTCTGTATTATTTTTCAATTTTTGTGTTATATTAATACGTTGATTTTTTTGATTTCTGCGTTTAGAAAAACAAGAAACTAATATAAAAAAGGAAGTGAAACAAAGCAAATCCTTTGTTATCTCTTGTATAATACTATTATACATATATATATATATATATAATAGTTGTGGGTGAAACGCTGGGTGATCTATCAAGCAAAGGCAGATTGTGTCTCCCGAATGATGTTTTGGCTAACAAATTGGCTAAGCTTTTGCTTATTTAAGGAAGCCACGTGTCTAACATACACCTTTTTTCATCTTTGGTTGATACTTTCCACTCCTTCAATTCCATTTGCCAACTGGGTATTGGTATACAGTTCTACTCTTCATTTCCATTAAACAATTGTTCTATAGATCATGTTTGGTGCTTAGTGTTTACTTTCTTTCTATCTCACCATCCATATGTAATAACATACGTTGAGAACATGCCCATTTAATTAAAGAGCACAATTCTTCAGAATTTGCAAACCATTAAGAAGCAACTAAAATTATTCAACATTGAGATAAACGCCAGTGGTCCTCGAAGCACATCGACCAGATGTACAAAATTCCCCATCTTGAAGCTAACTATTTCTATTTGCACTTTGAAAAGTATTCAATGCCTTATAGAATAGCGATAATCCAAAGGCAGAAGGGACATGAGAGATGCAATAGAGGTTCCTTTGGTTTTTACAAGGAAGGAATTGATGAACGAAATGATGGGATAGAAAAGTTTTTAAAAAGATAGTAAGAAAATGGATAAGCTTAACATTTATCTCATGATCCTCCATCCCAAGGACGGTGGTTCCAAGGTTTGGTCACAAATAAGGATCACTGGATGGTGATGACATAACAGAGGATATAGTTTTAGCCAAGCATAAAGCCAATGCAGGGCATCCATTAGTCGTAGTCTCGATATAACATGGCACAACGTATGGTGCAAGCGAAGAGTGTCCAAATCTTTGCTCATAAGTCCGACTTACTTGTCCATTTGAGCAATCACTTTTGGGAGGGCTAGCTGGCTGGCTGGCTGGCTTGGCCAGCACCATTGTTCACTAAGTGTTGGTGTTGGTGTTGGTGTTGGCAAATATAAACAAGCTTGAAGCCTTGCACATAAATTTCTATCTTGGCTTTTTGGTACGCGGTAGTATTCCATTGTCGAGTAGCTGTGAACCTCTTCTTCGTAATTATATATTGTTTCTCTAAATTAACAAAGGTGTAGCAATTTCAAAAATCAGGCCAAAGTTGCCATTCTGCTAAAAGATGGAATATATACGGTATGGTATATAACCGGTCTTGGTGTTAACGATGGGTTCATAATTCCTTATTCCTCCCCTTTTTAAGTTCTAAAGACATCAATATTCATTTTTAAAATATATTTATTATTCTAAATTATTAAAAATATTTTGTAGTATTGAAATAAAATTCTTAGAATTTCTTTTAATTTTAATAAAAAATTATCATGCACAAATGATAGAACCTATATGGTTGATCTATTCTAATTTTAATACCAGTTATTTTTATTAAATAACTCAACTAAAAATTAATAAATATATAGTTGCAAAATTTTTAAAATCAGAAATTTTAAATTTTTATTAAAAGAATAATATTTTTTGAAAAGAAATATTTTTTTAAATGAGTAAAATCTCAAGAAACTGTTGCTTTTTTAATTTTATATAAACTAGATAAATTCTGGATAGTTGCATTCAGGATGGCATGTCGTAAATCATATAGTTAGTGATATTACTTAGCAGTAGAAATGCTATTTTCACAACCTAATCAATTTAATTATAGGTTAACCATATGGCATCATTTCAGTCTCCTTTCTTTCATCACAATTCCTGTCTTGGTTAGTTGATGCGAACCTCTAACTAAACTTAATTAGTAAACTTGAACTGTATTCATTTAGAAGGTTAGAGTTCAGTAACCTGCCTTCAATGATTTTATTCTTTATCAAATCACTATTACAATAAAATTTGAACGATCTTTGATCATCAAACCCTTTTGGGATCTAAAATACTAAATCATACAGCTGAAGTAGTTAACCAATAATTAGTTGAAACAGTGCACAGTACAGACATAGACTGACTGGCCATTATAAGCAAGTATAATGAAAATGCACATGCTCATATAAATTAGAAATATTTTATATGGAGAAGACAATTATAATATTTATACAATCCCTAGTTTTTAAGATTAAATTATGGGTACCAATTAAATCGAACTTTGAGTAATTGTCTTATTAAATATATAATTTATAAATTATTATACATACTAAAAAGGTACTTACTACATATACTTTTATAAATATATAAGTATATATAGAGCTTAAAGTAATGTCGAGTTAATCTCATCCTAAACAAACGACAGGTGGGAAAAAAAAAGAAAAAAAAAAGGAACAGAGACAACAAACAGCTAAATATTGTAGGAGAGTGCCGGCAAGAAGGGCACAAATGCAGGGATTTCTCAAGTTTTGGTAATACGACACACAGGTTACGGGATGAGCAAGAAAAGCCGGCTTCCTCATCATCAACAACTACAAGAAGAAGAAGAAGAAGAAGTTGGCTTCTATGTGTATAATTAGAAGGTTCATTAATGAGTGAACTACAGGAGCTAACATCCATTTGCAATATAAAATAAAGCTTTTAAACAAAGACAGCTTGGAGTATTACTGATGCGCAAGTCAACTCAATTAATATCCCTCATCAATGTCTCCTCACAACTTGTGCATTGTACCCAATTTTTTGATCATTTATTGAAACAGCCTTGCGTAGGATCTAGTGAAGGCAGAATTTGCTGAGATCGAAGGTTTAGTTCTAATAGGCTTTGCTGGGATGCGATCTCTATCGTCTATTGATCTATGAGATGATCGTAATCCGCTTATTATACCCATAACAAGACGATTCTTATTAAATTTTTGTATCAAATTATTTGAATAAAATTTGTTATTAAAATTAAGTCAACAATTGAATTATTTTTATTGAATTTATTATTAAAATTAAGTCAATTAATCATATAAATTATATTACATATTTAACAATCAGCCGAACATTAATTTATGTTAAAATAATTTGAAAAAAATTAGTTAAAATTTATTTTAATATTTCAACATTATAAAACATTTTTCCTTTTTTTTAAGTATTAAAAAAATTCAGCATGTTTTACGTCTCATAAAGTCTTATAAATTGTATTACATATTTAACAATAAGCCGAATGTTAATTTTTGTTAAAACAATTTGATAAAAAAATTATTTAAAAAATTATTTTAATACTATAAAATATTTTTATTGTTTTAAAAAAGTGAAATTATTTATAAAAATAAAACTCAGCTTCTTTTACCTATAAATCGCATAAAGTTACATTTTCTTTGAAAAATAAGATAAGATCCTGAAAATCTTGAAATTGCAGATAGGTCATGTTGCGGGGTGTGTTTATTAGTGTGAATAATGAATCTTGTCAGCAGAATAAGCTCCATGATGGTCTTGGAGAATTTAATTAGCAACTGCAGATGATATTATATTGGAAGAATACTATTTAAATTAAGATCCAAGAACAAAAGGTTCAATTTTCAATATGGTCATTACCACAAGTGGTAGATGAAAAGAAGAAGCTTGAGACGGTGATCCCCATCATAGAGCTGCACCTAACTCCCATGAATAAAGCTTCAATCGCAGGATTGAAAAAGCTGTAGCAACCTGCTTAACATATTACGTTTAGAGTAAGGTTCTCACAATGTACTCTTTCCTCCAAGGACACGAAACTTGATTATAATCTTTTGCTTATTACCTAAATAACCCTTAAAGCAATTTTTTTTTCTCAATTATCACTAATGTACATCCAATAAGTAACCAAAGTCCATTAATTAATTCATCACGCTAATTGTTAATTTACTTAACCCTTATTTAGTTGAGTTTTAATTTTTAAATTTAATTTCATATTTTTTTTAAATATATAAATCGAAAAAAAATATATAACAATTACGAAAAATCACATCTCACAACTCAACTAAATATTCTTTAAATTTTGTTGATTACTATATATTAATATTTTTATTAATATTTCTAATAAAAAAACTATATGTACCATTTCAATTTTACAGTTATATATGTATATAAATATATATTCAACCTAAATTTTACATGAGATCTTTGATGAACAAATTTAACATTAATAAAATTCAAAAGAGAAAGTGATGAACAAATTTAAAATAAAGGCAGAAAGAAAAGAGGAAGTGCAAAAGAGAGAGGCATAAGCGTGTTGTGTAGTATAGTGTAGAGAGAAAGATGGAGACAAAGAAAGGAATAGTTAAAAGAGAGGGGGAGTTGTGCTGTAAGTTAACATAGGCTTTAAAGCCGGAGGGGCTGCAATGCTGAAGTTGGACTGATATGAGCCATTGGATTAATGGTGGCGTAAATTTCTCAAGTTTCAGTACACGTGCTGCTTACCCTCTTCCCCTCCTTTGCCTCTTTTTTATCTTTGCTTCTATGCATGGATTTCTCCTCCTAAATAGACTGAACTCTCTCTCTCTTTTTTATTCTGCTCTGGCTTTGTTCATTCCTCATCATTACCAAACAAAGGCAACAACCAGACCCACCACCTTCTTCTCTTCATATTTTTCTTCTTTTTCAGCTTCCCAACAAGTTTGGGAGCTGGCTCCTACACACTCACTTCAACTCGCTTTTTGTGCATCTAGATCTTGTTCTTGCTCTGGAGATGGGCACGTCAGAAAGCGAGAAAAACTGCGATCCGACAGGATTTAGTTTACTTGTTTCACCTGTCTCTTGGCTTTTTTGATCAGGGGGGTCATTGTTTTCTCACATTCGGTCACCTCTGCTTCATTACCATTTGATCAGTTTCGGTTTGTATCTTTGATCTATTTAGCTCTTTCATCCATGGCAGAGGACCAGGAGTTTAAGCATGTATGCAGGTTCTGCACCAAGAGCTTCCCCTGTGGTAGATCCTTGGGTGGTCACATGAGGTCTCATATGATTAATGACGTTTCAGCTCAAACTGATGGCAAGAAGGTCAGCAAAAAAAAGCTCCCACCTCTCAACAACGATGATGGAGGAGCTAAAACTAACAGCAGTAACCCTGGTACTGAACCTTCTGGTTATGGCCTTAGGGAGAAGCCAAAGAAGACAAGGAGATTGGAAGATCATAATGGCAAAGATAGCTCACCATTTGATAAGATATGCAAGGAGTGTGGCAAGGTTTTCCAATCTTGGAAAGCTTTGTTTGGTCACATGAAGTGTCACTCGGTAGAGAGAGAGAGATTGCCTAAAAACAATAGCTTGGAAGAGCAGCAAGATTCCCGGACCAGTGCCAACAACCAGAAGCTGGTCATGGATAGCCAATCTGACAATGAAACTGCCGCACCTAATCGAAGAAAGAGATCGAAAAGAAGAACAAGGTACATGGGGACTGCAAATTCTTCTTCTCTATCATTTGCTAATAATGCTTCCTCTTCTGCTTCTGAGATTGAGCACGAACAAGAAGAGGTCGCCATGTGCTTGATGATGCTTTCCAAGGATGTTCGTCAATGGGGTGGCTTGAATTCTGTCGCAGAGTCCTCTGACAACAATTCTGCTTTCTTAGTACCCAATCGAGCAAATTCCGAGGTTGAAGGCAAGACTTCTACTTGCAATGGAAGTGACAAGAACTTGGAGATTGGCAAATCAGAACTCTCTGCTTCAGACTTCACGCGGAAAGGGTCAATCAAGAATGACAGAATTAGCAAGTCTCAAATAGATGATGAATCTGATATTGAATTGGGAGATAGTTCAAAAGAAATTGGATTGGTTCAAGCTGAAACCGTGCCCAGCAAGTGTAAATTAGGCAAGAGAAAGTTACGTGATTATCTTGATCCAGAGTTGAAGTCAATAACTGATGTTCTGGATTCTGAAGGTTGCAAGAACACTGATAAAGGTAGCAAATTCGAGTGTGCCACTTGCAGCAGGGTCTTTCACTCATACCAAGCTCTAGGAGGCCACAGAGCTAGCCACAAGAAGATCAAAGGTTGCTTTGCTTCCAAAATTGACAGCAGTGAAAATAGCATTGACACGGAAATCTCTCCGGAGCCAACAACAGACAGTAAGCTCACCAAAAATGGTAGTCCGACTGTCGACTCCACCACTGACACTGACAACAAGCCAGAGACAAGTTATGGGGCAAAGAAGAGTAAAGGGCATGAGTGCCCAGTTTGTTTCAAAGTGTTTCCATCAGGACAAGCATTGGGGGGTCACAAGAGGTCTCATTTGGTTGGGACCTCTGAGGCTAAGAATAACATCACAAATCAAGAACCAAATCATGCAATTAGGGACTTCCTTGATCTGAACCTCCCTGCTTCTGCAGAAGAAGAAAGCAACGGACTCGTTGGGTTCAATTCATGGTGGATTGCAAGCAACCACAAGCATGAAGCGCTTGTGAGTATGATCTCCAACTGAATTCTCCTCTACCCTTCCACAATGGTCACAAACAAAGATTCAAGAGTGTACAGATTTCATTAATTCTTTACACATTCAGAAGTAAAAACCACTGAAAATGTATTCCTCCTGATGGCCTCTTTTAACTTACTCGAACATCACATCCCATGTTGAACTCAAAAGTGTTACAACTTGTTTCAATGATTTCATTTCTTATATGGTTTTCCAAATTTACTTTTTCTTTTCCACTGCAGTTGTAGAACAAGTCTATTTGTCGTAAGCTTTCAGGCATACTAGACTCTCAAGCCTGGAAAATCCCCAACACTATAATTGAAAGTTATGTTACTAATTTTTTT
This sequence comes from Pinacopodium congolense, assembly GCA_028565735.1. Lineage (NCBI taxonomy): Eukaryota > Viridiplantae > Streptophyta > Magnoliopsida > Malpighiales > Erythroxylaceae > Pinacopodium > Pinacopodium congolense. The sequence goes on from JAOXYD010000007.1 coordinate 7,256,099, forward strand.
TAAGATCATCATTTTTACTTGGCAGCAAAGAGAAATGAACAAGGTGTTGAAAATTGAAAGGTTTGTGTAAAGGTATGGGAGAGAGGCAGAGAGAAGGAAAAATAATTCTATAATATGCGCAAAGATAGCATGTAAGCTGAAGGTGGTTGTTTAGTCACCTACCATAAACACGACAACCCATCTCACTTTCCTCCTTTAATTCTCAACCTCTGTACTTAAGCCATTAATGTAATCCAAGAAATCTAATCAACCACGTTTAAGTAGAATATGTGGACCATTTCAACTAGTTTTGCTTGTAAGGCTTTAGTTCAGAAAGAAAATACCAGCACGGGAAGCTTGAAGATACCATGTCTCATTATTGACACCATAATCTATTTAAAAATGACGTTTGCCTAGTATCATGCTAAGCAATATACATGACACCATAATCTATTTAAAAAAGAAAATACTTACACGACTTTGTCATTCTTACTCCTGCATTTAAGATTTAACTCATTTTTAATTTATTTTTAATTGAGAGGTTGTTTGGTAAACTTTTTTTTATTTCTTATTTTTTAAAATATAAAAAAAGTATAGAAAGCGAAAAAAATAATATCTTAATACAATACAAAAACATAAAAAATAATATAAAAATTGAAAAAAATACATAAAAATCAATACAAAAATACAAAAATTATAATTAAAAATTACAACTGACAACAATATTAAACATCCCCTAAAATTTGTAAAGAAATTTCTATTTTTAATTACATATCCTAAACTTTTTTATGATATGACACGTATTTTGAAAACTCTTACTTATACTTTTATAATATTATTTAACTTAGTTATAGTTCCTTTTGTTATATTTTATAATTTTTATTTATTTTAATCAAATTAACTTCGTAATCTTAAGATTTTAATATAATGTTGTTTTGAAGTTATAAATGAACAGAATATTTAATGAAATATGACAAAAAAATTATATGATTTTTAAATAATATAATAGAAAGATAAATAATAATTTTTAAAATAAAAAGTTTAAACTATAAGAAAATTCAATATAATTAACTTTTTTTATAGATAAGCGCTTGAATTATTACAAATAATTCAAAATTTGTAAGAGAGTTTTAGAAAATGTAATGGATTTTACTCCTAACCTAACCTAGATTCTTGAGGGAGGCCCTCACCATCGGCTGGACCACTCTACAACGAATAACCAAAGTGGGCATCTTTTTAACACATAATTGGCAAAACTAACGATGTGCGCATGCCGTGCCAAAGTAAAACTCTTTCAGATTCAACCTCTTAAGACGAGGAAAGGAAACTTAGGCTTGTTCTTTTGGAGTTTGATTCAGTTTTTTATTATAATTTTTATATTAAATTTTATATATTTTTAAAAATTTTATGTTGTCTTTTTATTTTATTTTTGTTTTATTAGTGTATTTTTTATTTTTATGATAATTTTTTTATTTTTATATTTAAAAAAACTAAAAACAAAAAAAAAACGCAAACGAATGGACCTTTAAATTTTTTTCTTTGTTTTGATTTTTAATTTTTTTAAATATAAAAATAACAAATTAATATAATACAAAAATAGAAAAACAGTATAAAAACTATTAAAAAAAAAAACCACAAAACCTTAGTGCAATGTTTGAAATAGTCATGTTATTAGGCCACTAGAACTTATTAATAGCTTCCACTTGTTGTGGAAACTGGCAGTTAGCAATTCTCTGTCTAAAGTACCAAGATAGAATAGGTTGGTTTAATTTAAATTTTGTTTTTATTTTTTATTTTTAGTTATATACATATATATATATATTAATTTTTATATTATATTTTCAATTTTTACACTATTTATATTTTTTAAAAATTTTCTGTATTATTACTTTTACCACCCAGCCCGTCCTCCTCTCCTCCTGCTCTAGCCCATAGCGCC
>JAOXYD010000007.1:7260059-7274929 GCA_028565735.1 Pinacopodium congolense
CTATTTATATTTTTTAAAAATTTTCTGTATTATTACTTTTATTTAAAAAATAAAAATCAAAAATCAAAATTATAAACAAACAAGCTCTAATTAGTTAGTTTGAATGTTAGGGTTGTCTAGTATTGTTATTAATTATAATTTTTAGTTGTAATTTTTATATTTTTGTATTAATTTTTATTTATTATTTTCATTTTCTGTGTTTTTTTCTATTTTTATATTATATTAATGTGTTATTTTTTTATTTCTATACTATTTTTTTATTTTTATATTTAAAAATAAGAAATTAAATTTTAAAATTAAATTCATACCAAACAACACTTTAATTTTACCAAAATAGGCATGGATCATCATCATGGGCATTTAACAAGAAGTCATGTACAATTGAAATTGATGCCGCTAGTCTTGTTTTCTTTTCTTTTCTTTTTTGTTTGGGCTTTTGCAAGTATAATACTTATTATTTATAGAGTTTCTTATATGTTGTCGGCATATTGTAAAATAATCAATTGTGATATGAAAATATTTTTAAAGAGTTTCTATACTTTGATTGTTTATAAAAGTGTAACTTTGTCAAAAATATCGATAAAAGATAGATGGATTATAGTGAACCCTACCACACACACAAACTTCCGGCAAGAAATAACTATAAGTTATATTATGATATTAAAAATCTGTAGGAAATGATGAAAATTAATTAGCAAACTAATGGGTCGTTTGATATTGATGGTGATTGTAATTTTTAATTATAATTTTTGTATTTTTATATTAATTTTTATAATATTTTTTTTATTTTTATATTGTATTAGTATGTTATCTTTTTTATTTTTATGCTATTTTTCTTAGTTTTTATATTTAAAAAAATAAAAAATTAAAACTTATTTTGAACGTCATACAAAATAACCTCTAATTTTTTCGTTGAACAAACTCCAAGAAATTCTTAGCTTAAATTTATAGCAGTCGAAGTTTTGCCCAAATGTTTAAAAGATGTCAAAATGTATTTTATAGTTGCTTGTGATTCACAATGAGAAGTGATTAACCATAAAAAATGGTATAGTAATCACTGAGAAGTAATAATTAGGCTTAAGACATGCTTACAGATATGATATGATGATGTCAATGGCTTTAAGCTCCAAACTTTCTTTTGAGCATCAACAATGGAAAGAAAATGATAAATTGTTCGTATATAAGCTACATCAATTCAGTCAACTCCTGATTTTTTTTTTTTGTATATTAAAATATTATGATTTCTGAGAAATTTATTAGTAAGATTGTATAAGTTATAATTTCAAAAAAAAATTGAACAAGTTAAGTAAATTGTTTTTCTTTTACAATTTGATTAAATTGTTATTTAAAAATTAACTTTTTATTTCAAGAGTAGATCCTTGGGAATTTTCGATTTTTTCTTCATTTAGAATATTCAAAACATAAAAATAATTAAAAGCATACATATCAGTAAATGACAGGAAAAAGATATATTTTGTTCTTAATATTTTTTTAAAAATTTAAATTACTCCATAACATTTTTTAAAGTGTTACTTGTTCTTTTACCGTTTGTAAAATTGTACATTTTTCTTTTTAACGTTTACAAAATAATGTAAATTATTTATTTAATATTAATTTTATAAAAATTTTATTAATTACTTTATTAATGATTAATTAATAGTTTATTTATAAAATATTGACAAAATTAACGTTTATCTAATGCAATTTTAACAAAATTAGTGCTAATGAGATAAATTATATTATTTTATAAACATTATGGAAGTATATGTACTATTTTATAACGTTAAGAGACAGATGATATTATTTTATAAATATTAGGGAATAAAATGATATCTTTAAAGACATTAAAGACAGTGTTTTAAATACCGTACCGGTACTGATACCGGATTGACCTCGAAAACGATACTGTACCAGTATCGGTTAATATCGGTACCGTTTTGGATAATTATTTAAAATTATAAATTAGTTTTTAAATTTTATAAAATTTACAAAATAGTCTATTTTATGTAGTTTTTAACTTAACTTTAAACATAAAAAGACCAAAATACAAAATTTTTCTTTTAAAAAAATTTAAAAAATTATAAAAAATTATTTTTTTCAGTACTGATCGGTACCGACCAGTATTTGAATTCGATACCAGTTTATGCCATTTTATACCGTTTTTCGGCTGGTATGTACAGTACAAATTTTAAATCATTGATTAAAAATTAAATTAAACAATTTCTCAAATATTATATGAAAAATTGTACATTTTGCCATAAATGGCATTAATTCCATATTTTAGGAATTTAGACCGTAAATAGACAGTATTTCCTTTTAATTTTTATATGAGGATTTTTTTGGTCATTAATCATTTTTATTGATTCAAACAGCAGCAAATTAGATTTTGAGAGACCATACTTACAAATTTTCACATGAAAATAGTCTTATAATACAGAATTGTGGGACGCTAATAATTTTTTTATAGCTTTCCCAAATGAATTAAGAGCATTGCCCTTTTTAACGTGGCTCATAAATCACATCCCTCTTAAGCTAACTTCCTAATTCGCTGTACGCAACACTTTTTAATTCGACCGACCCGATCCGACCCGACCCGACCCATCTCGATTTGTTTCCCACCGGAGTGATCAAAGCCGCTTTTTCTTTCAAAATGTCCTTCCAAATTCAAAAATTATTGGTTTTTACGAATTCCTTTGGCTTTCATAAATCGCAAACCCTATTCTCCCGTTTCGATTCAATCAGGGGCTTTTTGTTGATTCTTGTTCAGGTTAAAGCTCCATTCAAACTCAGTTCATCTGTCTCTTTGATTTTGGTGTTGGAATTGTCCCTTAAGTTGGTTCTTATGCATTTTAAAGTTCTTTGTTTGTTGTGTCGTTCATTCTGCATGTAAAAGTGAACCATTGATTTGAATTTTGTTTATTTGAAGAATTCCAATCGCGATGTTTTTTTTTTTACTTATATATTTTTCTTTTCTATTCCTTTTGGCATCAGTGTCCTCGTTAAGGTTTGGGGCTGCTAAAATGTCAACACGCTCGAGGAGTGACAGCGAAAATTCTTTTGATGTTGAGGAGCTTTTGCGGATTGAGTTAAGATGTAAAGAGGTAAGATTAATATCCTTCTTGATCAACACATAAAGTAACCGCAGCGAGTCTGGTTCTTAAAATTTTCTGAATTTGTACAAGTTGTAATACTGTTATAGGCTTATGTGTGCTATGTATTCAAAACTATTGTTGCAATTACTGTTTGGATATGGCTTGTGATATTAGCAGCTTAAGCGTTGTATGTTTGATTTCAACTATGAAGTGGAGTGCTCGACTTCGTCTTGCAATGAAGCTTATATATTTAATTATATCTATTTTCATTCCTTAGAGACTTAAATAAATAACTTGTAACTTTATGTGGCAAAGCTCGCTGGAAAGTTTTTACTGGGTTTTAACAGGCTTAATATCTTAATAAGACATTGATCTTTTGTTTTCTGTGGTTCTGAGTGTAGCTACGGAAAGAAAAAGATGAATTAAGAGATTCACAATCTCAGAGCTTTGAACTAATTAAGGTAATATATCTATTTGAATTTGCTTTCACTCCATTAAACAATGCAATGTAAGCACCTAACGTTAATTTAACAAGTTTTTGTTCCAGATTAATCTAGTAAACATGAGCAAATCATCCAACTTCTTTTGGACCAATGCTTTTTGACATTTATAGTGTTTTTTTTTTATTTAATCATAATGTTTGTTTTATTGAAATGGTCAGGCAATTGCTGGAGGCCCAGTAGTTTTACTTCTCTGAGATAATATTTGTTGGAGCCACTACTTCCTAGGATGGCAATATTTATTACTTTTAGTGTAATAGTTTTGATTGTGGATAACCAAACATAACACCCCTGTGCCACCCAACTTGTGATTGTTTTCCAAGAAATTAAAAGTGTATCACATTCAAGATTAACTGAGACATCTAACCTTAGACCTTACATGATGCAGAGATTAGAACAGCATGCAAATTCATTATCCGAAGCTCATACTCACGACAGGAAGCAAATTCAGCGGTTGGAAAGAGAGTTGTTGAACTGCTCTCAGGAGATAGGTCATGATTATTATTTCTTGCTACAGTGAAAATTAATATGGAGGTCTTAAGAAGTTTAGTCTGTGCTAAAACTTTGAATGACTTTAATTTGAATGTTACAATCTTTAGCTTTTTTTTTACGATCAATCTTATAGCCAACATGTTAACAAAATGTGTGCAAAATTGTCAGTTATTGCATGAATGTCATTTTGCAACTGAATATTGCTTAACTGGATAATGACAATCCTCACAGATTACCTGCAGGATCAACTAAATGCAAGGAATGTAGACGTCTGCAGTCTGGGAGAGCGTGTACATGACCTTCAGTTAAAATTAGCAGAATCAGAAAATTTGCAGGCAAAGGTTGCCTGTTTAGAGGAGGAACTCAATAAGTCCAATTCAGACTGCTTACTTTTAGAAAAGGTACTTGAGAGCAAAGAAATGGAACTGCAAAAATCAGCTTTGTACATTGAGAAACTGGAGGAATCATTTTCATCTCTGACATTAGATTCTCAATGTGAAATAGAGAGTATGAAGCTCGATATAATGACTTTAGAACAAACTTGCTTTGAAGTGAAAAAGTTGCTGGAAGAAACTACTCAAGAAAATGCAAGGATGACTGGTTTAATTAGGGAACTTGAGAATCATATTTGTGATGATCGAAGAGTTATAGAATGTTTGGAAAAAGAAAATAGAGAGTTGATGGATAAGCTTTTTAATTCTGAAGTCAACTGTAGGTTATTTCTTGAAAAAATTGAAGATTGCCTGGTAAACAGGGACAGAGCACACCTTGATCAGTCATTCTTACGGGAACTTGAGAACAAAGATAATATATCAACAGAAATGAGGTACTTTTTGACTAAGGTTTTAGAGCACAGATCTTCTTTTGTTCTGCCTATTAAAGTTGGTTGTGGATTTCAGTACTATCTCTGTTCTACAAATTCTTTGAATACCTTAATGATGCTAATGGTTGAGACATTGAATTTTGAAAATGCTGTCTTGTCTTTATGCACAAGACACCAATTGTACTCTTCTTAATATTTGATTGACATGATTATTAGTTTCAGATTGGATATCTCATATGGGTAAATCGATTGTTTTGGTACAGTTGCTCAACAAAAGTTGGTCTAATACGGTTTCTGCCCTTTGAAATGTTAATTATGTTGTAATCTGGTTTCTTTTTTTTGGCGATTCTTATGAAAACAATTAGATCAGTTTCTTTTTCTGTTCTATGCATGCACCACAATATGCAATGAATATGTGAAGTTCAGCTTTTGGTTAACAAGCCTATGCTAAGCAATCTACTTTCAGATTGATTACTACCCAGCTTATTTTATCCCAGCCTCTCTTCAATGATAAAAAGGAAGGCCAAAAACAAAAATGAAAAAAAGAAAAAGCCCTATTTTAGTGTCAAAATGTAGGGATGATGGTATGGTCTTCATTTCAGTTCTATAGCTGAAATTTAAAAGATGGATACTGTGTTTGATTAGTTATTCTTGTCTTCAGAAACACCATTCTTGATTGCATGTAATTAATATGGATATTGCTATAATTAATCTGATCATCATTATTTTCAAGCAGAGCAGTCATGTGTTCAGTCGTTTCAAAGCTGGCAAGAACTTTGGCTCAGGAATCAAATTTGGAAGACTTGATGGAAAGTATGTCAGATCAGATTGGTGAATACGAAATTCTTGTAAAGCAGCTTAAGGTACTGGTTTTTTTCTTACGTTGATGCAAAACATTCCTACCCTGATGGGAGGCCGATACGGAGAACCTTAATTGCGATTGTGCTGAATTTTATTCTCTGCAGATCTTATTATTTTATTGCTTAAGTAAATTACATACCGGGGTTAACATTTGGATTGGTCTTAGGAGCAATTGAAAGAGGAAAAATTGAAGGCAAAGGAGGAAACTGAGGACCTAGCACAAGAAATGGCTGAGTTGAGGTACAAAATGACAAGTTTGCTTGAAGAAGAGTGCAAGCGTCGTGCTGTCATTGAACAGGCTTCTTTACAGAGAATAGCAGAATTAGAGGCGCAGGTAGTAAATCTTAATTTCTAGCAATTTAGTTGCAAGAAAAGTGTTTACTGCATTTCTGAGCAAGCTTGTTCTTGCTTTGTGATCAAGATTCAAAAAGACAAGAAGAATCCCATCAGGAATCTGAATAAAGTATAGAAATAGGCTGCTTGAGAACAATGGGCTTATGTAACTTAGAAATTTCTTTTGAGGTTTGTATCTTGTTGATCTTCCTCTTTCACATTCATAAGTGTTCGCGCACATAAGATGCTGTTCCTTTCTCTGTTAGCACACTATACTAACCCCAAATAAGTTTTCATGGGGATGTTCAAGGGGGATAGATCCAGTTCTAGCTTTAGAGCAAAGCATGCAACAGACAGGAAACATGGAGCCTGATTCTTACACCAGGTAGTATACTATCAAATATTCAGCTGCTTGGTGGGTGAACTGTTATGCTTCAGTTTTTATCATGTAGGGAAGACCTCTTTCCTGCAGGCTGCAAGGCTGGCACTGGAAAGTAACAACTTTCAAGATCATATACACCAGCTGAGTATGCAAATCAGAGGTCTATCCTTGTTTTGCTTCTTGGCCACCATGTTTCTGATTCATACAAGTGAAAGATATATATATGTACACCAACTTTATGCTTCTTGGTCAGCATGTTTCTGTTTGAATTTAAGTGAAAGAGACATTACACCAAATTTATAAGGAGCTCTGTGCAACATGAGCGTTCATAAGCTATTATAGATTACAGATCAGCGTATAGTGTGTCGAGCTGTGTAACTCAATGACTTATCCTTTTTGCAGTATGATTGAGTGCATTTTCTTGTTGATTTTTGTAATGACGTCTTTATGCTTGGTGTTTACTTCATTCATTTTAGCCTATACCCCAGACATGAATCTGGAAGGCTGCTCATTTACTAGTCAATTTGGATGTTGGTATTCCATGGTAGATTTTTGTTTTGAGACTTGGAAACATTCAATGGTCTTTTGATAAGGATTAATCGTTAACCCTTGTTCAGTGAAGCCTCTATCGGAAGTAACTACAAAATTTATTAGATTCAAGGAGGAGAAGAAAGAAGAAGATGGGTAATAGATTAATAAGAAGTTAGAAAGATTTGAATTTATTTGTTGCCGCTATTCAATACAGTAACGACCTTTTATAGTAGTTGAGTCTTTTACAGGAATTACAAAGATAGTCTATACGGAGTCGTTTTTATTAAACTCTATTCTCATCCTCTACGACATCGTACACCAATCTGGGTTTTTTATCAAATTTCAGTTCTTCCAGCTCTTTTGCTCGTATCAATTCTCAACTTCCATCAACAAAGCAGGGAGTTGAGATTGAAAAATTGTCCCATCGGAAACGTGACGTTTAACTTGAGAAACATAAAAAAAAAACATTATGGATTTTAGACTCAGGAGGAAGCTCCAGTAGATAAGCAACTGTTCCCACTCACTGAAGAATCTTGAAAGGACCAAAATACAAAGGAGCTAACTTCTGATTGTGGCGACCGAGAGTTGTCAGTATGGTTGAAACTTAACAAAAACCCAATCTTGCTCAGAAAAGTATCGTTTGGTGCGATGTTTATCAGCCACCTGTTTCATGCGATTTTGTTCCCGTTGACTGTGAAACTTAAGAAGTCGAAACATGGCTTCTCTATCTTGTAAGGTCTAGTCAACCAATAAGTCTTTGGAATCACTAGCAAAATACGGAGTATGGACAGGGGAGGAAACTCGCATAAGGCCTAAAAAGGGGAACAGTTAATGGAGGTATGGAAGGTAGTATTATACCACCACTCCGGCAAGGGAAGCCACCTACTCTACTACTGAGGACAATTGCTACACATGCAACGGAGATAAGTCTTTAAAGTCCTATTCAACACCTTTGTTTGGGCATCGGATTGAGGGTGATAGGCAGAGGACATAGCTAAAGAAACTCCTTTAAGACGGAAAAATTCTTGCTAAAACTTACTAACAAATATGGGGTCACAATCACTAACAAGATTTATAGGCATATCATGCAACTTGTAGACAAAATCAATGTAAATAAAGGCAATCTTAGCAGCTATATAAGGGTGAGCTAAGGGAATAAAGTGAGCGTACTTGGTGAATCGGTTAATGATAGAAAGAATCACAGAGTAACCATTCGATGTGGGAAGACCTTCTATAAAATCCAAGCTAACGTCAGTCCAAGCCTGGTTCGGAATGGGAAGAGGTTGCAACTTGTCCGGAGATGCCATTGTCTCATATTTACTCTTTTGACAGATAATACACTTACGGATAAACTCTCTCACATCTGCTTGCTTGCATTTCCAGAAAAAGTACAAGGTAAGGCGCTTATAAGTAGTTAGAAATCTCGAATGGCCCCCTACTAATGAACTATGAAACAATGATAAAAGCTTCTGTCGAAGGTTGGTCATGGCTCCTACCACCAACCGACCCTTCCAACATAGAAATTGGAGAGTTGGCCTTATTTTAGCAGTTGAATTAAAGAAGACAACTTGAAATCATTTTCCCAACTTCTTCGAATCTCCTACAACAACTTAGTTTGAACATGTGAAATAAGCATAGAGTACAATTCACCAGTCCCTACTTGAGATAGGCTATCAGCAGTAGAATTGTCTAGTCCTCTTTTGTATTTGATTTCAAAATCAAAGCCAAGCAATTTAGGTAACCAGATCTGTTGAAATGGGATTGTGATCTTCTGCTCCAAAAGATATTAGGCTCCGATGATCAGTCTACATCACAAACCTCCATCCTGTCAAATAGTGTGACTAATGTCGAATGGCCATCACCATAGCAAGAAGGTCTTGCTCACATAAGCCAAGGGATGACCATCCTACATCAGAACTGCACCAAGACCTCCTCCACTGGCGTCAGCTTCTACAACAAAAGTCTTGTCAAAATTCGGTAATGCTAGCACAGAAGCACTAGCTAAAGCCTGCTTCAGGGTCTCAAATGCAGTGGCAGCTGTAACAGTCCGCTGAAATGAATTTTTCCTTAACAGCATCGTCAGAGGACCACTTAAGATACCATAGTTTATGATAAACTTCCGATAATAACCAGCTAAACCCAAGAATCCTCTCAACTGTTTGAGATTTACAGGCATAGGCTAGTGTTGAATAGTTGCAATCTTCTTAGGGTCAGTAGAAAGACCATCAACTGATATATAATGGCCTAAATATTCCATCATTAAAGCTCCAAAGGAACATTTAGATCGTTTAACAAAAAGCTTATGCTCCCTCAAGATTTGAAAGACAATTTGAAGGTATTGTAAATGCATGGATAAAGAGGAACTATAGATCAAAATATCATCAAAGAAAATTAGAACAAATTTACTTAGGGGATGTTTAGTTATGATGTAGGTTGTGGTTTTTGTGTTTTTGTATTAGTTGTTGTGTTTTTTTTTTCGAAATCTGTGTTGTATTAATGTGTTTTCTTTATCGATTTTTGTGTTTAGAAAAATAGGAAACTTAAACAAAAAACTAAAGTCCAACTAAACAAGGCCTTAAGTAAGGCTTAAAGATAGAATTCATAAGGCCTTGAAAAGTAAATAGGGCATTGATTAACCCAAAGGACATTACTAAAAATTTATATTGCCCCCCATGAGTCTTAAAGGTTGTCTTATGTATATCCCCCTCAAACATCCTTATTTGGTGATAACTAACTCTAAGATCCAACTTGGAAAACAAGCATGAGCCACCTAGTTAATCCATAAGTTCTTTAATCAATGGTATATGAAACTTATCCTTAACAGTTCCTTTATTCAAGGCCTTATAGTCAATATATAACCTCCATATATTATCCTTCTTTTTTACTAACACAACAGGGGAGAAAAAGGAATTACACTCTCCTACATAATTCCTTGCTACAACATATCTTGTCCTAACTCCTCTATGGCTCTCTTTTGAATCCTAGTATAATGATAAGGTTTGATATTAATTGGTTCATCTCCATCCTTCAGCAGAATTCTATGGTCATATCTTCTGTGTGGGGGTAAGCCCACTAGTTCTGCAAAAATATCAACATATTGGTCTATTAGTTTCTAAATATGTAGTTGAATGTTCTCATCTGTGATAGTCATCTCCTCCACTCCACCTAACACTTCACAGTTGCATCCCACTTCACGTTGTCAACTTGATTCAACCACAAGATTCACATATAGCATCACGACCCCTCTTAGAATGACTATCAAACAACTTCACATGTCCATCATCTTGACCTATAGTTAGCTAAATGAGTTTACCTTCCCATTGGAACCTCATAGTATTTTCTTTGAAATTAAACACAACTCATTAAGGGTGGACAACCACTGGACACTTAACACCATATCAGTTCCTCCAATATTAATCACTATGGCCTTTGATTGCAATAAATTCCCATTAATCGTCCATTGTAGGTTATTATAACGTTGAGTACACTAAAGTTGTAAGCCTCCCCCTACTGTTATCCTTACTGGTTCAATATTCTCTAAGTCCCCTTCCTCTTTTCTCACTAAAGCCTCATCAATGAAGTTGTGGGTGATGCCCCCATCTATAAGGATATGAATCGGCTTCCCTTTAAAATTGCCCTTCACCTTCATCTGCTTGAATGAAACAGTAGCTAACTCTGTCATTGCTTGCATAGTAATAATATGAGATTGCTTCACTGGTACAGTTTCAATTTCTACCTGGTCTTCCTTTCCATCATGTGCATCCTATCCATTCTGTACCACATACATGTGAAATTGTTTCTTTTTGCACTTGTGATTGGGTGTGAATTTTTCATCGTCAAACTCCTTTCTATTGGTTGTCTTGGTAGATTTCACTTCCATTGGAGGAATAGAAGGTTTTGGCAGCAACCCAGATGAACTTCTAAAACCCACAACATTAGTAGTAACATTAGTAACTGTTCCCACTATCAAACTTTTTCACTGGGTTTTATTAGAGCTGACACAATTTTGATTAATCAATTCTTGTTTCTTAGCAATCTCATAAGCTTACTATAAGTTCCTGGGGTTGCACATCTTCACAGGATACTGAACTTCAGGTTTCAACCCTCTCAAAAACATTCCTACCAAATAGACTTTTGGAATCACCACTTTACGAGATTAAGAATCAAAATACTTATAGTATTCCCTCACTAACACCACTTGTTTCAAGTCTTTGAGTTCACCTATCATGTCTTTAAATAACGACTCCCCAAACCGCTACTCCAGCGCTATCAGGTATTCACTCCATCTGATGGTTTCCATAGACATTGTGTTTTGGACATACACTTGATGCCAATCTAACTCTTCACCTTCTAAATGCAATGTTGCAATCTTCACCTTCAATTCATCAAGGGTTTGATCTATTAAGAAGAATTGGTCGCATTTGAAGAGCTAACTGTGTAGATCATTGCCATTAATCACCAGAAACTCAATCTTGCTAAATCGTGTAGGTAGACTGTACTCTCTGCTATCAGTCACTCTGCCTGGTATGTCAGCACCCCTGACTCCTAGACCTCCACATCCTTAATTTTTTGCCCCAACATTTTGATTCACTCCCATGCACGAGTGAATTTGTTTCATTATTTCTTTTAGCTCCTCATACTGAGCTTCCATTTCTTGGAATTGATTTTTGACATTTTCCTCTAATTTCCACACATCTTGGAATCTTGTACCTTCAGTCATAGTGCCCAGTATCGATGCTCTGATACCACTGATAAGGAATAATCGTTAACCCTCGTTCAATGAAGCCTCTATCAGAAGTAACTGCAATATTTTAGTAGATTCAAGGATGAGAAAAAAGAAGAAGATGGGTAACAAATTAACAAGAAATTAATTAGAAAGATTCAAATTTATTTGTTGCCGCTCTTCAATACAATAACGATCTTTTATAATCGTTGAGTCTTTTACAAAAATGACAAAGATAATCTATACGGAATTTTTTTTATTAAACTCTATTCTCATCCTGTACCACATCGTATGCCAATCTGGTTTTTTTATCAGACTTTTGTTCCTCCAGCTCCCAAAAGCTATTTTCTATGGAGAAAACTTGACTGTTTAATTATTGCTACATAATGCAATAACTTGTTGAAGGCCCATCACTTTGTTAAAAGGTCGTTCTTATGACGGTCCAGTGACCAAAGCCCACATTTGTGATACAAGATCTCATCAAAAGTCAATTGTAAAGGTGACTGTTTAATATTTCAAAATTTGAAGATTAAAAAAATTATTGATCTTTTATGTAATGTTATCTTTTACGAGAATTCTTCATATCAGTTTCTCATAATATTGGTTCTACCTCAAATTTCAACTATAATTATTATGTAGAGCTAAGAAAATAGTGATCATAATTGAGCTGAATCCTAACTGTCTTTAATTACTGAACAAATATAATAACTTACACAGCTTATTTATTGCTCCAAATTAAGTTAGAAATTTAATTACTTGCTTATTAAATCATTAGTGAAAGATATAATATTTGTGGTAGAATCTTTGGTATTTGCCTGTTTTTTATGAACCAAAAAAGAAAAGATATATGATAGAGTAGTATGATTTTTCAAATGTACCAAAAAGAAAATATTTATAGTATAGCAACACTTTTCATTCCTTTTTTATCTTCTCCAAGTCTGATCAGGTTCTTTCAAACAAGGAGATATTTATGAGAATAATTACTCTGTTTCTGTTTCGTAGTTATGGAAAGGATGCTAGATTATGTCGTTAATTAGTATGACTTGACATTGATTTGCAAGATTTATCCGGATACATAGAATTGTGATTGGACTTGAAAGATTTATCTGGATACATGCTTATTCGTTGAAACTGATTTGCAAGCTAAGAAAATTATTGTTTTTTTGTTGTTGTTGTTGTATTTTTATATTAATTATTATGTTTTTTTTAATGTTGTATTAGTGTGTTTTTTTATCTATTTTTATATTTAAAAAAATATATAATTAAAAAAATTAAAACAGAACTAAACATGGTCTTGAGGCCTTGTTTGTTTTTATTTCTCTTTTTGATTTTTGTTTCTTATTTTTTAAAATACATAAATTAATAAAAATAACATAAAAACTGAAAAAACATATTAATACAGTACAAAAATCTTTAAAAAAATAGCATAAAAACAAAAAGAAGTATACAAAAATCAATACACATAAATATAAACAAAAACAAAAAATAAAACGAGAAGTAATGTCAAATATGCTAAGTTTTTGTATTGTTTTCTTATAATTTTCATGTTATTTTTATATTTTTATACTATTTTTTATATTTTCTTTAAAAAATAGAAACAGAAAATCAAAACTCAAAAAACCAAATAATCCCTTAATAATTTTTGTTATTAAAATATGTTTCTAACAGTCCTTGAGATCATATATGCCTTTTAAACCCATTTTATGAGTTCTTATTTGTGATCCTATATGCTGGGTCCTCCTATTCAGTATCAGCATTTGGGAAAATGTGTATCCCACATTAGGATTGAGAGTAAATCCGCTTTTTATAAAGAATCCATTCGTGAGTACAAAGCTGTTTCTAGCTTTAATTTTCCTTGAAACGTGCTACCATCTTGCTTCCAGATACAACGAGGATAATAATGGCAAATTAAAAGACTCTTTACATCACTTCTGTTTTTTTATTACTGTTTTATATTTTCATTTTATATTTTTGTGTTTTTATTTTTTTTATAAAAAATAAAAATCTGTTTAGTTAATATTTGTAATTAAAAAAAAGAGAATATGTTTGGTTGAGATTTATAAAAATATATATAATTTAATAATAATTATTAATTATAAAATAAATTTAAATTATTTGACCAAAATACTCTTATACACCTTTAAAATATATTATTAGTCAATATATTATATTCATTATTAAATATAAAAAAATCTGTTTATAAAATATATTTTTAAAATGTAAAAAAATATCATTTTCTTATTTTTCTATTTTTTATTTTTTATTTTGAAAATAGAAAAACAAAATAAAATACAAGAAAACGTATTTTTTCTTTCACTTTTATTTTTATTACTATTTTTAATTTTTAATTTTTAGTTTTATTTTAAAAAAACTTATTTAATTGAAATTTGCAAAAAAAACTAAAAATAAAATTTTGATTGAAATTTGTAATAGAAAAACTATTTTAGTTATGATAATTAAATATAAAATATATTCAAATTCTTAAATTAAAATATTCTTATATACTATAAAAATATATATTAGTTAATAAATTAACTTAATTATTTACTGTGAAAAGTATTTAATTTTTAATTTTTAATTTTAATTTCTATTTTAAAAATAAAAATAAAAATAAAATGCATCAATCAAATTTCTTTTCTCAATTTCTAAGAAAAATAAAAAGCAAAAAATATCTTCACTAGACACGGAGACACCTGGTGTATCTTCCTAAGAATGAAATATTGTACTATAGCTATTGGGCCTCACCTCACCAAAATGGACCATTTGTTGGACTAGAGGAATTGGTTTACCTGGTAGGTGTCTTTGGTAATTGTCTACAAAAATACAAATAAGAATTGATACATGGCTCTTTATTTTTTACTTTTGGTTTTTATTTTTAATTGTTGTTGTTAATTGCTGTTTTTGATTTTTGTATTATTGTTTTGTATTATTTTTTTTTGTTGTTGTTTTATTATGTGTATTATTTTTATTGCAATATATGATAATATTAAAATATAATTTATTTTAATATCATTTTAAATTTAAATTTAAATTTAAATTTACATGAATAAATTTTTAATAATTATAAAGATTATATAAATAAAATAATAATTAAATTTTAATTTATTTCATAACATCTTATAGTAAACTAAAT
>JAOXYD010000007.1:7275029-7289416 GCA_028565735.1 Pinacopodium congolense
GTATTGCTGTGGGTTGTGATTTTTAGTTGTAGTTTTGATATATTTGTATTGATTTTTGTGTTTTGTCCTCGATTTCTGTGTTATATTAGTGTGTTGTCTTTTTCGATTTCCGTATTTAACAAAACAAAAACCTAAAACCTAAAACCAAAGTTATACCAAACATCCCCTTAGTGAAGACCCTAGATTAAGCATCCCTGGCCTTTAAATCAATTAAATCATCAACCACCAAAGCTTAATTGAATAATTTAGGAAAAGCAATAAGTAACTCTTTTTACAATTGATTGGAAATTTTATAGGCTTTTTAATTATCTTTTAGTTATTTATTTTATTAAATCATAAAATTGAGTGTTTTTTAGATAATTGTAATCCGATTAATCTAGTACTTACATTATGTAAACTTTCTCGTAGAATCGATACTCGAAGTCTTAAATATATTCCACTTTATTACTTAATTCGACTGGTACGCTTGTCGAAAAGTTGGTCTTGGATTAATTGTTAAATTGTGCTTTTAAAAAATAGATTAATTTGAGTTAATTTTATATGTGACCAACTGCAATCAAACGCCCCTAGGGTTAACTCGAGAACATAAAAAATTATTAAGTTTAAATCTTAAATATCATTTGAAAGAGAGTCTAATATATAATTAAATATTTATTAATTAAACTTAGAAGTTGTTATATAATACTTCATAATAAAATATTTGTGTATTAATCACTTATTATTTTTATAAGAAAACTAATTTTAATCTTATTTGAATTAATTTTAAAAAATTAATCACTAAATTGAAAATTTTTAAATATTGAACATTGAATTAAAAAATTTTAAAAGATTATTTATTGAATTAAAAATTTTTAAACATTAGATACTAAATTAAAAAATTTCAAAAAATTAGTCATTAAATTGAAAATTTTTAAAAGTTGGAATTGTACACGTAAAAATCTATATAACATTTTTGCCACGTGAATCTGTTAGCCGTATCAGTATTAAATTAATAACGTTTAACTTTTTTTAAATTTAACGAATTTTTAAGAGTTTATCATTAAATTTAAAATTTTTAAAATTTTGATACTAAATTAAAAAAATTCTAAAAAATCAATTACTAATACATTTATTATCCCTTTAAATTATTAATTCATTAAATATTCAATGAATTATTTTATATATTATATGTGTTTGAAAATTATTTTTGTTTTAAATTAATAATCCTTAAATAATTAATAATACAATAATAAATATCCGAGTACAAAGAAAATAATTCCAGTTTGATTATTAAAAAAGGCTTTTTTTAATGGATTTCATTGTATGGCCAGTTATGGACATTATAATTAAAAGTAATAATATATTAATAAATATATGATAATTATACTAAATAATAATTAAATTATTATTTTATATATATTAAATTGGTTTGTTGGTTATGGATGGCAGACTACCTAATTTTTCTCTTTTTTTAATTTATATATTCATAATATGTTTTTACATTATAAAATTTGTAATCACTATTTTTAAGATATTAATAAATAGATTGTTGAATAAATAAATTTTTAATTAAATATAATGTTTTATAAATTATATTTTTAAATAAATTATTTAATTAATAAATAAAAATTTAATATTAAATGAAATTCCATCTTACTTAAAATCGAGCCGACTGAGTATCTTCGGTTCACAAACTTTCAACGGTTGGATAACCCTCCAAGGCACACAACATTTAAAAAAAATGAAAATAGAAATTAAATTAAAAAATAAGCGGGTTACGAACTAATGTATTACTTTTCGTTTTGTAATGACCAAAAAATGGTATGAAAAATTAAAAATTAGTACTAGATTCAAATATCGATTGGTATCGAAATTTTTTTAAAATATAAAAATAAAATATAAAAATAAAAAAATTTAAATAAAAAAATTTTAAAAGAAAAAGTTTATATTTTGATCTTTTAAAGTTTAAAGTTAAGTTAAAAACTATATAATATAATATATTTATAGACAATTTTGTAAGATTTATAAAATTTAGAAATTAATTTATAATTTTAAATAGTTATCCGAAATAGTACCGGTATTGACCAGTACTAATACAATACCGTTTTCAAGGTCAATTCAATATTAATACCGATACGATATTTAATACACTGTTACAAACTACGATGAAGCCTTACACACATTATTCATTTTTACTTATATATAACATGTAGTTTTTGCTTATATTATAATTTCAGTTTTTAATTTTTTAATTTTTAATTTTTTAAAAAATATAAATTAATAATAAAAATCTTTACTGTGCTTATATTTACAGTTATGAATTTATATAAATAAAAATAATGAATTATAAATAAAAATTTATATTAGATTATATATATAATACATTAATTAATATATATTTATAAAATATATAAAAATATTTTGATTTAAAAATTTAAAGATTCATTTAATTCAATTTTTTATTTTTTAAATATAAAATCGATAAAAATAATTTTCATTTTTTTTCTTATTTTAAAAAATAAAAATAAGAAAGTCTAAAATTATTCTGTTTTAAATTTTTTATAAACAATTTCAGATTTTTTTAAATTTTTAATATAAACTTTAATTAAATAAAATTTATTTTTTAAAAAAGAAAATAAAAAAAAAACCAAAAATCAAATAATAAAAATCGAGTTATTCGATAAGAAAAGGGCCTGAATCTTTTGAAATTTGAAATAACGTCAACAAGACTTGTTGAAAAACGGAAATAGAGGGAACTGAAGAGTCGAAGGCAATTTTCAAGATGCGGAAAGCTTCTTCTTCACTTTGGTTAGTTTTAGTCATCTTCGGCCATTGCATTTTCTTACCTATTTCCTCTATGTACACGTCGTTGTTTCTCCTTTCTACGTTTGTATTCACTTCCCTTTTTCTCCCTTCAGAAACGAAACATCGTTCTGTTCCTTTCAGATTCCCTTTCCTGCGTTTTTCTTCGCATTTCGAGGTATACCAGATTGATTACTTTTTAATCTGTTTATACTTGCATTTTCCCCCCTTTCTTTAGATTTATGGGTTTTTGTGATGTGTTTGAATCCGGTTTGCTATGACTGTTTCTTAAAAAACTTGTTCCTGTTGTTATTGAACCCCTTAGTTCCTTCTTCGTTTCTTTCATTATCTTGGACGCTTATCTTCTGATTTAGTTGATGAAGCGGTACTTCCATAACTCTTTTGTTGTTGCCTTCTTGGGATTAGTTCCTTTTCCGTTTTCAAATTTAAGTTTTTTTTTTTCTGAAATAAAACTTTTTCATGCCTTCTGTTTTTGTTTGATTGGTG
Organism: Pinacopodium congolense; assembly: GCA_028565735.1. Taxonomy (NCBI): domain Eukaryota; kingdom Viridiplantae; phylum Streptophyta; class Magnoliopsida; order Malpighiales; family Erythroxylaceae; genus Pinacopodium; species Pinacopodium congolense. The sequence goes on from JAOXYD010000007.1 coordinate 7,278,318, forward strand.
GGAAAAGTAAAAGATAAAAAATTTCGTATCTCGTGTTAATTTGATCGTTCTTTTTTTTTTTTTCGTAATGTGTCAAATTAATTGAGGTTTGAGACACTTTTGTGGTTGCTATATACTTGGGTTCCCTATTTCAAATCATGATTGTGTTTTGCTATGCTTGAGACTTTTGATTCCTTCCATATAACTTTTTCGTAGCATTTCTCAACACAAGCAATGCTTTTGGTTTGGTTGAATCAAATATAAAAGAGGAAAGAACTGATTTTGGTAAACGTACGTTTCACCAGTCTGTGTATGTATTACCCTTCATGGGTGAATGGTACCTTAACACTAATAGTGCATCTTTCTTATCCTTTATCTCTGTTTGTGCTATGTTCTGCAATGATAGGAATACTGGAGATAATTCTTGTTTGGCATTTTTATGTTTGATATTTTGTGGCAATTCTTTCTTACTATTGTCTGATAAAATTTAACTGGTCGTTCCACGTACTGAAATTTTCATAAGCCTAAATTGAATGCGGCAGCAGAACAGTTCAGATTTTTTTTCTTTTATAGACAAGCATTTCATGGCAACTTAATATCTCATGTTCGTAATTTTTTAATGTCCTGCAGGAATTGAAGTTGATTAAATCTCAGTTGCTTGGTTGAATTATGCTTTTTACATTTTTTTTGGAAGATAAATAAAAATTCTGCTTTTTACATTTATTGAGAATGTTGGGTATAAAGAATTCTCCCATAAAGGCTGTTAAGCAAAACAAAGTTAACCCCGGATATCCTATTCCTGCTAACACAAACCCTTTTGATTCTGATGATGAGTTGGATTGTAAAGAAACTCTAAAACCATCGAAGGAAACTTCTTCAGAACACTTGTTGACAACAAATTCCAGCACAAATCCTTTTGATAATGATGACAAAATTATGTCTTCTACAACTTCATACTCCTCCATGCCAGCATCAAGAAACAAGTATAAGAATGATTTCTGTGATGACGGAGGACTACAAAAACAAACAGTGCAAGAATTAGAGAACTATGTTGTCTACAAAGCTGAGGAGACTACAAAGGCAGTTAATGGGTGCCTAAGAATTGCAGAGGAAATAAGAGATGATGCCACCAAAACTTTGATTACACTTCATCAACAGGGAGAGCAAATTACCAAGACACATAGCATTGCTGTGGAAATGGATCATGATCTTAGTCGGGTATGACCTGTACTCATCAGTTCTGTTTAGGTTGTAAGTAATAAGTCTATAACTAGAGAACATACATGAAAGTTTTGTAATGCATTCTGATTGATTAACACTTGAACAGTTTTAATACTGCTGTTCAAAATGACCTTTTAGATTATGTTGTTGAATATGCTGAATATTAATTCAGTTCACAAGTTTCCTATGGCATGCAATTGGGCCTCTGCTTGATTTTTTATTCTTTCAAAATTTCAAGCATATGGGCTTGTTATTTTTGTACTTTTAGAGACATTTGTTGAGAAAATTATCAGTTTAAGTGCTATGAATATTTGATGCACAAATGATTTCCACTTTCCACTTTATATTCAATTTAAATTTTAAGGACTAAATGTAGTACACAAGCTTACTTGTCTGAAAAAACATGCATTTATATGAATCTAATGTAAGAAGTTAATAAAATTCAGACCTACATTTGTAAGATTTTTCCTTATCTATTTTTCAGGCCTTGTAGATCTCTTTAAGTTTCTGCTTCATTGTGCTGACGTGCAGTGAACTGGAAGGACGGGAAAAAAAAACCATGAATATAAATACCTAATTCCTTAATTCCTAATAGTAGTCCTAACTATGGGAGAAATTATATATGGTGTAGGTAACTAGGATTCATTTACAGGTTGCTCAATATTTTTTTCACAGAAATGTTCTCTTTCTATAGCTTTGACTTTTTGAGCACTTGATTCCGATGCCTTACCAGATTTTAACTTAAGAGAGGCAGAAAAAAATTTTGATGGGAAATGGTTTTGCATTTTGCTTTTTCTCATTGGTTGATCTATTGAATTCTTTTAAATGCTTCTGAGCATATTGCAGTCTTTCCATGATTGTCTCCTTTTTATGCCAAGCAAATAATCCATCGAATGGTATCTTACTTATCATTTCTTTTCAGTAATGCTGCCTTTCCATTGTTTTTTCATATCAACTAGTGGATCTTATGGAAAATTTTCACGGTTTCTTTATATTGACGTCAGGGTGAGAAACTTTTGGGTAGTCTTGGTGGCATATTTTCCAAGAAATGGACACCAAAGAAGACCCGTCCAATAACTGGCCCTGCCATCTCAAGAGGTTGTATATTCGATCTATATATTTGCCTCAATCAACTTGTTCAACCAACTTTTGAAGCACGCAATATAATGAAATCAAAATGTTGCAAAGATTTGAGACACTTTCTCTCAACCATGCACGTCAATTTATATCTTCAATTTCTGTTATGCTTGTTCCTCATTTTTTGTTAGTAAAAGTTTTATCAAGTGGAATGACAAAGGGTGCTTTGTTCCAAAGACACGAAGTTATATAATTCAAATTTTTTGGAACTCTACTAGTTATTTCCTAACAGTATGGGTGCTTTTTTTATTTTTTTTTTCTTTTTGCAGATTATAATGCACCAAAAACAATGGCTGGCCATCTGGAGCAGAGGGAGAAGTTGGGCTTAAATCCAACGTCCAAGGGAAGGTCAAACTCTCAAGCAATTCTATCTGAACCATCCAATGCACTACAGAAAGTTGAGGTTTGTGCCCATTTTCAATCCAGAGGAAACACTGATTCATCGCTTGTTTGTGATTTGAATTACAAAGAATAAGTGTTCATCTGTTCATTTCATCTTTCTGTTTCAACCACTGCCTATAGTGCTCAAAACTTGAAATAAAACTATTGCCACTTTGAGTATTTGATTGGTGATCTGTCCATATTGCATGATAATAAAAACAGGTAGAGAAGGCAAAGCAAGATGATACCCTTTCAGATCTGAGTAATCTTTTGGGAGAGCTTAAAGATATGGCTATTGACATGGGCACTGAAATTGACAGGTTAGTTGTCGTTTGAGCACCATAAATATACAATATATGTACATAAATTTACATAAGGTTTCGTGTCTGATGAGTCTCGAGAACATGTCTTTCAAAGAAGATATTTATAGTTGCTTGTTTGAGTTGGATCTGGTTGGAGAAATTGTTTCTATTGTTATGGAGGTTTAATCTTTATTAGTAGGGATGTAGATATTGATAACAAGGAAATTGTTAGTAAAAAGAAAATGTGTCGACTTTTGAAATCGTGAGGGTAACTGGGTCAATGCTCCTGAGTTCCGTCTACTGCTCGATTGTGGCAGACAAGATTTTGATTTGGACCTATCAATATTTCCCTTTACTTTTCTTCGAGACTTTGAACCCATAATAGCAAGTTGAGTAGTGCTTAAATTACTTCTTAAATTTCACCAAAAATTTAATTAGATTTCCGAACTTTATATTTGATTAATTAAATTAGACCTTCATTTTGATTTTTAGTCAAAAGTATACACATTTGATTCATTAGAGGGCTTCTCATGAAAATTAAAAAAATATAAAAAATTACATGTCATTATTTATGTTTGAAATTTTTTTGGAATATAAATTTGATCTGAAAAGAAAAAAATAAAAGTTTAAATGACTAACATAGGCCATTTGATTGAGTTGTTTATTGTAATTTTTAGATGTGGTTGTGTTTTTATATTGAGTTTTATGTATTTTTAAAAAATTTTGTGTTGTTTGTCTCGATTTTTGTATTGTATTAATATTTTTCAATTTTTATGATATTTTTTATTAATTTTTGTGTTTAAAAAATTTAAAAACTAAAATTAAAAACCGAATCCAAATCAAACAATCAATTAGAACATGATTTAGCGACACTAGAATATTTTCACTAACAAGTATGCTTAATAATTTGTGCTGTTCAGGCAAACCAGAGCTTTGGACCGTGTACACAATGACGTTGATACTCTGAGTATGCGAGTTAGGGATGCAAACCAGCGTGCCCGTCGATTGCTTGGGAAGTAGTAGTATTTTCTATTCAGTAGATTTCGGTTACTGACATGTCGACTGACACCACGTTTTGTTTGCATGTCAGCTTATTTTTGTATTTGTTGATATTATTATTATTATGTTTCTGCAGTCTGAAATTGAAATTTGGTAAGGGAAAACCTGGAGAGCCAGACTCCTCCAAACAAAATATCCCCTCTGTATTAGAGGGGGGCAACTAGGGGATCGGGGGAGCCCCCTAGTCGAGTCATTTTGGTAAATGGGATACTATTTAAGCGTTGTGATGTTGAGTAGATGAAATGTGCTTCCCATGTTTAATTTAGGGTTCTTCATAAACATATTTTAGTAATCTATTTTGGCTCTTTAAACAATGGATTAAGTTTGTCGATGAAATGTATAAGTTCTCATGGATACATTATGATGCTTTTCTCGTTTGATAACAAACGAGAAAAGCATCATATGGGTTCTTGTAACTCCCAACATATGGGTTCTTGAAAGCATCGTAGCTTCGGAGAACTTTTTGATATTTATTGCGCTTGCCAATACAATGAGAAGAGTATTATCATGTGTTTATATCTGGCTAGTGAGACGGCTTTTTATTTCTGAGATTAAAAAAAATGCCCTTGAACCAAAATGGCTGTTGAGACGTACTGCCTTTACCTATCTAAAATGCCATTGAACAAAAATGGCTGGTGAGATAATTTGTTCACTTTTTGGTTTTTATTTTTGTATATTTTTATCAATATCTGTGTTTTTTATACTATTATATTTTTTTTGAGTTTTTGTAATATATTTGTGTTGTTTTTCAATTTTTTGTAATGTTTTTTTTAGTTTCTATGTTTAAAATTATTGAAATAGAAAATAAAAACAAAATTCACAAACAAATAGGCTCTAAAGTTTTGGAAAGAGTTAAAATTATTCATATCTCTTGTCATACGGTAAATTATTAATTAAGTTTTTATAAATTTAAAACTATTAAATAAGTCTTAAAATTTTAAATTATATTTATTCGTTAATCTTTCATCACTTTTATTTTATGTTGATTAATAGCATGTCACGTGGCATATTTATGTAAAATTTGGAGAGATGTGGCGCTGTTATGTGGTGTTGTCAAATTTCAATTGACTTTACAATTTTTAGTTCAATTCAATATAAAATTAATGACTTAAATTAGATTTAAACAAATATTTTTTCACTTTTTCTTATAAATTTTTTAATGTTCCTTATAATATTTTTTTTGTAGTTAAAAAAGTTTATATACTCAATTTTAGGCAAAAAAAAAAACAATTTATCTCTTAATGTTTGAGAAATAGTTTAATTTGACTTTCAACATTTTTTAAGGTATCACTTTACTTTATAATGTTAGTAAAATAGTATAATTTGTCCTCTATCGTTATGAAATAATACATATTAGTCCATAACGTTTATAAAATAATATATTTTATTTCTTTAACACTAATTTCATTAAAATTTTATTAGATAAATATTAATTTTGTCAAAATTTTAAAAATAAATAATTAACTAATTATTAAAAAATTAATTAATTAAACTTTAATGAAATTAGTATTAAAAAGGTAATTTACACCTTTTTATAAAGGTTAAGAGGTAAAATACATTATTTTACAAATGTTAAAGGATAAACTGTTATGTGATACCTTCAAAAATGTTATAGGATAATTTAAACATTTTTAGAAGAGTTAAGGGGTAAATTATACTTTTTGCCCTCAATTTTACAAGTGTCTCATGTTATTTCGAGTGAAATCATGAGATAAAAATTTTGTAACTTTGAATAATTAAAATTATCATTTGAATGAGATATATTCCAATATTTCTATTTCATTATACATATGAATTCATAAATAAATAATTAATAATATTTTTTAATTATGCCTTAAATTATAATTACTTATAATTAATTATAAATGTTTAATTTTGAATAATTCAAATAATATAAAATATTGAAATATATCCCATTGAAATGATTATTCAAGGTTATAAAAATCTATCTCAAGATTATTTTTAATATAAGTATTATGAATATAAATATCTATTTTAAAATTAATTTAATTAGAGTTGTGAATTAATAGTATTTTTAGCTATAATTAATTAATTAATTAATTAGAGTTAATTTAAGGTATAATTAAAAAATATTAATAATTGATTATTTATGAATTCATATATATAGTGAATTAAAAATATTGAAATATATTTTATTGAGTAATTATCAAAGGACTCATATATATTTTTCACTATTTTAAACACCTCCCTATATGTTTTTAAAAAAATCAATCGTACTCTTACCATGTCATCTGTTGTGTTACCTACCACATCAGCGCTACTACACAGTCACCTTATTACGTCGATTGCCACGTTAACATAGTTTATCACATCATTATCACGTCATTGAGAATAGTTCCAAGGAGTGTATTAATAATTTTACTAAAATATAGGAGAATATAATGAATTTATTAAATTACAAGGAAGTGTTTGATAAAATTAAAAACACAAAATCATGTAATAATTACTCTATTTAATAATCGTTAATAGAGAAAAGTTTTACTAACAAGTGTTATGGATATATTTAAAAATGACAAGACTTGAGGATCCCGTTAGGAGCCCCCAAAGTGACACCCTCCACTTGGGGCTCTCGATTAGGTCCCCCAAGTTAAATTGATTTGGAAATTACCAAGGGCAAATAACTAGCCAGAATTGGTTATCAACCCCCTAATTGTTTAGTATGTCTTGAGTTTTGTGTACTTAATTTTTATTCAAATCAGACTTTATATGGAACATTGACAAAGTAACAATGAAGAGGAAAAACAAAAAATTAAGAGCCCAAAAAAGAGAGCATTGTTTGAAATTTTGTTGAAGATGTAAGTGAGATCTTAATCGCTTTGATTGTGGACTTTGCTTTTGCGTTTTGTTATGTAAGATTATTTATTTTTTTATTAACAATATTGTTTCACCATCTCCACTTAAGTGAGAAAATTGTGTCAATGTTATTTCTTGTTTTAAGATATTTGTGTGTTATTGCTATCCGCAGTTCTTATAAGTATTCTGTTACAGGTATTTTTCTTAATAAGGGTTATAGTTTAGGGATTTTGGTGAATGCAGTTAGAATAAGCAGTTATAGAAATCAAAAGAGAAAGAGTAAATAAAGAAACAGAGAAATTCATTCAAAATTTCCTCCCCTTTTCTTCATTCTATAACGCTTTATATCCACCAGTTAATGAATGATTTACACGTCTTACAATTGATTACTTCTAACTCTTACGACATCGTTTTACATGTTATATCTACATATCTACTGTTCATCTTCGTCTCCATTTGTTCCTAGCTACCATTGCTGTATCTTTTGCTCTAGCTTCCACTATTATTCCCATCAATACTCCCCTGCTCAAAAACATTGTCCTCAAGATTCTAGTAGCTGTACTCCTAAGACATATAATTATCCTTAACCTTTTTTAGGCTGTGATTGGGGTAAAGGGAGATCATCTCCGACTTCAATGCATAAAATAGAAATGGTGAAGGTGGACCTTCCCTTGCAGTGTCTTCGAACACAATTGATATAGCAGCTAAATATATGATATGCTCTGTAAACCTATGCTTTAACTAAACACCCATGGGCTTAACCTTATTTACAAAATCCTCACTATCCTTGCCACTTTCAAAAGACTCATAAGTCGAGTCCTCTATAATAATTTCTTCTTTAGGCATAAAATCAAACAACTGATCAAAACATATTTCCATCTTTGCTACATAATAGTTCTCAGATTCAAAGAAGATAGAGTTATCATTCTTGAGACAACTAGAAACAATATTTTCTTGAATGATCTGCGATTGTTCACTTTGTAAAAAGACAGGAAAAGATTGAATCTTTGTTTCGTTAGCTGTAAAAGCCTTGCAACGAGAAGTGAACAGATCCTCTGCTAATGGTTGTGGAGCATTTATTGTCATGTCTTCTCCACTTTTCATTTCAGACACTTTACAATCATCTGGTAGCTTTCCTTCCTTCTGGAATAATAGTAAGATGCATTCTTTTAACTCTTGCATTCTCCTGTTGTCGTAGTTCTTACTCCTTCAATGAGTTACTCATATTTTCTTCAAATCTTTTCCATTCTTGATATTCATTTCCCTCATCCATGGTTGTTCCCTGGGATTAAACTGCTCTAATACTAAATTGTTGCAGGTATTTTTAACGATTAGATTTATGGTTTAAAGATTTCGGTGAATGTAGTGAGAACAAGCAGTTACCGAAATCAAAAGAGAGAGAGTAGATAGAGAAACAGAGAAATTCGTTCAATTTTTGCTCTTCCCTTCCTTCATTCTACAACATCAACAATTTCACTTAGGTCCACTTAAATAAGATTCAACCTTCAATGACTCTCAAAATTTTTTGCTCGTATACTCAAAGAAATAATGTTATAAAGTAACATGAGAATAAAGTAAGTAACAATACATAAGAGAGATATAGTAAAACTACTGACCTTTATATTATTTTCTCTTAAGAGAATACAAGGAAGCCCACTCAGATAGAATGAAGAAAGTAAAGCTCGAATGAGCTGTATAAGCTAAGTTACAATTTGAATCTTAATTGAACTGCACTTCCTAAGATCATGTTAAAAATCATGTCTATCTCTATCAACTTACATCACATGGACCAATTGGATGACACCCTATCCAAATAAGACTCTAACTGACAAGACAAAATCATATTACAACTGAAAGACTAGAGTTTATATTTGACTAGGACAATAACATCCTTATCCTGATGTTGAGTTCCATTGTAACTCTAACTCTTAGTATCGCCACATCATCCAAGATCTCCCCATAATCTCTATCTGTTAATGATATTAAGTGATCTTTGCTGAAGTCCACATAGTACACTGGCCTGATCTAATGCTTACTCACAATAAATCTACTAGTTGTGGTCCATTCATCCAAACGTAGGCCAAGTCCTTAGTCTATCAAGTCCTTTAGCCTTGGACAAATCAATCCCTATAAGTTCCGAGACTTTATCAAAATTCGCATCAAGTCTAACCCCACTTACTCATGTTTTCTTTAGTGTTTTCACATGCCTCCCTTATACAATGAATCCAACTAACCTTCCACTTAAAGAGCATCTTGAAGGTCACTGAGAAGTGCTCCGAAGTTTAAGAGTCTAACAAACCAGCCTCACTAGATGGATTCAATGCCCTCATCAAATTAGTTTAAAGGTAGGAGGAGTTCACCTGATCCTTAAATTGCCATAAGGTCGTATCTCTCTCCCATGTAGCTTTCGCAATAAGCTTACCTTTTTACTGAATCAAGAACTCGGTCATTTAGTTCTTCTTATGTTGACCCATTTTCTGACGATCTAGGATCTTCTCCACTTGATTCTCGAACTATTTCCTCACAACCGATGACGCTCACTTCACTTAACTCGTATTCGGATCTAATGCATCCTTATAGTAGGATTTGAGAAAACTAACATAAAAAGTAAGGTGTATCTTTAACTGCCCAATCAATTTCAATCTGTATGTTACATTCCCCACTTTGTGTAGCACTTCAAACGGTCAATCATACTTTGACATTAATATCTGATGTCCTTACTTGTTCGATATCTTCTTTTAAATCTTTGGGGTTAGTTTTAATAAAACTTTGTCTCCCACATCAAATTCTAACGATCTCCTCTAAAGATCCACTTACTTCTTCATCCTTCGAGAAGCTTTTCAAAGACCATCCCTCACCTCATCCAACAATTCTTGCTTCTCCATCGCAAACTTGTGCACTGCAAGATATTTACCACTTTTCCTTTATTGAGCAATCTCTAGTGGAGTGAGAGACTGTTGATCCAATACTATCTCAAATGGACTTTTCTTCGTAGCAGAAGATTTGTACAAGTTGTAACAAAACTGTATAGTATCAAGTAAACTTAACTAGTTACGTTGACTTGCATTTACATAATGTCGTAGGTACTCCTCTAACAAACCGTTAATCCTTTCTGTTTACTCATCTGTTTGTAGGTGATTTATTGTTGAAAACTTCAAATTGCAACCTATCATGTTAAAAAGGGGCATCCTGAATCAGCCTGTAAATTTGGCGTCTCGGTTACTCATAATATTTACTGGTACTCCGAAATACTTGACCACGTTCTTATAAAACAACACAATTACAACATCTAAGGGACAAGATACAGGAGCTGGCATGAAGATCACATACTTAGAGAATTTGTTAACCACCACCATGTTTGATACCATATTGTCCACCTTTGGAAACTCGCCAATGAAATCCATTAAGACTGACATCCAAGGTCTCTCGAGAATAGATAAGGGTTGTAGTAAATCGACTTTCTTCTTTCTCTCTAGCTTATCTAATTGACACATAAGGTACGTTTTGACGTGACATTCTATATCATTCTCCATCTTCAGCTAGAAGTATGAACGAGATAGGAGCGCCAGCGTCCGTTAAACATCACTATATCGTCAAGATACACCACTACGAACTCATCAAATAGCACATCATTCATGAGGTTGAAATATGTAGAAGGGACATTAGTTAATTCAAACGGCATAGCTAAAAATTTATAGGATCTATACCGAGTTACGCACGTTATTTTTTGCTCATTACCTTTAACTATTCGCACTTGCCAATACCCACTCTGAAGATCCAGCTTAGTGAACAATTCAGCCCTCGACAACCTGTCCATTAACTCTTAAACTAAGGGCACCAGATACTTATTCTTGATCATTACTTTATTTAGGGCTCGATAGTCTACACACATCCAAAGTGTACCGTCTTACTTCTTCTGAAACAGTACTGGGGAACCGTATGGGGCTTTAGATGGTTGGATAAATCTCGCTTCTAACAACTCACTAACGGTACATTTGGTTTGCAGAATGGAATAGATAAGGAATGGAATATCTATTATGTAGGAATGGAATAGATGAGAAATAGAATGGAATATGTATTATTTTGTTTGGTTTACTATTTAAGAATTTCTATGCCAGTGTTTGGTTTGAAAATATAAACTTGGAATGACAAAGAAATAACAAATAAAAAGACTAAAATATCCTTACCCTTATAATAATAATAATA
>JAOXYD010000007.1:7289516-7308383 GCA_028565735.1 Pinacopodium congolense
ATCATACCGGCCAGCTGTCTAAGTTGCTTAAGAATAATCCACCACCTTGGGCCCTAATCAAACAAAGGCAGTCCAACAACTAAAGAAGATCACTCAGCATCCACTTCTACTAAAGATTCCTAATAAAGATAAAAGAATCCTTCAGACTGATGCAAGTGAAGATTTTTTGGGAATTGTGCTTATAGAGGAAATAGACGGAAATCGTTTCTACTGCAGGCATGCTAGTAGATAGTTCAATGATTCAGAAAAATATTATCATGCAATCTATAAAGAGATTCTGACTGTCAAAAGAGGTATAGAAAAGTTTAACTTTCACCTCAGTTCTTATCTCTTTACAGTAGAAATGCATAACACATTTTTTTACCCAAAATCTTATATTACAGTAAAAAGATTCTGTCAGATAGCCAATTGCTCAGGTAGAAGAATTTGTTCTCCTGCCATAAATTCCAAGTTAAACATATCAAGGGAACATCAAAATATCTTAGCAGACTTCCTCTCTCGTCCTCTAAAAACTATTTGTCTCATCACTCATTCTAGATCTCTTCCCCTCATCCTTTCCATGGCCAGCCAATCAAAAATTGTTAAGGTGAAGAAATACCTCCTTCCCATTGGTAGAGGTCCTACTACCATTGGTGAAATTACTCGTCTTAAACAAGTAAGTTTTCCTATTACCTACACCTTTTCCTTCAGCAGCTTGGCACCCATTGTACTCCATCCATTTTTAACCTGCATACACCATATCACATTGTATTCTTCTTCAATGGCCCTATAACATAACATACCATGCGGTATCTCTAGGACTCTTGACTCTGTATGCCTGTGCTATTTCTATCCATCCATTGAGCATCTATCATCATTTATGAGATAAAGAAAATGAAAATTCCCTCCCATGGACCTTTCTAGAGTGGTACCAACCACTGATGCAATAAAGATCCTAACTCTCTCAAGTGATTGAACATCTTCGACTATGGGAGACTCCAATAGAGAAGCAAAATACCCAGTACTTCTTCTTCCTTCATCGACCTTATAGCAAGGCGCATGATGGATCCATTTATACAGGCAACTAGGTCTACTTCTGGCATACTTCACTTCAGTGGCCGCAATACAAGGAACATGTTCTTAAAGGCCTCGGAGATTTCCTAAATGACTTAAACCATATTCCAAGGTATGCATTGCCAGTAGTTTGTCCCTGATGAGCCTCAAATGCCAGAGTTTGAAATTCCAAACTCTGAGGAAGATGTTACTACTTTTGGATTCAATATTTCAGGACTTGAACCTGTTCCAAGGCCCTCTGCATCTACCAGTTTGCAACACGACCCAATAGAAATTCCAAATAGTCATATGACGGACCTCCAGTTGGGCTTAGATACAGTCGGTTCATCCTAATCAATAGTCTCTATCTTCCAGGATGCCCAAGACCCAGATAATGATCTTTCAGTCATTGACAAGTCAGCACTTGAAGATTTTTTGAAAAAACTGAAAGTTGATAAAGCAAGCCCTAATAAAAGGAGGAAAAAAAGACAATGATAGTGACAATTCCAATGCATCTCCATCTAATATGCAGTCGTGACAGGAGCTTATTAGAAAATAATAAAATCACTAGATTCCTTTGTAGGACCAAGTAATAAATGTTATTTGTCTTTATATTACTGTGAATCCATGTATAATAAGACATTGTTCTTATCTATTTAAAATATGATGATAAGACTTTGTTTTTATCTCTTTCATTAGTGTTGATAAGACATTGTTCTTATTGTTAGGATATAGTGACATGACATTGATCTTATCCATAAAGTATTTATCTTTTATGTGTTCTTTTACTTATAAAAGCAAAGGCTTTCTTCTATTGTAATCAAGTTGAAGCTGAAGTTCAAGTAGAAGTTCAATAAATAACATTGTGTGTTTCTTACACGGCTTCTCTATGAAAGCTCTCTCTCTCTTATGAAAGTTTAAATTTTCAATAAATTTACTCCTATCACACAAAAATACGAGTATGTTTTACATTTACCTTTATATGAGGATCTTTTGTATCAAAAAGTATCAGACTTAATAATCTTGTTTGAATTTAGTTGATACGAAGTTGATTGGTCAGTTAAAGATCCCTAACAAACAGGTCTTGAGAGTTGACACTTGTAAAGAAAAGGATTTGTATCTCAACTAACATATCTAAGATCTTAACTACAACAATCAGTGGTTATCTTTGAAATTCTCAAATCAGATGAATGATCGATTTTAATTTTAGTTTAACTTCAATTTTCAAAATCTATTTGAGAACCCGTGAGGTATTCCAGTGGCCAAAGAACTCTAAATGTTCCGTCTTTTGCTTGCTTGAATTGACATGTAAATGTATGGAAACCAGCTAGTTGTATTTAAAAGAATACAAAGACGTCGAGTTACTCCGCTGATTACCGTGATGATGGCTGTAATGTTGTCTCTGCCGAGTTTGATTGAGTTTTGATGATCGTCGGACTTATTCATTTTAGCGTCGTGGCTGTAAAAGGGGAGCAAGTCGTCAACCACATTTTACCCGTAATAAACTACCAAACTAGCAAGACATACCATCAGACCACATATTTTTAGCTCCTCGTTTTACAATTCTTGGCCGTTCTGTTACTGTTTCTGCGCTTCTATGTTCTTCTAACTTCTTTGTTGTTCAAGTGGATTTTTCCCTTGGAAAGCTCGTTCAACTTTTAGACTTTGTTGGATTGAACCATGGACGAGCTTCGGACACATCCCAATTCCTAACATTTATTTTGATGCCTTCAAGCTTCAAAATCACGGCATATAGACATAGATCACCAAGACTCGTCTAGAGCCTATATATTTCAACTATATATTTAATTTTTATAATATGTATTCATTTATTTTTATAATTCATATAATTTAGCAATTGTCGGTTTAATTTTTAAATTATTGATCATAATACAGTATTTTTTCCGCTTTTTAGTTTTTACCCTCTTTGCTCGTCAACTTCAAACTGCTATATATTTGATCGGCAAATACGGGGTGCGGTTTTTTGAAACAGCAGAACGTGTAATTACAAGGCATTCTTTGCAAGTAGCGCATCATATAAGGGTTAATTATAGTTGCTATTACTCTCCTATTCGTATTCACCCAGCGTCATCAGTAGCCCTTCCAGCTTTCTACGGCACAGTTGAGAGCAAACACCAATATCCATAGCATCCCAAAGGTCAAGAACTCATTAGCCGAGTTTCACAAGAAAAATCATAAGGTAATTTAAGCTTTGTTTTCTTCTTTGTTTCACGTAATCGTCTTCTTTATTCATTTTGGTTTGTTGTTTATTTTCCATTGGGCCTCTATACTGGAATTGCGTTGTATAAGCAATCCAAGCTTACAAAACATCATTTTTTTTTTTTTGCGTGCAATAACTCTAGAATTGTCTCTCCGGCAAGTTCTATGAACTCGACGGAGTTTGGCTTGATACGTTTCAGAATTTTGGCTAACTATATTTTATCTTACTCGTTTTATACCTCAGCTTAGAAAATTCGATTGCTTTTACGATACTTGTACTGTGTATTTTGTGGCTAAAGGGGGTTTCTCATTTTGTGTTTGATAATGTGATGCAGTCAAGATGGGTGACAGTAATCTGAAGAGATGGGTGTCTGATCAGCTAATTTCATTGCTTGGCTACTCACAACCCACGGTAGTTCAGTATATTATTAGTTTATGTAAGTTGCACTCTGAAATGAATGTGAATGAGTTAGTGCTCTTCGAACACCTCACTGAATTGAAAATATTGAATGAAAGGGGATGCTTTTCTTTAAGAGAGACAGCCGGTTTGTAGATATATGGTGGTTATAGGAATTTAATTATTGTTTTTGTTGCAGCGAAACATGCCAAATCACCAGCAGATTTGATTGGCAAACTAAAAGAGGAATATGGCTTTTCAGCATCGGCTGAAACTGGTTCTTTCGCTGAAGAAATATTTAGTAGAGTTCCTCGTAAAACACCTACTGTAAACGTAAGTTGTTTTGTTTTTAGAGTTGCAAGTTTGTGAAGAGTCTATAATTTGTTTCCAGTGAGTGTTATTGTACCTTGACAACTTATGTTCTATTATTGCTCCACAGCTTTATCAACAACAAGAAAGGGAAGCTGCCTTGTATGCAAGGAAACAGAAAACTTATGCACTTGTGGATGGTGGTGATGATGATGATGATGATGATCGTGGTGGTGGTGGTGGTGTCGGTGTTAGCGCTGACAAGAGATCTTCAGCCTCACCAGCTTCTGATTCCAGAAGGGCTGATAAACTTACAAAACGTTTCAGGAAGAAGATGGAAAGTGAAGAAGATAGTGACACTGAGGCAGAGCTTCTATACTTTAATTGATAGATTCACTTATTTTTCCATTTATGGTAAGCTGTTGATCAATGCCACTTCTAACAGCATATTGTTTTTGTTTGACTCTATGCAATGCTACAGGTGGTTAAATTGGGGGAAGAAGGAAGAAGGGTTAAGAGACGGACTTCTGAATATGAGGATGATGGTTCTGAGGTATGTTGAATTGTATAAATGCTGATTCTCTTCTATTTGTTACCTTAATCAATCTGACATTTTGTCTTCTCAAAATTGGTTTTATACCTTACTGGAGTCCATTAAAAATTTATTCTACTCAGGAATAGTAGTCTGTTTCTTGTGTGGTTCTTCAATTAAATTACAATGATGTAAATATTGGTAATATATCTCTGCTATACAGTCAGAGGAAGAAAGGTTGCGCGATCAAAGAGAAAAGGAGGAATTAGAAAGACATATCAGAGAACGCGATGCAGCAAGTACTCGAAAGGTGCATATATGAATAATAATTTAATTCGAGTGTTGCCAAATTTATGCTGTTAATGTTTTTGTTGTATAGAACTTTTTCTTATTTTTTGATTTCATTTGCTTGTGATGAAAGCATCATACCTTTAGTAGTAAGTTGATGGTGTCTGGTACCTGCTGCTATTCTTGAGATGTGCTATATATCTGATATGATCATCCATTTATTTTAGCTATTTTCCAGGATGCTATGCATTTGAAATTAACATGGTTGTAAACTTGTCAGTTGTCAAATCGTCACGTTTTTTATTGTGAAGTTGCACGAAGTAGTATAATTGTGTACTATTCTAACTGATATCAAATGAATTTTGTTATTTTAGACTGGAATGACCAGATGTTCAGTCTCAGATATTCAATTTCATTGGTTTTGTTCATCTGCATCAACCAGATGTGACTGGTGGTGATGTTTTAACTGATTATTTGATCTTTCATTCTGCTGGTTTTGAAAATGTGTTCTTGCTTTAGACCATACTTGTTTCATTCAAACATGTTACTTGATCAGGATGTATTAGGATGCTAGGTATGTGCTTGCAAATATCAATGAGAAACCTTTTTATTGTTTCATATTAAGACTGTTGACCTTCTTTGTTTGATTGTCTCATGCCAGCTAACAGATCAGAAGTTAACCAAAAAAGAGGAAGGTATGACTTCATAAATGCCTCATAGACCATCTCATACATATTTCCATTCGTATTGCACTTTTTTGGTTATGCCTGGCACTGTTGTTTCTTATTGTGTGACAGAAGAGGCAATTCAGAGATCAAATGCTTTGGAGGGGGGTGACACTAATCCCTTGAGGTCTGTCCTGAGCATCTCTTGTTCATTATATTCTTCTTTCAATTCTAAAATGTGATGTTCCCTTCTCCTTGATTCAATCTGCAGAAAGGTGTCAAGACAAGTGTATCTGAAGAAGAGAGAGCAGAAGAAGTTGGAAGAACTTAGGTATCTTACGGTTCCGTAATGGTTTTCTTTGCTGTTTTATAGATGATTCCACGCTAGAAAGTCTTCTTTTATTGGAATATTATCATTTATTACTTGATAGTTTCTGGTAAGCATTATAGAAATTTTTGAAGTACTCATATTCGTCTAGTGAGTTTGTCTTTTTGTTGTAAATCTTTGCCTGTGTATGCATTGGATGATAAGAAGTTATGCTTATTTATTTCAGAGATGATATTGAAGATGAACAATACTTGTTTGATGGTGTGAAGCTTACTGAAGCAGAGATCCGTCAATTAAGGTAATGCTTGTATTCTTTGCTTGGGATGCATGCTGGTTCTAGATATTTGTTAATTATTATTTGCCTTGGCATATATTTTTTCTTTAGCTAATGGTGTTTCTTGCAGTGTCTATTTTGTTTAAGGTCACTCACTTTACTTCATACTTTACATATGCAGATATGCACATAAACATATATCCAGACACAAGACTAGTGTTTATCATTCACAACTTTGAACTAGTTAAATATTCCAGGATTAAGTGCCATGCTTACCAAGCAATTTTTGGGGCTAGTTATTTTGGCATTATTTAATGGTAAACATTGTGGATTTCTTATTTTGACAGATACAAGAAGCAACTCTTTGAGCTTGTGAAGAAGAGATCAGATGATGTTGATGACTCAAATGAGGTAACTTGTCTTAGTATGATGTTTTATTTCAAGTTTGAAATAAATGTATGCCGCAAATTGTTTTAGAAGATAAGTCTGTTTAATTAAACTTTTTTTCTATTATACTTCAAACACTTGATTAGTTTTCTGTTCACATTTGACATTTGGATGTTATCACCAAATCCCAGATTGTAAGCTGTTTTATTAAGTACTGCCAAGTAGTACAACCATTTTATTTTTTAACGAGGAAATTACTTCTACAAAATCAGAGATCTCGGTTATTTATCTGTTAATTGTCTTGTGTTATTACCTCTGACCAGGCACAGGTGCCCTAACAGTGTATTCTTTTTCATGTAGTTTTCATGTCTAGCACACTATACCTCCACTGAAGCACACAATGCATATTCTTACTTGGAAACATATATTTGTTGAAAGTTGTCAATTTGAGTTTTGTTTCCATAATTGTGTAGTAGAAAACAATCGATTGACCAGAATCCTGTTAAAAGTTTGAAACCTGTCCAATTATCACAAAACTTGCGTTTCTCTTTGTAGATAGCTTCATTCTTTCTGTTGGAGTTTCCATATAAACTTGAATAAATGGTTTGCAAGACCTGTTTTATAATGGTGGAATTTTTAAAGTTGTACTTTCTATGTACGAGTTAACCTCTTTAAGGTGGATAAATTTGAGAATTGAGATGGCCCACAATTGATTCTTACTGATTTTCTTGGCATAAATAATTGAAAAGAGGGTAGATAATCACAAGGAGTGCTTGTTATTTTGCAATTTTTCCCTTTCATCTTAATATTTTTATGGATTACAGTTCTTTTATTATAGCCGTAGTTATCAATCGCAATGTAAGTTGAACCCTTAAAGGGGAATTTGGGAATTGTGTTTATGCTAACATTCAATGCCGTGATGAAATTTGATTCTTGTGGTTCTTGTGGCTAATTTAATTATTTGTGGTAAATATCTCCTGTGGGAGTTGTAGTACCGAATGCCAGAAGCGTATGATCAGGAAGGGGGTGTTAATCAGGAGAAGAGATTTGCTGTGGCTTTGGAGCGTTACAGGTCAGTTTGATAGTACTGCACTTCTGATTAGATGACCAAATGTTTACATAAAGTGCACGTTATATCATGCTAGAGAATTAGAGATTTAAGTATATATTTAGGGCTATACTCTCAACATTTTTTCCTGTTACCCTAATCTGATTTCTGAAATCAAATCATAGGGACCCGAGTTCAGGGGAAAAAATGAACCCATTTGCTGAACAGGAGGCTTGGGAAGATTTTCAGATAGGTAATTCTTGTGAATTTGGTTCATCCAATTACTAAATCTGGTGCTTGGAAGGATGTTTAATTGGGTCATTAGGACTCTAATTCTGAGATTGTTATTTTGCAGGGAAAGCAACACTAAAGTTTGGTTCAAAAAATAAAAAACAAACATCTGATGACTATCAGTAAGTATGAGCTATGAGATTTAGACTCTGGTTCATTATAAGATTATATGCTATGTAATTTTTCTATGAGTTTCATTTTGTTTCTTTTTTGAATTTGAATGAACTTGCTAATATGAAACTCTAATTATCAGAGATTTTATGATTTATTTAGGTTTGTGTTTGAGGACCAAATTGACTTTATCAAGGCAACTGTGATGGATGGTGATAAGGTATATTCATCGGTTTCTTAGTTCATGGAGTTGTGCTTATCTGACTTCTTGCTTTTTGTATTAGTTTTTCCTATTGTGCCTTATGGTTGTGTTTTACTTTTCTGCAGTTTGACGATGAGCTGCACAGTGAGCTGGTTGACAACTCTGAAGCAAAATCAGCTCTGGAGAAGCTCCAGGTGTGCCTTTTGTCATTGCTTTTCTTTTTGTTTCTTTGGCCATCCCCTCTTCTGATGATGTTTCTTTTTCTTTCTAAGAAATCTTCAGCAAAAGGAAGGAATTAGAATTCTCTGTGGCATAATGGACACATACATGTAATTTTGAATGCTTTAGTTTTTTGATGGATGAAAAATAAATGTGTGACCAAATATAAGTTACTTCACTATTGTTATTGGAAGAAATTATTGGAAGCATTATTTCTGATGAAAGATTCAGTGTTACTGTATGGATTCATAAAATAAAACTTTTGACCACACATCATTTCCACCTCTTCATAGCAAATATTATTGGATATTATATCTAGGCATGAATTTGATAATTGTTTTGCCTCTATTATCTTTCCATCTTTAGATTCATGTTGACAATTATCAATTTATGTAGTTTTGGTGCAATTTATGTGTATTTTGAAGTTATAACTGTGTACCATGGAACAAGCTCTGTAAATTCTTGGAATGATGAACTTCTTAGGGCTGTACCTTTTACATTAGGCATGTGGGAGTAATATTAAAAAATTTGGTCAATATTCTACCAGGACTCTGGGTGACAAAGATGACTGGTGGTGGTCACAAGGATTATTTCATGTTTGGCTGTCTAACAGTAGCTATATCATGTAGTCTAACGGAGTTGATGATAAAAAAAATGATACATGTGTTTTACTGATGACCTGTTCTTTTTCAGGATGAGAGAAAAACTCTGCCTATTTATCCATATCGAGATGAACTTCTCAAAGCTCTTGATGCACATCAGGTTTTAAAATTTTCCTTTTTTGAGTTTTGTTCTTTCCAATAGAAAATCATTAATTCACTGGTGCTTCTGATAGCTCTGTTATGACTCAGTTGTATTAAACTGTAAAGACCCATCTATAGGCATGAGAGAGTATGGCTTAGGCTGTGTGATTTGCTCTTGGAAATAATATTTCTGTACTCTGCATTTTTGAAAAAGAAAAATTTGCTTACCATTTTCCACTGGTGTTCATTCATGTCTAATGAAAGTTTTACTGAACAGTTTGTGGTTTCACGGGATGGACACCAAAAAATATTTTCTGTTCATAAGAATAGAAGAAGATTTTGTTGTAGCTAGTCTTTCACTGCTTTTAATCAGTTGCATGCATTTTATTTCTTCCAGAAGTTAAAATCTTTTAATGGGCAATTCAGAATAGCTTGACAAATAGGCTGAAGGTCGCTCTCCCACCTTCTCAAACATGAAGGACTAAAAAAGAATAGAAATAAGAAACGAGATAATAATACTTTCATATAAATTCCTCTAAGGATGCCTAAATTTTCTTATTAATTTGTATTGCAGGTGCTTGTCATTGTAGGGGAAACTGGTTCAGGGAAGACCACTCAGATACCTCAGTACCTTCATGAAGCTGGTTACACAAAGCGTGGGAAGGTATAAGATTGTTTCTAATTAACTGTCGGTACATTGTGATAGTTATTGATGTAGGACAAGTAGAAGAAATAATAAACTAGGGTTAAAGTTTTAAGGATCAGGAAAATAGGGTCGTAGGGTATAAGTAGGCTGCTGGAAAATCAGTTTCAGTTTGGATTTTAAGGTAGGTTGACAGAATTCCAGATTTATAATAATTGGAAACTTAGGGCCTGTTCGGTAATGATTTGGCTTTTGGTTTTGGTTTTTGGTTTTTGGTTTTTCTAAACACAAAAATCGAAACAAATATCACAGAAATAAAAAAAAAACACACTAATACAACACAAAAATTGAGAAAGACAACACAAAAATTCATAAAAATACGCAAAATTCAATACAAAAATACAACAACCACAATAAAAAATCACAACCAAAAACTGAATCAAACGACCTCTTAAGGTTTAAGTACTGGAATTTTAGGAAAGAAACTAGGGTTTAGGGTTGCTGGAATTTTAGATTGAGTAAATAAACAAAGAATTTTAGATTGAGTAAATAAACAAAGGGGTAGGAAACTAGGAATCACTCCTAGGGCTAAGAATCACGCTTAAGGGAAAGCATCACACTTTCTATAGAAAATCAAGTTTAGAGAAAACAAAATCTGCATGCATATTTATAGGAAAAAATCCATAGAATTCTTATTCTAGTAGTAAAAGTTGCCTAACTAAATTCCAAACTTGAATCCTATTCTAATAGGATTTCCTTATTCTTAAATAAGTAATGAAGTCTTTATCTAATAAGGATACTACATTTAAAGCCCCTTTCTAATAAGAAATCCTAACACAAACAAAACTTAGGAATCTTAACACAAACAAAACTTAGGAATCTGAACACAATAAAATTTCAGCCCTTGTATTTGTTATCAATTCAACTCCCAATTGTTATCCCACCAAATTAAAGCTTGTGGTTGAGTAACTTGTCCTCTTTTATTTCTTTTGTAAACTTTAAACTCTGGCATCATTTATGATAGCTGGAAATTTAGGGTTTAATTGTTGGAACTTTAGGCTAGAATTTAGTTTTAGCTTGCTAGAATTAGGTTAGAATTTAGGGTTTTAGGTTGTTGGAATTAGGCTAGAATTTAGGGTTTAAATTTAGGCTAGAATTTAGGGAATTTCAGATTAGATGAACAAACAATGGGGTAGGAAACTAGTAATCACTCCTAAGGTCTAAGAACCACTCTTAGAAGAAACTATCACACCTTCTATAGAAAACTCAAGTTTAGAGAAAGAAAATTATAGATCTTGTTATTGAAGGGCGGATTACATGCATATTTATAGAAAAAATTCCATAGAATCCTTATTCTAGTAGTAAAAAGTTTCCTCACTAAATTCCAAACTTGAATCCTATTCTAATAGGATTTCCTTATTCTTAAATAAGTAATATATCTAAAGTCCTTATCTCATAAGGATACTACATCTAACGTCCTTTTC
This sequence comes from Pinacopodium congolense, assembly GCA_028565735.1. Taxonomy (NCBI): domain Eukaryota; kingdom Viridiplantae; phylum Streptophyta; class Magnoliopsida; order Malpighiales; family Erythroxylaceae; genus Pinacopodium; species Pinacopodium congolense. The sequence goes on from JAOXYD010000007.1 coordinate 7,300,690, forward strand.
TAATAAGAAATCCTCACACAAAAAAGACTTAAGCCCTTTTTCTTTGCTATCAATTCAACTCCCAATCTTCATCCCACCAAAATAAAGCTTATGGTTGAGTGACATGTGCTCTTTTATCTCTTTTATAAACTTTAAACTATTTTGCATCAAAGTGTGATTTACTCTAATACCAAAAGGAAAACAGTAAATTATGTATTTTATAACCATCAGCCCTTACTATTTACAATAGTAGGGTACTGCATATCCCCTTATAGAATACCGTGAGGTAAACAGTAAATTATGTATTTGATGTCAGCCCCTATTATTTGCAATAGTAGGGTAGTTCACATTACATAGAGTATTCCCTTATAGAATGGTCTTTATATACACAAAAGTCCTATGTCGAAAAGAGTAATTAAGGCTAATTACACCAAGATACACAAGGACATTCACATAAAAGGAACCTTAAATATTCTACTCAAAACTTTCTTAGCAGGCTAGCATATAATGGATGCCCAAGATAGGATAAATACAAAACAAACTACAACAGCTAGAGTTGCAAGAAATGTTAACCTATGCTTTTAGATATTCTGATAGGCCTGAAATCAGTACTTCTAGGCAATTTTCACAATCATTGACAGTACTAACCTAAATGTGGAGATAGATTCTACGATCATCTAGAAATATTAGAAAGGTATAAAAAAAATTAAAAAGAGAAAGATTAATACATGAATATAAACATCGCCTGAAATTCAAGAAATTGCATTTGAATGTCCTTACTTTTGGCCAATTAACCTCAAATAAGTTCTCAAGGACTTCAAATACTAGAATGTATACATCACTGTAGAAACATTAAAATCACTTGTCTTGGGATCTCAAGATTTTCGATACTTCGTAACGTATCCCTGCAAAAGAAAGGTGAGTATCACATGACTGGACCAGCAACTATTAGGTATCCAATGTCTACTACTTCCCTAGTGTACACATACTATCTTAAATCTGGACACTTACCTCAACCAGCTTTGTAATTTTTGGCTGAGATGAAGAAAGATATTGTTTAATTGCATCTGCTGTTGCTGGAGCTTGATGAGGCTGCAAGGCGCTAATGACTTTCTCAACTGTCTTCTTAACTATCATGTTATGGGCATCCTTGCTGAGATGACCTTCACGCCACGTTGGTTTCAAAATATCTTTGACAAAATCAACCAGAGCGGCACGAAAATGCCTCAGAGCTTTTGCTTCTTTTGTCGCATCCCCTTCTGTTTTTTGATCAACTTCAATATCATCATTTGACATAAATCTTTTGCGTCTTGATCCATCACTTACATTCCTGATATTGTTATCAGTATCAACTTTATTTTTGTTTGGAATGTTTTTGACACAACTAGTGGTTGAGGCATTTTCTTCTTCAGGATATCTTGTGCCAACTGGTCGTGCGCTCTTGTCCAACAAATTCTCGGGAAGTCTAATATGTGAAGACATGGAACCCTTATCACCATTACATTCTTGGCCAGGGATCTGATTTAACAAGGAATCACCAGATATTAGCTGATGTGATGCATTAGGGATAGTATTCTCTTGATTAAAGAAAGAGAATTTGAAGGATTTCTGCCCTGCAGATGAGTCAATGCTATCATGAAAAGGATCATATTGGCTTCCAATGGATGATAGTGCTGCAGGAGTCATCGAAAAGGAGGGTTGAAATGGTACAGATGGTTCCCAATTGTTGGAGGAAATTATTGCCTTTTGTTCTCCATAATATGTTGGTTCCCCTGATGCACTAGTTTGAGGTAAGTTTTCTGGCTCAGAACCAGAGAAACTAGAAGCCTTGTGCAGCAATGAAGAAGATCTTGTAACATGTTGCTCTCTATCGTTGTCTAACCACTTTTGTAGGCCAAGCATGTTAGCATTCACAGAGGTACTAAAAGAAAATGCGGATCCCATCCAAGCTGAGGTACGATGAGCTGGCACCATAGCACTACTTGAAAGATCTTGGCTTGAATTACTCATGTGCTGATTTTGGAGGGATTTCAGAGCCTCCATGCTGCTCATTTGAGAAGAGGGATTTCCATTGTAGTAGTTGCTTAAGGTTAGAGCAGAGTCCTTCAGAGATCTATGTCCTGGAAGTAAGCTCTGCTGGACTACAAGAGAGCTGCCACTATTTCTCAGAGAGGGATGACTGCCATAAACAGAACCGGGCCAATTTTGCATGTTATCCTCCGCCCTTGCATCCTTAAATTGAGAAACTTTAGGATCACATGTGGATGAAGGAAACCGCTGAGAGGCGGCAAAAGATAGATCCTCTCTTTGAGGAGATGATAATTTATGTTTTAAATCAAATTTGCATAAACTTTGTCTATCCTCATGTTGCGGTAGTAGGATTCTTGCAGATACATGACAAAATGCAGCATCTTTTCCTGTTGAAGAAGCATTTGGTTGATTAAAACCATGCAAAATGGTTTTATCCGTGTTCATACCTGATACATGTGATGGTGCACATATTAATAATTTAAAATGATGAAGATTCTTCAACATCCACATTACAAGCACTGATACCTTCATTTAGTTGGTCTTCTACTGTCAAATTTCCAGAGGTAACAACTGCCTCAGGCTGTTGGTTTGTATCATCAGCCTTATCATTAATATGAAGGAACCTACATGAATTCCCTCTTATGCACCATCCTTTAGAAAAAAAATCACAAATAACTGCTGGCCGTTTGTTCCCATCCATGAACTCAGCAGATGGGGACAAACTTCGAGTCTTTATATTGGATGTAACTAATCTGCAAATTCCAATTGTTAGTGGGTAGACAAATTTGAAGAACTCTTTGAAATGTATAAAATTCACATGAAGAAAAATTTTAAGCAGCATAAGCCTACAGCTCTGGTTGTATGACGTAAGATTTGTCTAAAATAGGAAACAAAAGGCAAGAGAAGAAAAAGTGGAGCCAGAATCACCATGCCTTGAAGATGATATTAGTTCTTCCTCATCTGACACCAGGTCCATTGGCACATCTTCTGTCTCGAAGCCTATGACACTGGAGTGCTTCTCATCCAAGCAGTTGCCTTTAGCTAAATCAGTATCACCTTCTGTCCCCATGATAACACATGTACTGGTTTTCTCAGAAGCCATACCTTCAGGACCATGTAAATAAGCATTGCTGTCAGCACATTCTTTCGGGTTTTCCTTCATCAAATGGAACACATCCTCCACTGCAGATAATTGATTTCTGTTTCTCCCCGCACTAACCTCATTACCATCAAGTTGGTCCTGATATGATTCCTCCAACTGCATTCCTGATGATTCATCAGAAGGACCAGGAAACTTGGGCCTGCAGTCCCCATCTTCTACAGCAGAATCGTATGAAGGCCTCAGTTCAGATTGTTCTAGCGCAGAATACAATCCTACTTGCTCATGATGACCCTCGGACTCCTTATCTTGATCAATATCTACATGTAAAAGGAAATCAGAAACAAAAGTGAAGGAAAACTCTCTTTCAACAGATTATTATAGACGAGACTTAGATATGTCATTGCATATATTCCACTATGAAAGACTAAGGCCTTTATATGCCAGACTCTTTGTTTTCTGTACAGACAACCCAATGATTTATAAATTTATATAGATTTTCTTCTACGAGAATTCATATAAGTATTGCTGTATCAGAATAGGACGTGCAATTCATCCCTCTTTCTTGCATATTTTCTGCTGCTGCTCTTACCAACTACAATTCCTCCATCTGATGTTCACTGTACCCGCAACATCAATCTACCACCAGCATCCAAAATGCAGTAAAGCATCACCTTCCACTTAAGAAAAACAACCAAACTTTTCCTATCAAGCTCCACTCAATAATCCATAGACAACCAAGAAATCTACAATGTTCCCCTCTGAACCAGAGTGCTTTGAGCAAAAGTTCATGTCCAATTAGAAAGAAAAAGGGCACATAAGTTAAGTAAATTCAAGAAAAGGCTCTCATGGCTATATACAAATGTGAGAAGACATGAATGAGCTGTATGATCATAGTTACATTTACCCTTAGCTTCCTCCGATGAATTTCGTGTTTTCTCCTCTACGTCTTCATGATCATCGTCATCATCTTCTTCAACCTCGTCCTCTTCTTCTTCTTCTTCTTCTTCTTCTTCTTCTTCTTCTTCTTCTTCTTCTTCCAAAACCTCTTCTTCTTCTTCTTCTTCTTCTTCTACAAATTCTTCTTCTTCTTCTACAACTTCTTCTTCTTCTTCTTCCTCAATGTCGTCGCCTTCCGCTACTTGTTCAAGCCCAAGGGCTGGATCAGAGCAGCGGTTTTTGTCATCGTGCGTGGCGACCGGTGGTGGTGGTGGCAGCGGCGGCGCCGGCGGCGGCATTAGAATTCTGTGAGGTGGGGCGATTGTCCGTCTCTGGCTTGGGGGAATTTCTGCTTCCGAAAGAAGATAGTGCGGGTAGCTTGCTTTGCCATTGCTGGTCTACGGGGTTTGGGTTTTCGTCTTTGATGGTGGCCCGTTTTCGTTATCTTTGTAGTTGGGCCTTCCTAGATAACGACAAACCCTACTCTTTAATTTCATTATCGATAGTCTTATTACTTCATAATTTTCAATTTTTAGTCTTCAATTTATTCATCCTTGAGTTCATCGATAGTCTTATTAAAATGATTTATGTAAGCGTATACGGTTAAGATGTGGTAAAAAAAAATTTTGGTGCGCTAGTTATAAAACTTTGATAAAAGAAAAGATATATTGAAAATGAGCTGCCAACCTCACGCCATAAAGTGAAACCCCGTACTTAACCTTATTGTTTGATGTCCTAAATTTGGACCGTACGTGAACATTTGATTTTCACATTATAAGGCCCCTTAAAAAATAAGCTCGAGCCACTGCTCCTTATGTTGACTGACAATCCGTCTAGATATGCCTTCCCACATGCGTGGTTTTACCACATGCCCCTCGCTGGTAACTCCGGCCATTGTAGCCGCAGGCTGCTTAACCAATCTCCCTGAAAGATCAAGTTTATATATATAATTTATCGTATAGTTTGAACTTTTGGACCAAAGTCTGTATTGTAAAAGCGGCCTTCTCAATAACTACTTAGCATGTCTCTATTTCTTTAGAATTTTGCTAACATAATAAATTAGCTTTTGCCTAAGGTCCTCTTCGCTGACGAGAACAAATTGACTTCAGATGATAGTATAATGTAAAGATCAAGGCACTCAAAAACTATGTCAAAGATAGATAGAAGTGGGGAATTTTGTAAGTAGGCCTCCAGTTGCACCAAGGTATACTCGCACCTGCTTCTCTACTAAGATTATCTGGCCTTTCTAAAGATTCAGAAAAGAAAGGAAAGTAGTATTCTGTAGCCCGAACAGAAGTCCTAATATGCTTGTAGTTCTACCAATTAGCCTCTAGACGTCTTTCACAACCCTGGGCGAGGTTGATGTGTTCATTATTGCTTCAATTTTATGAGGGTAACTTCAATAACTCGCTGTGTCACCATGAAACCCAAAACTTTTATTGATGGTACCTTAAAAACACACTTTTCTAGGTGGAGCCTTATGGTATACACACTTCTCTACGAGTGATGAAGGAGCTTCTTTTATGATCGTCTCATGCATCTGAATTTGGTTATACTCAAAATTTGCATTCAAAATGTTAAGCCATTAGTGACCAAAAATAGCATCCACAATCTGATTAATCTTGGATAGCAGATAGTTGTCCTTTGTGCATACTTTATTTAGATACCTATAGTCGATGCATATCCTCCTCTTACTATATTTCTTCATTAACATTACATTTGATATACATTTATGCCATTGGACTTCTCTAATAAAATAAGCATAATTTAACTTCGACATCTCTTCTTTTTCCTAACAAAACATTCTATGTATACTCAAGGTTGAGTAATTAGTGACAATTATTATTGGGAAATCGAAACGTGATTCAATCGCACACAGTAGAAGTAAAATAAAAAAATTCGATTTCTTAAAAGATAAAATCACTTTAAACTATAATAAGATGAAATCATAAATGTAATAAATTATGAATCTAAATTCATACATTATTTTGAATCTTGATCTATGTTTTTGTCTTTTCGAATCCTCATGAAAGAACCACTTTAGTTGCACACATTTTTACCCTTTAATAGTATCCACATACCAACTTTCAAATAAACTAAACAACTGAAAGAGAGAGAGAGAGAGAGAGAGAGAGAGAGAGAGAGAGAGAGAGAGAGAGAGAGAGAGAGAGAAAGAACTACTAGCCTCTCTTATTTTTTCCCTTTTGTTATAGAAAAATATAAGATCTTTCATATTATTAAAATTAAACATAATTACAATTATAGTCTCACTTTAATTATAATTATTATTTAATCTTAATAAAATCAAATAGCTTATATTTGTAAAGTTTCTAAAACTTCACAATTAATTTTAGCTTAATTAATTTTGCTCCATTCAGTTGATCTATATATGTAATCCATTAGATTTTTAAAATATTGACAAGGATTATAAATTATAATTATAATTCATAATTATTAGATAAATTAAAACCCCTTTTAATTTATCTTTAACTTTTTAATTAAATAATTTATAATTATATATCAATATTGGTGTCTAACATTACGTTATGACCACCCGAATATTAAGAATATCAAGATAGTTTTAAGTTAACTTGTCTGTGTATAATTTTTTTCGTATAATTCAATTATTTTATAATATAATGTTCTGATTAAATATAAAGTTTGAAATTAGTGTGTTCTCAATTTGAGTCCAATCGTATATGTTCTCTACCATTAGTAACTTATTTTTATTAATGACATTTGAAAACTATTTTCAAATAGTCATTTCACCTTGGCCAATGATCTCTTAAATCAATACTAATCGAATATAATGAAACATTCTCTTAAATTACTTTAGGGTGACGAATCTTATATTGATCACTTAACTACTTCTATATAGTTCATGTTACATCTAATAACTATTGAGTAAATTATCCATAATTAAAATAGTTAATAAGTAGTATCAAAATATAGTAATCCATATACAAGATAATGTTGGTGATATTAAGTCTAATGATAACTTATACAATTATCATAATGAATATTTCCATAATCACACAAGTAATGTTCCATATGAAATTCTTATATCGAGTTAATTCAGTGAACTCGTTCTTTAACAAGCATCTACACATTTTTTAGGTATTTTCATACTTTAATCTATATAATCAATTACTTCTTTTATAACGAAAAATATAATATCTCTTAGTTTTTTACTCTATTAATATCCAATCTTAATAAAGCAACGTCTATGAACAATTTAGAAACAATACTTAATTATAATATGAATCTAATAGTTATGATCTCTATCATAATTTCATTTATAAAATATGTATTTATCTTATATACTTTATCTTATATATTAGTTAATTAAACAATTATGTCTAAGATAAATAATGCTTTTAATAAAATATATCACAAATCTACAACCAACTGATTAGTTGCAGGGTATAAACCAATAGATATAACATCCAAAACTTAGTTAGTCTTAGATAGTAAATAATTATCATTTGGGCATAATTTATCTAGATACCTAAAGTTGATGCATATTACACTTGATATCCTTTCATGATATTGCACTTCTATGATAAAATAGACCTCTTATAGCTTATGGATCTCTTCCTTAATGGCTTACATCCTAATATTCTGCTTAATATGCCTAGCATTAGGA
>JAOXYD010000007.1:7308483-7321245 GCA_028565735.1 Pinacopodium congolense
CACCAAATTAAAGCTTGTGGTTGAGTAACTTGTCCTCTTTTATTTCTTTTGTAAACTTTAAACTCTTTTGCATCAATTATGTTCTCCTTAACATTGAAAATGGTTCAAAGAGTCTAGCAATGAATCCTTATAGCAGGAGCTTTTGCATGGAACGAGGTAGGAAATTCCATTAGAATTTTGACTGCGACTTGCAAGATTAATCTGGACACGTACTTATTTTTTGGTTGAAAAGATAGAATGGGTAGGATACTTTTTTTTCCTGTGGATACTAAGATTTTTTTTATAAAACTATGAAGCGAAGAAAACCGTTGATTTATCTTAGTTTTTTTTTTGGTTGAAAAGATAGAATGGGTAGGATACTTTTTTTCTTGTGCATACTTAAGATTTTTGTTATAAAACTATGTTTCTGACGGTCCTTGCTCCTACTCACTATGAATATTTGGCAAACTAAGGTGTATCTCAAATTAATACTGATTCCTAGACTCCCAGAAGAGCTTAAACTCACAGCTGACTTAGGGTAAATCTGTTTGACCTTTTCTATAGAAAATCCTTTCTTGAGTACGAGGCTGCTTTTAGCTTTAACTTTCCTTTAAAAAAGTACTACCATCTACTTCTTGATGCGAGGATAACAATTGTAAATTTTGTTTTGTCTCATGGAGTGCACCTTTCTAAGCATGAAATATGGTACTGTAGTTTCCCTTTTACTATGCTTTAACTATGGGGACTTGACTCAACAAAATGGACCATTTATGTGACTATAGCAATTGGTTATCTTGTTGATGTTTGTGGTAATCATCTGCCACAAACGGAATCAATTTTCTTTCTGAACTTTTAAATCTAAATCTTAAAACAAACTGTATTGGGAATGATAACAAAGCATGTGAACCATTTATATCACAGGCTGTTGTGCAGCATTCCACGAAGTGAAACATTATGGTGCTACTGTTGAGGTCTCTAAGCCCTTATGTACCTTTTGAAGCACAGAACTTAAAAGTATGCAAAATATTGTTGCAAGAGCGTTATTTTTCTCCAATCAGGTAACTCATAATTCCTTGGTTGCAGGTTGGTTGTACGCAACCGCGACGAGTTGCAGCTATGAGTGTAGCTGCTAGGGTTTCTCAAGAAATGGGTGTCAAACTTGGGCATGAGGTACGTATTTTTATTCGTTATTTTCTCCAACAATTTCGTTGGTTCCTTGTGATCAAAATTTTTCCACGATGACTTCCTCTGGCTTATACCACTTTCAATCCTATGATACTAGCACGTGTATATCTCTTTATTTTTCAGACCTGATTTCATCACAGTTGGGTGTTTTGAATCATCTATTCTCCAGTGCTAAATATAAATGGTGCCCTTTTTTCAGGTTGGCTATTCTATTCGTTTTGAAGATTGTACATCAGAAAAGACTGTAATCAAATACATGACAGATGGGATGCTCTTGCGAGAATTCCTCGGTGAACCAGATCTTGAAAGCTACAGGTGAGCTACATTCACTTTTTATAAGTTCCTGGGTTGCATGTTTTACCAGTCATAACCATTTACTATGTTTATAGTGTTGTGATGGTAGACGAGGCACATGAAAGAACTTTGTCAACTGACATACTATTTGGATTGGTAAAGGTAAGTAAGGTCTATTACTTCATTAAAGTGAGATATGTATATATAGCATAATTGATGTATGCTTATTTGGTTTTGTCAGCTAATTGTGGATATCTGTTGCGTTATGTCATACATCAGAAAGAATTTCCAAAAGAAAATGTTTGATTTTATGTTAACAGTTTCCTGACTGCTCAATATGTAAACTGCATTGCAGGATATTGCCCGGTTTCGTCCCGATTTGAAGTTGCTCATCTCAAGTGCTACACTTGATGCTGAAAAATTCAGTGATTACTTTGATTCTGCTCCTATCTTTAAAATTCCAGGGAGAAGATTTCCAGTTGAGATACATTACACTAAAGCCCCAGAAGCTGATTACTTGGATGCTGCAGTAGTAACCGTACTTCAAATTCATGTGACTCAGCCGCCTGGAGATGTTTTAGTATTCTTCACTGGGCAGGAAGAAATTGAAACTGCTGAGGAAATTCTAAAGCACAGGACAAGAGGCTTGGGGACAAAAATTGCTGAACTTATTATCTGCCCAATATATGCAAACCTACCGACCGAACTTCAGTCAAAAATATTTGAACCCACTCCAGAAGGGGCACGAAAGGTTGTTCTTGCAACAAATATTGCAGAAACATCCTTAACAATCGATGGCATTAAGTATGTCATTGATCCTGGTTTTTGCAAGATAAAATCATATAATCCAAGAACTGGCATGGAGTCTTTGCTAGTCACTCCTATTTCAAAAGCTTCTGCAAATCAGCGTGCTGGTCGGTCAGGTCGAACAGGTCCAGGAAAGTGTTTTCGTCTGTACACTGCATACAATTATTACCATGACTTGGATGACAACACTATACCAGAGATACAGAGGACCAACCTGGCCAATGTTGTGCTCACTTTGAAGAGTCTTGGCATTCATGACTTACTGCATTTTGACTTCATGGACCCACCACCTTCTGAGGCACTGATAAAAGCACTAGAACTGCTCTTTGCATTGAGTGCGCTGAATAAACTTGGTGAGTTGACAAAAGTTGGTAGAAGGATGGCTGAATTCCCACTTGATCCGATGCTGTCTAAAATGATAGTTGCTTCAGATAAATACAAGTGTTCAGATGAGATCATTTCAGTTGCTGCTATGCTCTCTGTGGGTAATTCAATCTTCTATCGTCCAAAAGATAAACAAGTTCATGCTGACAATGCCCGATTGAACTTCCACACAGGAAATGTTGGTGACCATATTGCTCTTCTCAAGGTTAGTTATGCCTGCTTTGTCAATTCAGGTTAAATGTGCTTATTCTTTGATCTAATACTGTCCTGCATATACACAAGCAATTACTAATATAATTTCAATTGAACAAGCAGTATCTTACTTGCGCTCAAATAGTTATTTATATTTATCGTCAACTTCATAGATATGCTTCTTGGTACTATTTCCTTGTTTATGTTTATCTTATTATATTTTCTGAATGTTCTATTAACCCTCTTTGTTATTGTTCTGTTTAGGTTTATAGTTCTTGGCAGGAAACTAATTACTCAACTCAATGGTGCTATGAAAATTATATTCAGGTATGCCACTTTGTCTTCAAGATATTCTATCGTGGTATCCTCTTTTCAGTCATGCATTCTCCTTGGGCCCTTTACTCTATATCTTCTTTAGGTTGTTTGACTTCATTCCTTCTTTCAGTTGTTTGGCATTAAACACCGGAGTTCCTCTTTAGTGCCATTCTTTATGTTTATGTGTTGTTTATCAGAACTAAGAACTCATATAAGGCTTAATTTACCATTTGAGATTTATTCAAAACTAATGATAATTTTTTCTTCTTCTTTAAAGAGGCACTAAAGGCAGTTTTCATGCAGTATGGCTTTCTTTTTTTATCTGCTGGCTACGTTAGCAATGATACCATTTCTCTAACTTGATGTCTTCTCTCTCATCAATGTTGCACACTTTCTCTTTGTTAGTGACAGGCCTATCCTGCACCTACAAACAAACAAAAGATACAAGCCAGCTTATATGTTTTAGTATTTTAACATATACCTAACATTAGAACTTCATCCTAGCTTTAAAAAAAAAATTTATAGTTTGCTGCTGGATTTGTGTTTCTTATTGATTGTTTTGATTTTTTAAGGTTAGGAGTATGAAACGAGCCAGAGATATACGAGACCAGCTGGAAGGCCTTTTGGAGAGAGTTGAAATCGAGATAACCTCCAGTCCCAATGATTTAGATTGTATAAAGAAGTCCATAATATCAGGTAATTTACAGGTTACTCTCTGGTGTTGTGACTGGGAAGCATGAGTACTTATTTTGGTCACTGGTGATGCATTTCATATTTGATCATTATTTCTAGGTTTCTTCCCTCATTGTGCAAGGCTTCAAAAGAATGGGTCTTATAGAACAGTGAAATTTCCACAGACTGTTTTCATACACCCCAGCTCGGGCTTGGCACAGGTGAGTCATGCAATTCTGTCCACGTTTTTTCTCGTTAAAGAATTAGGAGGCTATTTGTTTGAATTCTTTTGCTTTAAAGTTGTACCATCAGAGCCAATTTTGTACTTTCTATTGTTATCTGTTGGAACTCATTAATGCTTGTCTAAAAGCTGTCTATTATCACTCTTTGTGTCAAAGGAACCACACAGGTTTATAGAGAGAGCCTTTTTTTTTTCCCCCCCTTTCCCTTTGTGGGAAATTAAAACTCGGAGATCTATTTATTTAATTGGTGTCTTTCAGGTAATCCCAAGATGGGTTGTATACCATGAGTTGGTTCTTACTACAAAGGAGTATATGAGGCAGGCAAGTTTGCACCTCGTTTTAATCTACTTTTACATACATTTCTTCCATTCAAGTGATATTGATTTGGACCAACTAATTCCGGGAGACGATTGTAGGTAACTGAGCTAAAACCAGAGTGGTTGGTGGAAATAGCTCCTCATTATTACCAGATGAAGGATGTTGAAGATTGTATGCCCTCTCTCTCTATCTCTCTGTGTGTGTATTTGATGTGCATATTTTAAGTATCTTACACCTAAAGCAACATCAAAATGGTATCAGTTTGGTATGCTTGATATGCTATATTCAGATCAATTATTTTTATCAAAAGATTATATAAAAGCTGACTTTATATGTGTGGTGTTTGGTTTTCACAATACCACACTAACATCTGTAAATCCTTTGATTCTGTGAATCTGGCAGCGGGATCAAAGAAGATGCCACGTGGTCAAGGACTAGCTAGTAGCAACTAGTTGCAAGCTGGGTTCCCAAGGAATGGAAAATTGTACACACTAATTTAGCAGCCCCGGCATTATGAGATTGCTTAAGCAATAGAAATTCAGAACTGTAAATATGATCTCAATTCGAAAGGCAGGGATTATATATTTGGGTTGTGTGTTGGCCTTCCGCAGCATCACCTTTTGGATCAATCCGTACAGCTAATTCAGAAAGTACTAATATTGGTCTTCCAGTGAACTGCGTAATTCCTGAGTGGAGACTGAAATCGGTTCTGTAGAAGTTTTGTAGATCGAGTGTTCAATAGGTCTTCTATTCTGTTTTGTACAAAATGCTTGGGAAAAGCATTTCAACGAAGTGTCCCATCTCTGTTCAAGAACTAGCGGCGTTGTTGTTGTTGTTTTTTCTTTTTTCTTTTTGTTCTTCTAACTGCTGCACAGAAAAGGATTTATTTAACTTGAAATTTTCTGTGCATAAAAATCGATTGCAACTTTTGGCAGCTTTAGCTTAGAACGGTAGGTAATGAGTGGTATTAGGTATGTTCCTTGTGTGGAACTCGATGGTCTATCATCAATTTTAAGAATTATGAATTTTTTTCGTGTAGATATGCATTCAAGTTGGAATGCTTAAGGGCTACAGCTTTTTGGCCATTAATTTTTGGGGAAAGTTAAAACGACGTAGTTTCATTCATTTCTGAATAATACCTTCCAACTTGTTTTTATTTAGTGATATTCTTCTTTGTGTTTTTTTTCCCCCTTTACGTTGATCCAGTAATTAACTTCAAATTTAATATAAATATTTCGATAGCAGCTCTTTTCGCTGCTTACCAAAAAGAAAAAAAGATTGAAAAAGGTAAACAAAGGGAAGAGAGCTAGCTAGACGATGGAAAGTGGAGCAAGCATGACGGGTTTAGGTGCGAAGGTTTTATTTGACTTCGCATTGGTTAAAGCAGTACAAGTGGAAAGGTAGGTACTTGTTTAGAAGATATTTAGGGAAATTTTTCTTATTTTACACCTTAGAAAAAGGGTAAACCTTTGGGCGTGTATTGTGAGAGGTTTTTTTTTTTGAACATATCAAAATTAAATGAAATTACTTTGAAAAATTAATTACATTGGATCGTTTTTACAACAGTTGAATCCATTTTGAATTCGATAAATGTAATGCTTGTAAAGTATGTGTTCGTGCATGTCCTATAGAGTTTTCATACGATAATTAGGTCTGTTAAAAAATAATTGTGTCTTCCTTTATAATCATTGACTAATACATTTAAGTATTTTTAAACATTTTACACACTTATTTTTCAGTACTTCCCGCGTTCTTAGCATATAAATATTTATACAGTTCAATTAAAAGAATGAATATGAGAGAAATACAATAAAGTCATATTTTATTAATAATTTCATAAGAACAATTCAAAGGCACTTAACTTCTTTTTGAAAGTATCCTACAAAAGAATTATCTTCTAGGTACTCTTACAATGAACTTTTCCACAAAAGTTCTCAAACTCTTTCTAGGAGATAATTGAATATATAATGCTTATAAAATGTTAACAATAAGGGATGCCTATATAAAAGCTTACAAGAACTTAGGAACTAAGTAAACAAATTATCTACTTTCTCCACCAACTCCTCTAAATTAGTAGGGAGTTGCCTCTTCTTTTATTAACTCCACCAGATTAGGGGAAGCTACACCATTTAGGTCTCTTAACTCCTCTAAAATGATGGAGAATATCTATTTGAGCACTCTTATGGTATACTAACATTGCCCTATAGTTATGTTAAGCAACAACCTGAGTCAATTGTACAATTGATTTACACATCTTCAAAGTCACGTGCGTTCGCATACTTACAGATTTAGTATGACTTAACTACATCAATTATTTTTGATCTCGCATTTGAATTTCGTCCCTTGCTAAAAAGCCAATGCACGCATGTTGTGTACTCTTACTGTTGAATTTTTTATGCCACTCCCCCCTTTACTCACCCATTCACAAGTTATCACTATGTTCCCTCATTAGCATGCCTTCTGTATATCAATCTCCATGTTAGGTTTCTTGTCATCCATTTATTAGTAAACGTAAAGAGTCCCTTAATTGTCCCTACACTTTCAACCAAACCAGTAACGGAAGGGTCACCATGTAGCCTCTTGAGAATTCCAATCCGGGGATCAATGTTTGTAGGGGCTTGCCCACAAATCGAGCAGACTAGAATGGATGTAAAGAGACAAGAACCTTAGCTAAAATTGTTCATTGAAATATGTAGTTTATGAATTATTACGTAATTTTGTAGGTTTTTATAACATTCTTATTAATATTCCTTTATGTTTTTTTTATAAAAGCATTGTTATTAATATATATTTGTTGATTTATTAAATAATTTATTTAAAATACGTGATTTACGAATTATTATGAGAGTTTACTTGCATTCCTTATTAATATATAATTTTTTGAAGATTAGATATTATATCAACAATAATATTATTTTAAATATTTGGTTTATGGACTATTAAATAATTTTGAGAATTTATCTACATTCTTATTAATATTTAATCGGTTATTCATATGGTCTAATTTAATGTCATTGATTCATCAAATAATTTTTTTGAAATATACTATTTACAAACTATTACATATTTCCAAAGTTTACTCACATTCTTATTAATAAGTAATTATTGATTTATCAGTTATTTAAAATACCTAGTTTACGAACTATTATGTAATTGTGAAGGTTTACCCATATTTTTATTAGCATGTAATTATTGGAACATTTGATATTATTTCAAAAAGACGATCACATTCAAGAGACTATAATAGAAGGATATAGCATCTTTTTTATATGAGGAGAATAAGAATCATGTATGTTCTAAAATGTTATACTTTTGAAGGATCATTATTTATCCTCAAATTATCTGAGCTCATACAATGATATAAGTTCTGAATTGTCTATCCTTAGATCCATTAGCCCATACAATTTCTGGATATAAATGACTCAAAATTTTCGGGTAGGTATCTTCTTCTTTTTTTAATTATTTACAAATTTTGATATTAGAAACATTAAAACAGACATCCCATCAACTTTTTCAAATTATTTTAACAAACCTATCATATAATTTGTTATACATATGTGCAAAAACATTTGATATAATTTATATGGACGATTTGATCTAAATCAAATATTAAAATAATTCGACAAGATCTAGTAAACTTTTTTTAAAATATAACAAATCTTTTTTATTATAATTTAATTGTATTTTAAAAATAAATAGAAATTTTTTTATGAAAATCAAAATTGTGAATTGAAAAAATGCAACTCATTTGATGAATGTTTTGCTAATTGTTGCCATGCAAAAACATTAAAAATCTTTGTGTAAGAGAAAACAAAAAATTAAATAAGAGCTAATACACTAGTTTTAATGTGAAGATTAAAAAAAAAAACTTTACACCAAATAGAAACGGAAAAGAGACAAATAACCAGTTAAACCAAATCTCACAACCTCCCGGCAAAAAGGAGAGCTTTAAGATACTAAGCTTGAAAATCTAAGGATGTTGCTGTTTAGAATAAGGTCAAATATTAAAACACCATTATGGAACCATTAATCATACGATTGAATTGCATTATAACAAGAGTCAACTTTTAAATTTCAAAATAATAAAAGGGATTATAATTTATTTAATTAAAAAAGATAATTAATCGTTGCATGTTAAGATCTATAAATATTACTTGAATCAAATTCATCATTTGAACATGAGTCATTGATTTGTCAAATAATTTATATAAAATACTTCATTTACAAATTATATATACTTAATATTTTATTTATTGTATACATAAAAGATACTGACGGGTATATGATCATTATAGAAAACATATAAACAATAAGTTTAACGCAATACTTTTATAGCAATGTTTTTAAAACTAAATCGAATATCCAATAGATAAAAGGAAGAAGTTTAAGATTTAAAGGTTTAATCATTATGAAATCATTATAAAAATAATATTGAATTGACATAAGATATCTTTTTTCATTAGAATTCAAATTTTGATAGATGCCAAAATATAACTTCTGATAAATAAAAAGATATATAAATAATAAAAATAAATAAAAATATTTATACTAATTATAATATTAACCTAAAGAAAAATACTAATAAACTTTATAATAATATATAATACTATACGCTATTATTTTAAATGACATATTTTAAACAATCATAAAACTTTTGCATTTACATCAACCAACACAAAACATTGATACATTAAGCTTTAATAAAAATAAATAAATAATAACAAATTTAAAATTAACTTATATAATTACTAAGTTACATTAATTGAAACTTAAATTAATTTATTTAACAGTTTAAAAAGGAAATTTTAATTTGAGCAAATATCATACCCAACATAAATTTTTTTGAAAAATTAAATCAATTGAATTAATAAAAGGAAAAGGATAAGAAAATGGTTGATGACACTTGGCTCAACCCTTATATGCAACAAAATGGCACTAGTCGCTCCATTTGGCATTAAATCAATTAGAAAAAGATCACCATTTAGTACTAATCTAATTATGGCTCACACCTACCTATATTAAGTACCGGACAAATGAAACTTTAAGATGCCTTCACCCTAGTCATTTATGGTTTGCTTATTCCTTTATTTTACCAATCATCCTTATGATTGTCGTTGTTAATGTTGCAATATCTGTCTCCCCTGTTATATAGTCTATCTTTGTTGCCTTCTCTCTTTTCGATGCCATTGCTCATTTCACGAGCTCAAGCTTTTCCTACTGATGATCCGTAGGGCACTAGTAAATTCCTCGATTTGGAAACGCCTACCATGGTTTGAATGCTAGTTTAGTCTCTCACAAGTATTTCTTAAGAGTACTTTGATCGAAAGCTATATGAAATGAGAAAGATGGCAAAGAACACAAGTAACTTTGGAAAACTTGGAGAATTCTCTTATTACTCAAGAAAACTATACCATTGGGGAGATCTTTACACTTGAGAGGATATAAGATGATTTATAAATGAAGACGCTTAGCGTATTTATAATTCTTCACTTCCTCAATGGATGGCTAGGATTTATTCGATCTAATAGTTACAAAGAATCTCTAGGATGTTTTACCACCTACCACCCACTAATCAAGGCACTAATGGTGGATATAGAGTTTTCAACCTAACTTTCGGTGTGTGGAAGGTCTTTTAGAGAATTTCGGGATCTTCCATCAAACCTCACATCTTGAGGCCTCGAATTGTCATCTTGTAAGTATTTTGTGAGAGACTGAACTAGTATTCAAGCCATGGTAGGCGTTCCCAAATCGAAGAGTTTGCTAATGTTACACGAATCGTCAATAGGAAAAGTCCGAACCCATGACATCATGCATCTATATTATCCTCTGCTCTACTGGTAATCTACTGGATTTTTGGAGTTTTTGCTTGATAGTTCTTAAAGCATAAATATTCTAAACATGATTTAGTGCCTACTTGAATTGGTTTTAAGGATAAATTCATGTGATTTATATGCATATTAAATTAAATCCTTTGAATGAGATGTTGCTTAGCCATTTCTATGTTTAATTAAGTTTTATAGGATTTTGGTGAGCATTTCAATACATATTTGGAGTTATAAGAGGTTTAGAATCAATTTGAGGACTTGGAGTAATATGTTATGAAATTTCACATCAAATTTCAATATGACAAGTCATGAGGAATGTATTAAGAGAAGAACAAGAGAAACTCAAATCAACACTACCTTTGGTACAATTGACTTCGGTGAAGTATTAAGTGCACTTCTGAAGCTCAAATTATTAGGGGGTTGATTGAGTTGAAAGGACATCATGTGAGGAAACTCATATAAAGTTTCATGACAATTGGAAGAAAGACAGAAGAAATATCATAAGAAAACCAAGAAGAGCATATGCAAATAACCTAATTTTAAGGTTTTTGGTGGTTGACTTGCAATATAACACAAGCATTTAGCCATTAAGAGGAGACATCACATCCTAGATAACTCTAGAAGGATTTCATGCAATTTTAAAGGAAGAGGAAGCATCTAACGGCATAACATCAAGGATCAAAGAAGGATTTTACATACCAATATCAAGATTTAAAGGATTCAATAAGACTCACCATGAGATTCTCTATTTCCTTATTCTTTATATTTGTTTGTATGATTGAAATGATGTATAGGAGATAAACTTTAAAGGATTAGGCTTTTTGTGAACTCTAGGATGTAGTACTCTTATTATTCTTGTTTTAACTCTTGAGTTTTAGATTTTTGAATCAGATTTATTCATGGAGTTTAATGACTTTGGATCTAATTGTTATAAGATTGTAAACGTTGATTTTGAAGCTTTGATTTGCATATGATTGAGATTGCAAATTTTTTTGTATACATTAAATCATTCTATTAATGAAACATCTTGCATGGGGATCTAGAAATATGTTTACATAAGATGTTCAAATTAGGTGTGAATTGAACCAAAATGATATATTTCATAAAACAACTTAATACATTCAATCAATAAATTTGGATAGAGAGAATTTTCACCTAGTTTATTGATTGAAATATAGTTACATATTTCTAGAGAGATGTAATTTAGATTAGAAATCTATGGTCCGACAAATTTAGAATTCGAGTTAAAATGAGATTGCTTAAGCAATTGAAATTCAGAACTGTAAATATGATCTCAATTCGAAAGGCAGGGATTATACATTTGGGTTGTGTGTTGGCCTTCCACAGCATCACCTTTTGGATCTATTTGTATAGCTAATTTAGAAATTACTAATATTGGTCTTCCAGTGAACTGCATAATTCCTGAGTGGAGACTGAAATCTGTTTTGTAGAAGTTTTGTAGATCAAGTGTTCAATAGGTCTATTATGCTTTGTACAAAATGCTTGGGAAAAGCATTTCAACAAAGTGCCCCATCTCTGTTTAAGAACTAGCAGCGTTTTTTTTTTTTTTTTGTTCTTCTAATTGCTACACAGCAAAGGATTTATTTAACTTGAATTTTTCTGTGCATAAAAATCGATTGCAACTTTTGGTAGCTTTAGCTTGGAACGGTAGGTAATGAGTCATATTAAGTATGTTCCTTGTGTGGAACTCTGGTCTATCATCAATTTTAAGAATTATGATTTTTTTTTCTTGTAGATATGCATTCAAGTTGGAATGCTTAAGGGCTCCAGCTTTATGGCCATTAATTTTTGGGGAAAGTTAAAACAACGTAGTTTCATTCATTTATGAAGAATCCCTTCCAACTTCTTTCTATTTAGTGATATTCTTCTTTGTGTTTTTTCCCCCTTTACTTTGATCTGGTAATTAACTTCAAATTTAATATAAATATTTCGATAGCATCTCTTTTTCTCTGCATACCAAAAAGAAAAAAAAATTGAAAAAGGTAAACGAAGGGAAGAGAGCTAGCTAGACGATGGAAAGTGGAGCAAGCATGACGGGTTTAGGTGCGATGGTTTTATTTGACTTTGTATTGGTTAAAGCAGTACAAGTGAAAAGGCATTAGGTATGTACTTGTTTAGAAGATATTTAGGGAAATTTTTCTTATTTTACACCTTAGAAAAAGGGTAAACCTCTAGGTGTGTCTTGTGAGAGGAATTTTTTTGAACATATCAAAATTAAATGAAATTACTTAAGTTTTCATACGATAATTAGGTCTATCAAAATATAATTGTCTTCCTTTATAATCATTGACCAATAAATTTATATATTTTTAAACATTTTACACACTTATTTTTCAATATTTCATGTGTTCTTAACATACAAATATTTATACAGTTCAATTAAAAGAATGAACATGAGAGAAATACAATAGTCATATTTTATTAATAATTTCATAAGAACAATTTAACGGGCACTTAACTTCTTTTTTAAAATATCCTACAAAAGAATTCTCTTCTAGGAACTCTTACAATGAACTTTTCCACAAAAT
>JAOXYD010000007.1:7321345-7347468 GCA_028565735.1 Pinacopodium congolense
AAGTTAATGATGGAATTTTGGATGAATAATTGTGAAAATTGACTAGGAATTGAATGGGTTTTGTAATTTATGTTAAGATTGAATTGAGATTCCGCATAAATGTCATGAATTAGGGAATAATGCTTAGGATTAGCTATCCTAGGTGCAATTCCTAGTTGAATTGCTAGGATTGAGCCATGTGATACGTAATTATCCTTGACAATTTTCACATGTGGCAATAGGCTAGTCAGATTTGTTAGGATACTTAACATACTAGTCTAGGATTCTAATTCTCTAGCTTACATAGTCCGAGCTTGTGTGATTATGGCTTAGGTTAGTTGTTCCCTAGTGTGCTAAAGCTGCTTCATTGTTAAATCTAGAGAGCTTATTTTTGGCTACCTTGTGGTTAAGGGTAGGTTTTCCATCATATAGGACATATCTAAAGTTGGAAGGACTGAGGGTTTGAGAGGTTGTTCGAACCTATAAGCTAGCATCTTACATCAATCACAACTTATCTATTTTGAAGATTAATTATAAGTCTAGAATTCATGATTTGTCTTCCACCCGGCTTTTCGTATTTGTTATTTGTTTCTTATTTGTTTGATTCTATTTCATTAATTTTCTTTAGTATTTAGTTTTAATGTCATTCAATTCCATGGGTTTGTTTTTATTTTCTTTCCTTTTTGTGCAACATTAGAAATAACTTTAGCATACCCTAGCTCCCTATGGGATCGATCCTGACTTGCCCTACCTACTTAGTGATAAGTCTGTCGTGGACTACCAGATAATAAATTTACCTAACTAACCTAACTAAGTAGCTAAGGTTAGTTAGGGTCGATCCCACAGGGAGCTAGGATATGCTGAAGCTATTCTAATGCTACATAAAAAGGAAAAACAAAAATCCCTATATGTAAAGATATTAAAAATAAACACTAAAGAGCATTAACGAAACAAAATAATTAAATGATAAACAAATAACAAATACGACAAGCTAGGTAGAAGATAAATTCGAGATTCTAGACTTATAATTGATCCTCGAAATTGATAAGTTGTGACTGGTCTAAACAAGCTCTCAAACCCTTAGTTTCTCCAAATTTAGATAGGTCTTATGCGATAGAAAACCTATCACTAAGTACGAGGCAACCTAAAATAAGCTCTCTAGATTTAACGACGCAATAGCGTTAACAAATTAGGGAACGACTAACCTAAGCCATGGTCACATAAGCTTGAACCATGTAACCTAGAGGAATGGAATCCTAGATTAATTAGGTAAGTTTACCTACAAACCTAATCAACCTATTGCTACTTGCGGTATTAACTATGGACAATTACGTATCAGAAATCACCACCTAACAATTGAACTAAGAATTATACCTAGGGTAGCTAATCCTAAGCCTTAATCCTTAATTCATGAAATTATGCAGAATCCCAATTCAATCCTAACCTAAATCACAAAACCCAATTTAATTCAATTTAATTCTCATAATTATTAAGCTTAAAATCCATCAATATCTTCTAACCCACAACACAACTAGCCTAACATCACAAAAATAACACAAAACACAAACTAAAAATACAGAAAAATCAACAATAACACATAAACAATGACCCAAATAACGAGAATACACTGGAAAATAAAAGAAACAAAACTTATATTAATTAAAAACCAAGATTCCATATAAAAATAAACTAATCACAACGAAAATAGGGAATACCAGAAAATAAATGCATAAACATTAGGAAAAACATCAAGAACAGTAAGTATCTAAGGTCAAGAACAAGAAATAAATGAAGTAGAAACAAGAAAATATAATAGAATACTTAAACTAAGCTAAAACATGGAAAAAGAAACAAAACAAAACCCTAAACTAAAGAAGAAGATGACTGTAAAACGAATGGAGAGCTTAGAAAAATGTAAAGGCCTCCTCTCTTATACTTTTTATGCCTCTTATATATGTCTTGGAGGGCTACTATGGTTTTGGAGATGATGTGGGAGAAATTTCGTCAAAATTTCCCATATGAATTATAAAAACAAAATAATTTTACAATTTTCGTTTTTATCTCAGAATTTGACAACTTCTACCCCTTTCGTCTTTTAAGCTCTAACTCCTTCTATACAGTTCCAATTGTCATGAAATTTGGTATGTACGCTCCTCATATGATTCTCTTGCATTCCACAAAATTTTAGAGTAATCGGAGCTCCAAAAGTATACCTAATACATCACCGAAGTCACCCATACTAAAATTGATACTCAACTGAGCTTGTCTTGTTCTCTTCTTTGTCCACTCTTCATGGCTTATTATATGGCCTTGAAATTTTGTGTGGAACTTCATAACATGATGCTCTATGTCCCAAAAATGGCTCCACACCTCTTCTAGTTCCAATTGTGCTCCAATATTTGCTCAAAATTTAGCCATTTATACTTGTATTTGTACCTTAAGGTTAAATCTACATATAAATGTAAAAAAGAATACAAATTAAGCATTTAATCAACAAAATAGGGATGAAATGACATTGAAACACATATAAAAATAATATTAAATATATCCCTGTCAATAATGATAAGGCATTTAAATACGAAGGAACAAGTTAAAAGATGGAAGGAAGAAATTACACTTCATGTCATAAAGAAGATAAATAAGAATAAATTAAATGAAATGAAATGGATAGTCATTTAAAATTCATACAGGGCATATAAAGTGATAAATGGAGATGATATTCACATATTCCACATAGGAGTGGAAATTATATGCAGTTGTAATTTATAGGAAATCTATAAATACTCTTGCATTTATGCCATTAGTGTCATATCCTATGCCAATCAGAAAACTCGGGACATATATAGATTAATACTACTATAAAAATATGTTTAAAAAAGTTTATGAAATTCCTTTAAACCTAATTAGAGGATAAAATTATAATTACTTAGCAATCATGAAGAACTTCATCCACTGTCAAAAGAGTTATGCTTGATAGACTAAAGAAAAATATGACAAAAATAAAAACAATTATGACCTTAAGAAAGTGAGGACTCTGTATAGGCTATCACAAAAAGGTCAATTCCAATTATGTGGGAAATGTGGAAAATTTGGCCATAATAAGAGAAGTTGCATGAGCAAAGAAAATACTTCATTTCTTATTAATCAAGTTAGAGTTAATGCTAGTTTGTCAATAGTTTCCATTTACCATATATTTCTATACATAAATACCTTATCAATATTGCATTAATATTAGACATTTCAATTCAATTTGTGAGAGATTTGACAATAATAACAATTTCCCATAGCTCAATTTATTTAAAAAAATAGTATTATGCAATAGTTAGAGATCTAACTAACCACTTTTAAGCATAGCCATTTACACCAACTCCAACATTGAGGGTGGAGAGAACCTGTGAGTCAATTTACCCAAATAGTTTTCAACTTTGATTCCAGCTAAGAATGTTTAGGTGGAAGGTTATATAAGTATCATATCATGTTGACTTCAAGAGTAAGCTTCAAAATGCAGGTCTACTAGAAATATAAGTCAATAAACACTAAACACTAAAATTAGAAATCAACAGAGTGAATGAACCTTAGTAATGGAATAGTTTTTGCTACAACTTTATTTAATTGATTGGACTATGGTTATATCAACTTTTGTATAACATCAATGTGATTTCTAGGTTTTGGACCTTGGTTATACTACTTATGCATGGAAATTATTATTGAAAATTAAAAGATAAATTTGATTTATGGAAATATATTTATGTTGCTTGTGTATGGAAAATGTTATTAGAAATTAATAAATGAAATCAATAGCTAAAAGTGTATTTATGTTGCTTATATGATCTTGCTTTACAAAAGTTTTTGCTTCTAGATACCTATTCAAAAAATCTTATTGAACATCCATTTGATATATAATCTAACCCTTTTTAAAGGGTCAGGCTATAAGCATTCATATATAATTTTATATTACACTTGAGCAAAAGTCTTAGAAAAATCTAACATAAACATTTGAGCATATCCTTTAATAACTAGCGTTGGCTAATACCTATTTACAAAATCATTAAGATTAAATTTAATTCTATAATCGTTCTTGACTATTATATATATATATATATATATGTTTATCCATTAGCTTTCAAGTATGTTTATTTTTTTCTAATCATCGTGCGCTTCTTTTTCATTACAAATATCCATTTTTAATCTCCTATAGCTTCTCCGTATCTTGCATGCTTTATTATGGTAACATTGTACCTTTGATTAATATCAAAAAGTGACATGGTTCCCCTGATAGGGTGTTCATTCTCCTTCTAAAATTCATGCTTCTTATCATCTTTCTAGCTTAAACTTTCTAATTGAAGGAATTAGACACAATGTATCAAAAATTGTACCTATACCGGAAAAAAAAATTTAATTTTTAATTTTTTAAAAAGGAAAATTTTGTATTTTCACCTTTTTAGGTTTAAAGTGACATTAAAAACTATACAATATAATACATTTATAGACTATTTTACAAATTTTATAAAGTTTACGAATTAATTTATAATTTAAAAAATTACCTGAAAATACCAGTACCAGTACGGTATTTAATATAGTGGTTAGACATGCCTACTAACAATTACTTTATTTCCCCATGGAAAAGAGATCCTATAAACTTTTGAAATCGAGTTATAGCCTAAAAGAATCCCATGTTTACCTTTTTTGCTAGTTTTACTCTTTTAACTTAAAAATGTAAGAGAAATAAAAATATCCAAATGTTTTTGGGTTTAATAACCTAGGTTTATATAAAAAAAAACCATGTTTCTAATGAATTATTTTTGTAAAGCTTTTACTAGAATTTTGTAGTACAAAAAATGTTGTGTTTATAGCCTTAGCCTAAATTTTCTTCGGCAACCCTTTCTCATATGTTATGAAGAGAAAATAATTTCTTGATACGTTTACTTATAGGTGGAGATACATATATACATATTGAAAATTCCTATGATCTTGTAATTTATAATATGGGATATTTACTCTAAGACACTATATATTATTTATATTTTATAACACCTACTCACAAGTTGGAGCATAGATGTTTATCATGTCTAGTTTGTTACAAATATAATTGATTCAAATACTATTTAGAGCTTTTATAAATATATCTCCTAATTAGTCTCTAATTTAAAATATACTGTAGAGACTAAATTTTACTGCTCTTTCTCACAGATGAATGGTAGTCAATCTCAATAGACTCGGTTTGTTTAAATAAACTTAGTCTTATGAGAATATAAGAAGCAAAATATCGTATACCACTCGAGTTTGGAATTTAAATATCGAGCTATGACATAATCAATATGTGAAATAATGTAAATTCATTAACTCTTGACCGAAGTTGGTTTAAGGTATACCAGTAAAATTGTAGTATGATAACCAAGTTGTTCATCATATTACATCTAATATGTCCAATCGTAAGCACTCGAGGTCATTATGTCCATAATTTTCATACAATATACCACGTCAAAGAGCTCCCTTCAAATAACACAAAATTTGCTTTAAAGTTGGCCAATAATGTATTATTGGAGAAGACATAAATTAACTCACAACAAGAACAAAATATGCAATATAAAAAAGAATAGATGTCAAATAGTTCAACTTCTTAACCAATCTTGTATATTTCTCAAGAACTTAAAATAAATCACCATCTTTGGTAAGTTACAAGTTAGGAAGCATTAAATTGTCATCTTAACTCCTAATTTTCATGTCTCTCAAAGCACATATTTTCTCTGAGACAACAAGATTTCTTACTTCTTGTCACCTTAACTCTTAATAGATATTTCAAAATGTCCAAATCTTTTATGAGAAAATGAGTGTGAAGGAAGGACTTAAAAATCAAATCCTTATAATACCACTCCCTTTGATTACAATATTATCAACAAACATACCAAGAATAATAATATCATATTCAAACTATTTACGCAATACTTACTAATCATACTTGTTCTTTTTCAATCCAAACTATTTAACTACTTGACTAAATTTTCCAAACCAAGTATGAGGGCTTTATTTTAACATATATAATGACTTATGAATATGGCAAACCTTACTAGACTCCCCTTGGGCAACAAATCCAAGTGGTTACTCCTTATAGACCTCCTTTTAAAAATCTCCCTATAAAAAGAAATTTTTTATATCTAACTAATAGAGATGCCAATCATAAGTAGCTACCAAAGATAAGAATAAGCAAATAGATGTTAATTTAGCTTCAGGAGAAAATGTATTAGAATAATCAATTCTATAGGTGTAAACATTGCCTTTAGCCACAAAACAAGATTTAAGCTAATCCATAGATCTATTAGAATTAACTTTAATTGCAAACACCTATTTACAACCAGTGCCTTTTTACCTGCAAGTAAATGTATTAAATCCTAAGTATCATTACCATATATGGTATTCAGCCCCTTTATTATACCATCACATCAACCAAGATGAGAGAAGGCAGTTGAACTATTTTGAAAAAAGTGGTAGAATCAAGGGATACAATAAAAGAGCAAGAAGAAGATGACAAGTAATCATAAGAAATAAAGGACAAAAAAGGGTACATGCATTGAAGTTTACCTTTGGAAAGAAAAATGGGATGATCCAGATCATTTGAGATTAGATCCAAAGGTGAAAAAAAAGGTTGATGGAGGATAAGGTGTAAGAGGGTCTTGGCATCTAAAATGAACATGTTGAAAAGGGGGCAATTGTGGAGTTAGCGTAGATGCTGATGTAACAGATGTGAAAAAATCATGTTAAATCAAGAGAGATTTTAACCTATGATTTTGTTGATAACAAAAGAAATTCGTCACTAATGGTTCACTTTGTTGGTATAATTTGAAAGATGTGATTTTGGATGATGTCCATAAGCATATATTAGAATCTAAAGAAGATGTATTTTTTTATGAAAATTGGAGTTTAATAGAAATTGATATGAGGAGAAAAATGAAGGAGGTAATCAAGACTAAGATAGTTGAGGTTGAATAGGTTTATATTTATAATTTTATTTGTAAATCTTACCTTGTTTGTCTTAATGTCTTTAGAGGTTCAAATATTTATATCATCATTTGCATTTAGAATTTTTACATAGAGTGTTACATAATCAAGAGAAAAATTGGTGAAGTTTTTAAAGAAATCCCTTTTGATTGTCAAAATATTTTGAAAATTTTATTGAGTGATTAAGTTAAATTTTGATTAGAAAAATGGTTTTGAGATGTTTGAAGGAGTTTGAAAATTATTTCAAAAGGTTTTAGAAGTGTTTTGCATTAGTTGCATCCATTATGTTTTTGTAAGCCCCTTAATCATTGTTTTAATCAAGCTTGATATTAGCTTTGTGTATGATTAAGTTGGGGGCTTCAATTTTGATTTTGGGATTATTGATCTTCATTCTTTTAAAAGAAAGATTTTGTAAGTTACTCATCACCCATTTAAAGTAAGATTTTGCGAATTCTTCTTCACCCTTAAAAGTAGGATGGTTAGGTTTCTCTTTAGCCTCTTAAGAAAGATTCTTGGGTTCTTCTTCATCCTTAAGAAAGATTTGTAAAAGGTTGCTTTTACCTTTACAAAAGAAGATTGTGATTTGTAAGGGTTTCTTTTTACCCTAAGAAGATTATTTATAGTTAAATTTTTAACTAGTAGTTAGAAAGTAAAAGTAGGTAAAGGGTTTTTTCCAAACTATATAAAAATTAGCTTGTGTATTTAACATTTTACAAACTATTGATTGATTGTTTATGTTTATTTTATCTTAATTGATTCATAATTTAATTTGAATCACATTAATTTATATTAACATCATCATCATCCTAGGTTGAACTTTGGTTAAGGACTACATTTATCACAAAGTTGATTTAGGCTTTAAGTTTAGAAATTTTTTATTCACCTAATTTACCTTTCTCTTAGGTTCTACTAGGGCTAATAATTGATATTAGAGCTAGTCTCACTTATTACTTGAATTTCTAATAAAATTAGTGAATAAAGGTCACATGTGATAACTTGAATGCATTTACATGATCATATAGTAAAGAAGGACAAATTGTGAGTGATATTCCTTTTTTTGATGGAAATGATTTTTCATATTAGAAAATTAGGATGAGATTTTTGTTCTTATGGTTGAAAGTAAAACTATATGAGATACTATTTCTAATGGTCCTTTTGTTCCTATCATAGTGGTTAATGATTAGAAAATCCCTAAATTATAAGAAGAGTGATATGTTTATGAAAAGGAATTAGTTTCTTATAATAGTGATGCTTTGCACATTTTATTTTATACATTACATAGAAATGTTATTAATAAAGTTTTTATGTGCAAATTAACTAACGAGATTTGGTGTAGATTTGAACTTATTTATAGATGTGTCGATCGAGCTAAAGAAGAGGAGAATGAACATTTCAAAGATGAGCAATCTCACATGTGTCTTAAGGCCAACAATGATGATGAGATACCCTCTTCTTCAAATTCTTCTAATGATAATAATGACTATGATGATGATGATGATTGTAATAATAATCTTTCTTATGATGAATTAGTTAAATTTTTAGGGATTTTAAATTTGAGAAGGAAGAAAATTTCTTCTAAACACTTATACATGATAGAAAATGAAACTTAAAAAATAATATACATGTCATATTAGATGTTAAGAGTGTGGAAGTTGTCAACCATAATGATAATAAGGATAAAGTGTTGTATGAGAATGAGACTTTAAAAAATGAGGTTAATGCCCATAAGGAGTCTTTAACTAAATTTGCAAAGGGTAATGAAAAACTAAAGTAGATACTTGGAGCCTAAAAAGTATCCAATGATGAGCATGATTATGATTCATTCAAGGGAGTGTTTCTAACAATGTTAAAACTACATTTTTAAAGGGTAAAAACTTAGATGATAAGCATATACTTAGACCGTCACATGAGAATATTGTATCATTATCTAAATCCTAATCTAGAATTAATCATCATTCATTCATGTATAGAACAAGGCCCAAAGCTAAGAGAGAAGTGCATACAAATAAAAATAGGCATAAGTTCAATAGGAATGCACAATCCCAATATGATACATATAGATGTCATGTAAGACAAAGGCACATAACATATTTCCATACTCCTCACATTTATGCACACAATACTAGGAGCATATTACATTCATATCCTAAGTCCTGAATACATCAAAGAAAGAATAGACATAATTTTAAACATTACACAAATAGAATTGCTTGATATATATATATATATATATATATATATTTATGTGTGTTCAAGGGTTTACCATTATCTTAGGAGAGCATATCATAAATGAAAACCTTGGAATGCATATGTGCACTAAAGTCATGGGAATTATTGCCATTCGTATAATACACACAAGACATGTTATCTTTGGTGATTCGGGTCATTCTATTTTGCTAAACAAAGATTTATAAGAAAACCTTGGAGAATATAGGTTAAGAAAGTTGTTATAACTAATCCTTAAGTACCCAAATTCATATAGATAACTAGAACATAATGAATTCTTTGATTTATAGGTCAATATCAATTAACACATACAAACAATTTGTATTAACTCTATAACTATCAAGTAAGGATTCAACAATAATATCTCCAATAATTTCCATAATGGGATAACATAAACTACACAAGCACATTATTGAATTAAGTGAAAAAGAAAATGAGGTAAAAAATTAAAGCTACATAAATGCGGTATACAATTGTATATGAATTGATTTTATTAAAAATATTGACTTTGACATACATATGTTAGGTTAAAAGTTATTGTATGCATATGAGGGGAGAAAGTGTTATTGCATGAGTAAAGTATATGATTTTTAAAATTGGTGTTAATTTTTAAAATTGATAAATGTTTTGAAAATGTTTTGCATAAGGACTTTTCGCTTATATGGTCAAATTTTTTAATGATGCATAAATTTAGGAGGAGTGCATCATTTGGTATCTCTCAATTATTATTATATGTTTCTAAGAGAAGTTTAGTGATATTAGAGTTTTTATGTAATGAGAGTTGTCACGGATTAATTACATCAATGGAATTTTAGAGCTACAAAAATATCCTGGCATCATCTCATAACCATGCTTGTTCCTTATTATCAATATATTAGTTATTGGTGAGATGATTGTCTTTTGCAATACTTCGCAAATATACTTGAACATTCTCACTATAAGTAATATAATTATATTTATTCAAATTATGTTTCGTGATTTTTGACATCACTAAAATCATATATGTCAAGGTTAATGTTTTATTCTCAGCTATCACACAAAACGATACAATAATCAACCAAAAAATACAACATTACAAAAATTAATCACAACTAGAATTGAGTCCAAAAAAATTATTAAAATTTGAATAAGAAGAAAATCCCTTGATAAGATATGAAATCAAGCAATAAAGCATAAAGAAGTGATGCAAATGTTTAGATGACTCTAGGAAGGGTGGTCAGGGGAGTGAAGATATCGAAAAAAGGTTGCACGTGCCTTCATACACCGACGTATAATGAGAGTGACAAAAGATTTGGGAGGCACACATAACCCTACTAATGGCTGAATTCGAGTAAAGGACAACTACGGGCATTGTACCTGCCTAAGTTAGTAATGATAGAAAATGGGCACTCTCAATAGTATCTTAAAGTAAACCAAAACAGTAATGCTCACAATAGGCATAACCAAAAAAAAAAGAAAAAGAAAAAAATTATTCTTTAGGTCAATTTAACTCTGATACTATGTAATTAAAAGTAAAAATAATTTCTTGATCTATTTACTCATATGTGAAGATAGATATATACATATATGTATATTTACACAAATATATTAAAAAGTTTTAGGATCTTGCATTTTCCCAATGTAGAATATTTATTTTGACACATTATATATTACCTATATTCTATAATATAATAAAAAAACATCTTATCATCTCCATGAGTGTTTTGTTTTTCTCTATAACTCTATATTATTAGAGAGTATGAGGAGATGTCAAACGATAATCTATGCATGTATCTTCACAAAATTTATTGAATTTTTTAGGTGTATTCAATTTTATTATCAGACCTAATCACTTGAATTTAGATCCATTATAAGTATCTTCCAAGGTCTTAACTTTTAGAAAATTTTAGCAATCTCGATTTTAAACTTCATGAAATAAATCCAACATATTCTTATGATATTCTCAATAAAAGCAATATAAAACTTCCTACCATTTGATGATCACATTTTCTAAGGTTTCACCTTGTCTATATAAACCATATGCAATTTTGTATACCCTTTATGACTTGTTTTATGAAAAATATAACATGATCTATTTCATGAAAAATATAAGATGGTTTGCTTCCCACATTAATGGATAATACATGTTGGAAGCTCCTCTTCTAATTCAAATAATTCTTCCACTAAATTGTTCTTCTTCATTTAAAATAAGGCAACTATTTTCTTGTTTGTGTACTACAACATATTCCTCTTACAGAAAATTTAAGGCAAATCTTTTATCATACATTTGGATTTCGAACACTTTCCTTCCTTCTCCATATTTTATTATACAGCTTTTCCCCTTATATAGAACTTATTTTTCCAAAAAGTGACCAACACTCAAATGGTTTTGATTAATTTAATGAACATATAATATTTGGGATAACTTTCAAACATGAGAAGCCTTTAACAATGGTTTCTTTGCCTTTTTTTGTAATATATACCCAATTTCCTATTTTGACTTTGGTTATGAAAGTTTTCTAAGCTTCCTAGAGAGGCCATAATCATATGTCATTTGATTTGTACAACCATTAGTTATCAGCCAATTTCCTATATAGTTACTAATGACAAGGCATGAAGCCTTAAAAATCTCTTCATTTTCTTGATCAATAACAATTTTCACTTTGCCTTACTATGGTTCATAAGCTCGATCCAAGCTATTTTTTCTTGTTTTTCTTCATTATGTTTTTATTTGCATGTTCATTTAGTGATTTGACTTGAAAAGTGCCCTCTATATATCCTTATTTTCTCATAAGCCTTCTTTATTCCTTACCTATAATACATTTAAAGCTCTGTGAGGGTAAATACTTTATAGGCATTTAGCATTCTCCAATTATAAACTTTTAGTCTCAAACTCTTCAGCAATTATAACTAAAATTTTTTAAACTGTTTTTTAGTAAAAAAACTTATTGGTAGATCCTGCCAATATCAAAGGGATAAATTTAATGTGACGATGGATGGTGTTTTTTCAAAGATTGTGTGCTACCTTATAGTTAAAGATAATGTGCATTTGTTTACAAAAACAAAAATGACAACCTTTTTCTTTTGTCAAAGTCAGCTTATTGATTAAAGTTCGAGATGGATATTCTTTTCAATATTTATGTGTTAAATATGTGTGTGTGTGTGAGTGTGTGTGTGTGAGTGTGTGTGTGTATGATTTGTAACTAGAGAAACAAAATGAGAGATAGAACAAAAAGAAACTAAAAAGAAGAAAAAAAATAGAGAGAAAGAGTGGAACATGAGATAAAAATTTACAAAGAAGATTTTATTTGTTCTAATAAGATTAAGTGTATTTTAATCTTGAAGTCCTTTTAATCCATGTCTTGACTTTGATATTTTTCTCTATTCTCTCTTGTTAGTTATTGTTTAGAATTTAATTTTTTATGATTATTTTATGGTTATTACCTTTAATTATGGATGATAGATGACTAGTGATTGTACTAATTATTTTACTATAGTAAAAATTTTACTAGCTTATGTTTGTGATTTTTAAGACTAGTGATTATATCTATTATTTTACTATAGTAAAAAATTTACCGACTATGCCTGTAGATTTTACTCCTTTGGTTTAGGGGGTTATCTTGTGTAATTGGTTTCTTGAGATGTTATTATGCTATTTATAGTGATATTATTGTAAGGTTTGCTCTAATCTATGGTTTTATACAAAATTAGTAAGAACTAATTTTTATTTCACTATGATAATTTGATTATTGGATTGAGATCCTCCTAACAACTAATATCATAGCCATTTTTCGTTAAGTACTAAGTTTAAATATAGAGGAAAAGTTCAATAAAATCATATATTTGAATGGTACAATTTATCACATATAAAGAAACAAGGTGAAAGATATTTTATTTATGATAAATTGCATCTGCCGATATTTGTTGTCCAAAAACTTGAAGGCAAATCTAATGAAGATGAACTTTTAAGCATGAACAAATATGTGGTTTCATTAAGCAATTTATTGTAGACAATAAGTATAATCATATCTGTTGTGAGACTCATATTTAGATATTGTGAAATAAACTTAAAGAATTATGTGTTTTAAATACTGTAACAATAAATTATATTACATGATAAAATTAGTACAATTAAAATATAAAGAGATTCATTCTATCAAGGATCACTTGAACAAATTTCAAGAGATTGTGGATCAATTAATAGATATGAGTGTTAGTTTTAATAATAAAGTTCTTACTCTCTTGTATCATTGCTCGATTCTTAGGAAACTTTAAAATTTTCATTGACTAATTCTGATCGTAATGATGTGGCAACTATTAAGTTAGTAAAAAGTAGTATCCTAAATGAAGAGATGAGACAAAGGTCACAAAACTCTCCCTCTGCACAGTCAAATATTTTGAATACAATCACTAAAGGGAGAAATTATAATAGATGTTCGAAGGATAAGGATAAGCACAAAGATAATAGTAGAGGCAAGCATAAAAAGTATATTAATATTGAGTGCCACTATTTTCATAGAAAGGGATATGTCAAAAAATTAAAGAGAGACAAGGATAATGAGAGGTGATGATAACAATAATGAGAAAGTAACCACTACAACTGATTTAGATTTTCTTATTCTTATGATGTTAATATCGTTAACCTAGCAAATCATAAAACAAGCTAGATAATGGATAGGGATACTTCTATTCATATTACAATTTGAAAGAATTTCCTCATGTCCTATACTCCTATTAATCTCGAAATTGTCAAGATAGATAATCATATTAATTCTAAAATTATTAGTGTTGGTAATGTTCATTTGGAGATCAACTTTAGTACTATACTACTCTTAAAGAACATGAAGCATGTTTCTAACATTAGAATTAATTTAATTTCTACTACTAATCTTGATGAAAAAGGATATTGCAACACTTTTCAGAATAATCAATGAAAGCTAACCAAAGGTTCTCTTATAGTAACTCGAGATAAGAAGTGTTTTATACTTTATATGATGTAAGATAAGATCTTTAAAAGCGTAATTAATATAATGGAGAATGATAATAAAATTGAGATGTAGCATAAGAAATTTAGTCTAATGAGTGAGAAAGCTATATTAATATTAATTAAAAAGAAGAACTTAATTAGGATAAAAAAATGTGCATTTGAAGAGGTGCATTTATTATTTAGTAGAAAAACAAAATATGATTTCCTTCAAGAATTCTATGTGTTCAAAGAAAAAACCATAGTTATTATAATTAATATATTATGACATGTGTGATTTATTTAAGACTAAATCACTTAATTGTTCCTATTATTTTGTGACATTTATTAAAGACTATCCAAAGAAAATATGGGTTTATACCTTGAAGAATAAAAATCAAGTTGTGGATGTGTTCAAATAGTTTTAAACCCTAGTTAAGAGAGAAATTGGAAAGAATGTAAAGTGCTTAAGTTAGATAATAAAGGTTAGTATATTAGATCAATTGAGAGATATTACAAAGAGCAAGATCTTCGATACAAGAGGACTTTGCCTAAAATGCCTAGGTTGAATGGTATAGTTGAGAGGAAAAATAAGGCACTTATGGGGAGGTAAGATGCTTTCTTTCACATACAAAGTTGCCAAAGTCACTTTAGACTGAAGCATTGAGTACTAAGCTATATGTCTTAAAATTTTCTTCATGTGTTCCTTTAAATTTTCATGTTCTAGAAAGGGTATCATTAGAAAAGAATGTCTCTTATAATCATCTACGGGTCTTTAGATGTAAAACATTTATGTATATTCCAAAGTTAAAAGGTCGAAACTTAATGTCAAGACATGGTAATATGAATTTAATGGCTATAGTCTAGATACATTTGACTACATGTTCTATGATTCAATTGAGAAGAAACTTATAAAAAGTCAAGATGTAGTGTTTATGGAGAATGAGACCATAATAGATATTGATAAGTTTAAAAAGACATATTCTCAATTCAATGATTATTCAAAGATAGTGTCTCTAGTGATAGTACTTGAGAGAATTAGGATGAGAATTAAATTGAGTAACAAGAAGTTGAAAATGCTCTTATAAAGATAAATTATAATGATGATGATGATAATAAGTTTCTAATTCCTGAAGTTCATGTTTCATCTCAACCGTGGAGAATTTCAAGTGATGAACAACCTTCTACTTGACTTCATTCTGACACTTGTGAGTTGAATTTAACAGATAGTGTTAAACAAGAAAGTTATCATAAATCCTTGAAGATGACCATAAGAAAGAGAGGCTAAATACATATGAAATGAGATGAAGTTAGTACATAAAAATCATACTTTTGAGTTAGTAAAACTACATAAAGGTAAAAGCGCTTTGAACAATAAATGGATGTATAAAGTCCAGAATGAAGAACACTCTTCATGGCTATAATACAAAGTTAGACTAGCTGTCAAAAGCTTCATCCAAATAAAAGGTATTAATTTTGATGAGATATTTTTTTTCTTATTCTTAAGATGTATTCTATCCATGATGTACTTAATTTAGTAGATAGCCTTAATTTGGAAATTGAGCAAATGAGTGTCAAAAAGGTGTTCCTATATGGTGATTTAGAGGATGAGATTTTTATATAGAGTAACTAAAAGTTTTTAGGAAATGGAAAGAGGACGGTGTTTACAAGCTAATAAAATTTTTATATGCCTAAAATAAGCACCAAGACAATGGTACAAGATGTTTGAATAGTTATGTAGGAGCAAAGTTAAAAGAAGACTATTTCAAACCATTGTCTATTTTACTAAAAATTCTCTCATATTAATTTTATCATTATTTTTGTTATATATGGATGATATGTTAATTTTTGGTAAAAAATACTTTAAGGATTGATTGTTTGAAAAAGCAGTTAAGCAAATCTTTTGTGTTAAAAGATTTAAAAATTACAAAGCAAATCCTTAGTATAAGGATTATTCGAGATAGGAAAATAAGAAAGTTATGATACAAGATTATAAAGAAAGTGCTTTAAAAGTTTAACGTGGATAATACTTAAGTCGTTAGTTCTCCTCTTATTAAATACTTTAGATTGAGTGTTAAATAAAGTCCTTTTACTAATAATCAAGTTCCATAAATTTTAGTAGTTAGTAGTTTAATGTATGCTATAATGTGTACTAAACCAAATATTACTCATACTATTGGTGTTATTAGTAGGTTCTTTTTTAATTATGACAAAGAATATTTAGATGCTGTTAAATATATAGGAATCTATATGGAACTTTTAGATTATACTTGTATTTTATTATTAATAAACGTATATTAGTTAGTTATATGGATGCAAATATGGCTAGTACTATTGATTCTAGTAAGTTTACTTCGAGATACTTGATATCATTTGTAGGGAGAGCAATATAATGGCGATCGAAATTACAAAAGTATGTTGTATTTTCTACCACATAAATTGAGTTTATTGTGATAACCGAAGCATGTAAAGGGTTTTATGGATAAAGAAGTTTGTAAAGGAGCTCAATTTTGAACAAGAGTGTTACATGTTATTTTGGGATAGTAAAAGCATTATTTATCTTAGTAAGAATTTCTTTTTCCATTCAATATCAAAGCATATTAATGTGAAATATTATTAAATAAGAAATGTATTAGATTGTAAACAATTACAATTTGAGAACATTTATATTGATGAGAATGGTTTAGATATGTTAGCAAAGTCTTTATTAAAAGAGAAGTTTGAGGCATGTTATTTAACTAGAGGGATGGTAGTCCCTACCATATTAACATGAAGGGGAGTTTATTGATAAGTCCTGTTAATATCACGAGGACAAAGGTAAAGTGATGTGGATGGTGGTTTTTTCAAAGATTGCGTGTTGTCTTAAAGTTAAGTATGATGTGCATTTTTTGACAAAAACAAAAACGATGACCTTTATCTTTTATCAAAATTGTTTTGTTCATTAAAGTTGAGACGACTGTTCTTTTCAACATTTATATATTGATTTTATCTATATATATATGGTTTGTAATTAGAGAAATAAAATGAGAGACAACATAAAAAGAAACTAAAAAGGGGGAGAGAGAGAGAGAGGGGGGGGGGGGGAGAAGAATTTATTAAGAACATTTTCTTTATTCTACTAAGACCAAGTGTGTTATGATCTTAAAGTTTTTTTTGGTTTGTATCTTAGG
This sequence comes from Pinacopodium congolense, assembly GCA_028565735.1. Taxonomy (NCBI): domain Eukaryota; kingdom Viridiplantae; phylum Streptophyta; class Magnoliopsida; order Malpighiales; family Erythroxylaceae; genus Pinacopodium; species Pinacopodium congolense. Next base: position 7,338,659 of record JAOXYD010000007.1, read on the forward strand.
TTTGTTGTTCTTCTTTATTTTCTCTTGTTAGTTATTGTTAAGAATTTAATTCTTAAAGATTATTTTATGGTCATTGTCTTTAATTATTAATTAAAGAGGACTAGCAATTATACTTATTATTTTATTATAATAGAAGATTTATTGACTTGTAACTGTAAGTTTTACTCCTCTAATTTATTGGGTTTTCCAAATTAAAAATATAGTGTCTTATATGATTGATTTCTTAAAATATTATTATACTATTTATGGCGGTATTATTTTAAGGTTTGTTCTACTATAGTTTACACAAAATTAAGAAGAATTAATTTTCATTATGTTGTGATAATTTGATTATTAATTTAAGATTCTCCCAATAAAATTTAATACTAAGAATTCTCACCTTGTTAATTATACTGATAATCATTAATAATTTGCAATTTCTTAATCCTCTACATTTCAAATTCCCATATCAAAACTTGCATGTATCTAATCTTTTTACTTTCTTCACACTCATTTTTCATGAGATTTTATATTTCATTTGACGTCTTTAGTATCATAATTTTGGTGAAGATAAAAGATGAGACAACTCTAAAAATGTTGGTTGTATCTTTAGATTTTCTTTTGTCATCACCTGATAATTTTCTATTTTTGACGCTGTTGGATTGTTTGGAAGAGATGAAACTACATAATTTTCAAAATAAATCATTTTAAATCCACACTTGATAATTTGTTACGTCAAACATTATAGGAGTAATTAGAGTTAATGGAACTTCCAAATTCAATAGATTTTTGTATTTTTTGTAAACAAATGGCTTGTTTGTTATGGCTTTGATTTTCGATTTTGGTTTTTTATTTTTTTAAACACAAAAATTGATTAAAACAAGCAAAAAATTTAAAAAAAATAGCATACTAATACAGTAGAAAAACAAAAAAAATAACACAAAAACAAAAAAAATACACAGAAATCCATACAAAAATACAAAAATTATAACTAAAAATCATAACTAACAACAATACTAAACATTTTAAAAGTGTTGGCTTTTGTATTTTCCTTAAACAAAGGATAATTATTTAGGGAACTTGCTCAACCTCAAGATCTCTTAGGTGATTACTCGGTATATTGATTTTTACAAAAATGAAGTAAAAAATATGAATAACAAGAAGGTTGTTTGATCCTGCATAAAGAAAAATGTTTGAAATTTTGTATCGGTACTAAGATTCAAAGACCGGTCGGTACTGGCCATACCGGCCGGTACTGAAAAAAATTTAAAGGACAAATGTATATTTTAACTTTTTTAAGTTTAAAATTAAATTAAAAACTATTCAGACTATTTTACAAATTTTATAAAATTCATGAACTAATTTATAATTTTAAAAAATTATCTGAAATGATACCAATATTGATCGATACTAGCACAATACCATTTTAAAGATAAATCCGATATCGATATTGATACAATATTCAAAACATTGATAAAGAATGTATTTTATTTAGAGTGTATTTTAGTTAGAGTATATTTTGTGAAATGTATTTCATTTAAAGTATGTTTAATGGAGCTTCTTATTTTGATTTTTGATTTTTATTTTTCTAAATACAAAAACTGAAAAAAAAAACTAATATACTAATACGATACAAAAATTCAAAAAAATAGAATAAAAATTAAAAAAATACAAAAAATTAATGAAAACATACAAAAACAAAAATATAAAACGAAAACAGAAAGTTAAATTAAATAACCCCTTAATTACAAACTTTCAATTTATATGGAGAAAATATTTAACTGAAATGAGATATAGATTATTACGACATAACATCTAGATCAAACAAAAAGATTTAAATTTCAAATTTGCAGAGACTAAATTTTCTAACTAATTTTTTTGGAGTTCTTGAGATATTGCTTTCAACAAGTCCACATGTATTCATTCATTTCCTCCTCATCTTACAAACCCATTCTAGAACTCAACTATAAAGAAAAATAGTTACGGAAACAGATTAGAGAATAAGTAGCCAGGAAGGACAAATTGAATGATAGGGAAAAGTATGCGAACTTCAAACTGTCGCACCTCTAGTCACTTCGCATGCATTACATGAAATTTCAACATCATTGCTCCCAGAATCTCTCTTATCCAAAGATAAAAAGATCACTATTCTGCGAATTCGTTTTGCTTAAGCTCTGATTCAAGACCTGTCAATTTTGTGAACTGGGTCGAGATGGGCCTAAGTAGTTTGTCACCAACCCCATGATTGCAAACCTGGTTTTGAAAAATGAAATGAAGTTAATCAAGAGTTTCCAGGAAAAGCTGATAAGATATTTTTCATGTATCATTGAATATAGGCAAGTGGAACAGACCAAAAAATTGATGCCTCCTACTTGATTAGTTCGACCAAGTTTGTATCTAAATATTGCGGTTAGCTCTATTAGAATAAGAAAGCGACAAGAAGAGAGAGAGAGAGAGACATATACTTTGCGATGCCATACAACCTATGTACAGTTGCCCTACCATTACATTAGAGCCTAGCATTTTATGGATTCTTGTGAATGTATTATTTGGCAAAATTTCTATGTAAAGTTTCTGCAAGAACTGACAATCATTTATCTGATTCACTCTCAGAGACATATGGCACTCTCCATGTAATATGAGAAACCAGTTAGGTTGTCACATATCAAGAATTCTAATATAGTAGAGAATCAATAATCTTTTCCAGGCTTAAGAATTAAAACAAACAACAATTATGTCGTAACTTATCTTTTGATTGATTAAAAACATGAGGAGAACAGAAAAGGTTAATCATTTTGCCATAAACAGGTTTTAAGCCCAACACAGAACTCGAACATGCCATCTCCATACTAATTTCACAATCATAGCAGTAATAAAGACAGAGTATAATGCAACAAGGTAGCAAGAGCTAAGAAAAGCTTATCGCATTAAGTGTGGGAAAAGAATGAAAAAAAGACAAAGAGATAAGTATGGGCAGTTGTCTTCACAAATGGAAAGGATAGATTAAAACTAGTCTATTGAGAAAAGATTGAATGATCAAGTGAAGATTAATGTTCCTCAAACAGGTATAATAAGACGTTAATCATCCAATAGAGTATCCTGGCTCTATTCATCATTCTTCAAAATTCAAAACTAAATCTCCATGTTGAGTGAGTTAATCTGAAAAGTTTCAAGACAACATGGTCACCTGGATTGACAGTGACCTTGACAACAACACAAGCAACATCACAAACTTCTTTTAGCCGCTTCTGAACATGGGAATATCATACAAAAATCTTGTGGTTTGAGCAGATGACAACCGTCATTAGGTTGTGATAAAAATTCAGTTCAGGACCTTCTTAAGCAACCTTAAGAAGTCGTTACATATTTTATGAATACTTTAGAAGTAACTATCATAAAAGTTAAAGCTACTGCCCATGTAACAGTGCTATATGAACAAACACTAATTGTCAATCTTATCTAGAACATTGCCAGTAAAACAGTTAAACAGTTTTGTTGTTAATGGACTTGGTTATAAATTTTCAATACCATAGGGGTAAAAATTAAAATGAAACTACATAGCTTTATTTTTATTTTTATTTTCGCATGTGACACATCTCTACATATAATTAAGCCAAACACCATTGCTCTTTGCCCAAGTCTTTGATGTGATTAAACACTATCTTCATCTATCAAACCAATTAGCACATACCTTCAAAGAGAATTTCGGAAGCCTAGACAGACTACATGTACCGCCATGAAACCCTTGTAAATAAGTTTAGTATATCAAGAAAAACTGAAGCTGTGTTTAGCTAAAATGATGTTAGTAGGAGGTAATGGAAGTGACGGTGGAATGAAATGGTCGGTATAATGTAATGGGAAGTGCAAAGTAGAGAACATGAGCGAAAGCCATGATTTTAAGAGTAGTGACATGAAGAATCAGCTAGATCACAATATTTGCACAACCGAAAAATGGAAAGGACCATCTAATTTATAAAGCATGGGTCAATAAGCATGAAAGCACTCAGGGAATAAGACAAAACGAAAAGAGAAAATGAAAGAAACACTTGGTCAACGTATAAGCAGGACAGAAGATCTGAATTTACATGGTGGCCATGGAAATCTGCTTAAGGTCATTCTCAAAGTTCCTCATATTGGCAAGAGATTGCGCACTGAATATGATAGCAAGCCAGGAGCAAAGTTTGTACTGTACAACAACAATAACTGTAGGTTAAGAAGGAGAATTAAATCTGTTAGATTCAAACTTAAAAACCAAGAATCATGCACAAAGCTTTCAGTAAAATAAACTAAAGGGGAAACTGATATCAATTGTAGAGACAAAATTCTAGTTATTGAAGATCAATGGGTTTTGCTCAGAAAGAGAAAATTTTGATTTATGTGGGATGCGGACCCTGAACATGACGCCAGCAACACCGAAGATTACGGCGATGAAACCGGCGTAATCCACAGGAAGATCTTGAGGTGAAACCACAGGCGCCACGAAAGGCTTCGCCGCCGACGGTTGCCGAGGATCATTCGCCGCCGATGAGTTGCTGTGAGAAGACATGACTCTCTGGTGGGTTGTAGTTGTCGAGTAGGGGTAGCGCCGTGAGTTCCAAGGGATATGTAAGGTCAAGCCTCCACGGTAGATTCAACAGTGACGTGGATTACATTTGTGGATCCCATCAAGAACTATTTCGAATGGGGAATTGAGGATATATAGATACAATTTATATTTATTTAAAGAAACTGGTTACAAAACCGATAATTAATGATTGACTGCAACTTCGATTTTATTTAAATATAATAATATAATATTTTAATTATTATAAAATAATATAAGAGTATATTATATTATTATTTATATATTTAGGACTTGCAAGATATAAATGATCATAACCTAAAGGTTATATAATTATTTCCTTATTTAAATGAGATTGTATCCTTCTCATCTTCTTAATGCATCTTTTCTTAAGTGAATATTGTAGTGTGTCACATTTCGTATTTTATCGGTTGAAAAACGGTATGAAATGATTAAAAATGGTACTGAATTCAAATACCAATCGGTACTAGTCGATACCGACCAATACTGATCGGTACCAGTCGATACCAGTTGGTACCAGCCGATACTGGTTGGTATAGGAAAAAAATAAAAAATATATATAATTTTTTAAAATTTTTTAAGAAAAATTTTTGTATTTCGGTCTTTTTAAGTTTAAAGTTAAGTTAAAAACTACATAATATAATACATTTATAAACTATTTTGTAAATTTTATAAAAATTAAAATTAATTTATATAATTTTAAATAATTATCAGAAATGGTACCGATATTAACCGGTACCGGTATAATACCGTTTTCGAGGCCAATCCGGTACCGATACGGTATTTAATACACTAGAAATTATACATCCAATACGGGACCTATACAAAATGGTGTCTAGTGTTGTATTCTGGACATGGTATTAACACGGGAGCATGTTCATTGTGTAGGAAGGATAGAAAGTGTCAAGGTTGAAAATGGCTTTAACACAGAAATGTGTTTATGGAGCGTTCAAAACTCCACCTCCTATATGCCAAAATTGCTCTAATTTGCTCCAATTACTTCTCAAATTTTTCTCCTATTTATTAAGTTGGCAAAATAAGACCTATAATAGCAATACTTTCAAAATTCTATAAATCTTTCAAAATTCATTTAAAATGCAAGTAATACGCCATAAAAATATATTAAAAAATAATATATGTTTAGCACATCAAGTAACTCTTCCTTGTAATTCTTTGACATGCCTACTTCAATCATACAATTTCTTTTTCTTTTACCTTCATATCCAAAAGACGTCTTATTATTAGATTGATTGCTTATACCACATAACTCAACTATTACTATTTAAAACACAAGAATAATTCACATACTAAAATTATATATTTTCAATGTTCTTCATGTTCCTAAAGTTACCTTAGATCTTTTATTTATTGGAAAATTATGTGAACTTGGTTTAAGTGTCCATTTCTCATGTCATGGTTATTTTGTAAATGATTCATGGATGATGAGATCATTGGGACCTATCTTAAAGTTTGTTGCTTATTTAAGCTTACCTTTTTTCATCTTCCTTTAGACAAAACTATTGCATTTATTATTTTTCACATTTGGTATGTTCAATTAGGTCATCTTTCCAATTCTAAATTGAAGGCCTTAATCTCTAATGATTACTTGCGTCATGTCATAACAAACTTTGTTAATTATGCTTCTTTTTTGCTTTTAAAAAATCATATTTTACCTCGTTAACCTATCGTGAAACTTTAGGAGAGAAGATGCTTTTACTAATATTTATACGATCAATCACACTCCTTTGGTAATGTTTCTCCTTACATTTATATAAACATCTTCCATAATATTGTATATTTAAAGTATTGGCAATGTTTGCTTCATTTTTCTTTAACCTTTCAAATATAGTAAATTAGAACTAAGAGCATGAGTTGTTACTTTCTAGGATATGATATTATACATACAAAGGTTATTGTTGTTAAGATCCTCTTTCCAAATTTCTCATTATGTAACTTTCTTGAAGTATAAAATTTTCTTAAATATATCTTCCTTTCAAATTTACAAATGTATCTCTTTTCTCTAATCCCTATATTCCTCTTTTTCCTAATGAAATTTCTTTAGGTAATAGCTCTCTCAATGTGGACTAACATTATGCCTTTCTTGAAAAATCTCCTCTGATTGTGGAACCTATTTGTTAATAGGTAAATTACATTGGATTTAAGGCATGATAGGTTGTGTTTTTACCCGTTTAATGTATGAACTAAGTCATTTGTTAACTCTTTTTCTTAATTTTAAGGTTTGTGATGTTCCTAGAACTTATGAATTAGGTTTACGGAAAATTGGAGCAATAAGAAGCAACATAAGAGAAGTATAGAAGCTAACTCATGGGTGCTGAAAAGGTTAAATGACACCATTTAAGTTTTGAAGAATCATTGTTTAAGTCCTTTTTTATGAGCTAAACGATGGTACTTTAACAACACCATGGTGCAATTATTCACCCGTTGTTTAAGATCACTGTACGCATCACATTTACGATTTTCAAAGAAAAATTTGGTCAAATTACTCTCTAAATGTCTCTAAACCCTAGCAGGGCACCTAGAGGACTATATAAACATCCTTTTACGTCATTCTTACACAATTTTGAGCAAATTTTTATCTAATATCATCATAGTTAGATTTTTCTCTTATTTTTCTATCTAGTTTTCATAGTCTTTTAATTTGTGTTTTTTGGAGCATTCAATGACAAAATCATCCAAAAATATTCAGAGAGTGTCTATCTTCTTGTTGATCTTTTTTATTTTTCATTTTAACAACTTGCATTGACTTTATTTTTTTAATTCATTTAATAAATATGCTTGTTATGACGTTAACTTGTTTTCTATTGATGAATACGTGTGAATTAGTTCTTTTAACTGAGGGTCTTCTAAAGAGACAAAATGAGAGGCATCACCCATCATATGCCTAAAGCATCCACCATCCATATACCAAATGTTCTTCTTGTAATTCTACAAAAAAAAAGAAGGGAAAAATCATTTCACTTTACGTAACCACATTAATTTGGGTCCTTGGGGGTTAGATACCTTTCTAGTTCCTAAAGCCTTTAGAAAACTAGAAAAGTAAGATAATTTAGCAAAACAAAATCTCTCTAAATGGCCTTACCTTCCATAATGATCACAAACATATGTTACTTTATGAAAATGCATGTTTGGCCTAAAGTTGTTCTTATAGGCAAACCTAGATGCATCATTTCTAAAATATCTCCTTTGTTGAAATCTTAGCCTAGAATGAACATAAAGGTCATTTCTTGATGCATGAGTATGCATAAGATAAGCATATGAACGTGTAGGCCTAATGTGCATTAATTGTAGTCTATATGCCTTATATGATGATTTTGCATTTGAAAAGAAACTATGTCTTTTGTTAGGAACATGCATATTTCTTTTAGATGAAGATTTTGAATTATACATAAAAGCATGATGAGTATTCCTAGATTGACTTCTAGAAGATGACGCACCATTATCAAATGATGACCTAGGGATATATTCTTCATCCAAACCTTTTCCTTTCACAAAAGTAGTTTTTCCATTTGGTGTTCCACTTCCTTGAGTGAAACCTAGACCACATTTATCATTTGAAGATTTTTTAGCTCCAAGCATGTTATCTAACTTCCCTTTTCCCTTAGTGATCTTTTATAATAATTCTTTTAGGCCTTTTATCTAATTCTTTAAAAGAGTCATTTTCATTCATCATTTTCTTCCTATCAATATCAAAATCTATCGTAGATTCTAACATGCCATTCTTTTCATTATTCAATTCATCAACTTCAATCATACATGCATCCTTAGCTTTTAAAGCATCATGCATTTTAATTTGCAATTCATCATTCACATTCACCAATTGCTCTTTTTCTATTGTAAGATCATTTAACATTTTCTTGCATTCCTTGATTTTTGAAGACAATTTCTTCCTTTTTATAAGAGAACATTCTACAACATTAACTAGTTCATCATAGCTTAAACTAACATTTATAGACACATTCTCATTCTCATAATCATCATTAGAAGGTGAAAAAGATGTTACCTCATCGTCCAAAGCCATGAGAAAAATCTTGGTGCTTTCATCTTCAGAATTTTCGCTTCTCTCTTTGCTTTCGATTTCCCACATGGCTTTCAAAGCTTTCTTTCCTTTCTTGTCCTTCTTCTCTCTTCTTTCCTTCTTACTATTTCTTTCATCCTTCTCACTTTCCTTAAGGAGTGGGCAATTTGACTTCAAATGCCCCGGTTTCCTACATTCATAACAAATGACATT
>JAOXYD010000007.1:7347568-7370733 GCA_028565735.1 Pinacopodium congolense
TATAAATTATAACATAAGTAAAATTAATACAAAAATAAATATTAAAGATATAAAAATAGTCAAATAATGTTATATAAATATAAATCTCAAAATAAATATTCAAGTTGAGTAAATATTTAAATACATAATAAAGTATGCATTTTATTGTAAAGTAAGAAGATTTGCAATATGTTCCTATGTATCATTATATTAAATGCATAATTTATTATAGAGATATGTGAATATGGGAGTATTACGGGCATTATGTTAAAAATATAAGGGTAAAAGAGACTAAAAAACAGGCTCATTAATTGTCATTAATTGCTCTGAAACATCTACCTGAAAAAGTCATTTCAGAGGCTTTTTTTAAAAGCTCCAAATTTAAGCTTCTTAAAAAGCTGTATTTTGGCTGCTAACAAAGTTATATCTATTAAAGAAATGATTTTTAATTCAACAATCCAAAACTTATTTTTTTTAACAAAAAGGCTTTTGTGGTGAAAAAAAGTGATTATTGACCTTCCAAAAGCCTATCCAAACAGGTACTTAGTTAAGATATCGGTAAGTTAATCAGATGAAGACAGAATTTCAACACTAACTTCTTTTCCAGCAATAAGATCATGGACAAAGTAATAATCAATTCCATATATCTAATGTGATTATGAAATATAAGATTGGAGGATAATAAAACTGCACTAAGATTATCACACCAAATATAAGGAGAAGGAGTAAGTGTCGTATGTAATTCACTAAGAAACTTCATAAGCCACTTAACCTCAAGACAAGCATTCACAACCTTGAATTCAGATTCCATAGAGGACTGAGCAGTCATTCATTACTTAGCAGACTTCCAAGCTAACAAATTATTGCCAAGAAAATTAAAAATTCTCTAGTCGATCGATGATCATTAAGACAACCCATCTAATTAGTATCACAAAAAATAGTTAATTTATCTATAGCACCATGAGAAATTAATGATGAAATTGTTATTATACCTGTAAGTATCTGAGTAGATGCTTGAGAGCTTGAAAATGAGTTAAAGTGGGTTGATGAATAAATTATCATAACTTATTTACTGTAAAAGAAATATTTGAACAAGTGAAAGTAATGTACTATAAACTACCACAAATTTGATGATACTTAGTAGCTTCATCCTGTGAAAGAGTAGTACCTTGTAATTTAGACAAAATAGAACCAATAACCATTGACGTGGAACTTGATTTACAATTGATCATCCCTATATTTTCTAAAAAAGAAGAAATATAATTCTTTTGAGATAATAGTACACCGTGTGAATGAGGCAGCACTTCTATACTCAGAAAATGATGAAGATTGCCCAGGTCACATAAGGAAAATTCTTGTGAAAAATGAGAAATAACAGATGAGACAAGGTGAGCATTATTGCTGATGATGACCAAATCATCAACATAGACTAGGAGAAAAAACAAGTTGTCACTTATATTGAAAACAAACAATGAAGAATCTATATTAGAACTAACAAAAACAATATTGGTTAAAAAATTGCTTAGTCTCTAATACTAGGCATATGGTGCCTGTTTGGGCCCATATAAAAATTTCTGTAATTTGCAATATGATAAGGATGTGAAGGGTCAATAAAGCCTTACGGTTGCACCCTCTATATAGTTTCAGTTAGTTCTCCTTTGAAGAAATTGTTACTAACATCCAATTGTCCGAGACACCATCCCCTTGATACTATTATACTACGAAAATATCGGATTGTCATTGGCTTCACTACAATACTGAAATTGTCAATGAAATCCAACCCATATTCTTGAGTATAACCTCTTGCAATAAGTCATGCTTTCAACTGTTTCACAATCCCATCCACCTTTCTCTTGACTTTAAAAATCCATCTATTATAGACAATGTTGGTATTTAGTGTTTGAAACTCATGTTCCATTGCTTCTCTCCATGTAGGGTCTTTGTAGCCTTGAAAGAAAGAATTAAGTTCAAATGGTATATTGGAAGAAGAGGAAACATTGGTCAAATAAATTCTTTTATGTTGTTTGGGCTTAGGTCTGAGAAGCATGGGATGTGTACGTTTAGCTGGTGTAGGTTGTGAGGGATTGGCAGTGTAGGATGAATGGATGAACTTGTCTTGAATTTAAATTCAAATTAGAATTTAAATCCAAAGGAATTTAGATAGTAGCTATTTTGACAAGGTGATGGACAAGATTATGGTTATTGATCGAATCATTTGACGAATGAACATGAGAAGATGGACTAGGATTAAAGGATTATGGAGAGTTGGGAATAAGATCATGTGAAATCTGATTTAATGTTAAACAATGTTAGTCGTATGAAAGCTAATATGGGTGGATAGAATTTAGGTAGGATACAGAATCATGTGTAGGAGTAGAAGTGGTTGGAAATGATTGGTTGGATTATATAGAATCAAGTCATGGTGAAGCAAAGTGTTTGACATTGAGGGTGAAATATTCTGCTGTGATTTTGAAGGAATAAATAATGATGAGAATCTTGAGTTGGCAGAATATGTGATGAACAATGATGAAAAAGTTGTAGCTGTGGAGTTGACTTGGCATTATTACATTGAGCAGATTTGGTTACTTGAGAATTTAAAATTTTATGTAAAGGAAAGAAGGACTCATTAAACTCAACATGATGTGCATAAATAATTGTACCAATCTCTTTATATAAACAACGGTTACCAAGATAATGAGGAGAATAACCTAGAAAAGCACACTACTTAGTCCGAAATGAAAACTTATTTTTATTAAATGGTCAAAGTAGAGGATAAAAAACATACCCAAAAACACAAAGAAATTGATAATTGAGAATTTGATTGTAGAGAATTTGGGAGGGAATTTGATTTATCAAAGATTTGGTAGGTGGACGATTTATAAGAAAATGGTTGTTTCAAAGGAAAATTGCCTAAATTTGAAAGGAGCACCACAATGACCAAGTAGAGCAAAACCAACGTTAACAATATTCCTGACTTTTCTTTTAGCAGTGTCATTGTGTTCGTGAGTATAAGGACTCATAATCCTATAATGAATCCCTGTATTTTGGAAATATTTGTATATTGATCGAAATTCACCAACCTAGTTAGATTGGAATTATTTAATGGTGGAATTGAATTTTTTTTCAACTAAAGTTTAAAACTAGCAAAATATTTTAAATATATCACTTTTATTTTTCAATGGAAATAACCGTGTAAATAAAGAACAATCATCAATGAAGATAACAAAATATTTATGACCAAAGGAAGAACAAATAGGAGTAAGGCCCCGAACATCTGAATAAATTAAATCTAAAGGTCTAGCATTATGATGATAAGTAAGAGGTAAAGAGGTCCTATGTAATTTGCCTAAACAACAAGAAGGAAATTTGGTGGAAGACAACTTGGAAGAAGAACATGGTAATTGAAATTGATGGACTAAATTGCGAACTGTTTGAAAGTTTGGATGGCGAAGACGAGCATGCCAACTTTCCAATGCAACTAAATAAGTTAGAGCATCCAAATTTTCTGTTGATGAAGGGTACCACATAATTTATAAATCTCCAATTCACTTGTTCCATACAATAGAATTCTCTTGGTAATCTAATCCTTCACAAAACAAAAATCAAAATGAAATTCAAATAAATAATTGTTATCACAACAAAATTTTTTAATAGAGAACAAATGTTTGGTTATGTTAGGAATATTAAAATCTAATGTAAAAATAAAGGTCAAGAAGAAGAGGTAATGGAACTTGAGCTAACATGAGAAATTGGTAACCTTACACCATCTCTAACAAGTACCATATCCTTACCTTTGTATTCATTAGTAATATGAAGGGACTCTAAATTAGGGTTGACATGATGATTTGCAACGATATTAGGATACCAAGTAAAGGATTGATCATCCTATGAAGAAGTCAGAGCAACCATAGATAAATTTGCCTAAGGAGGCATGCGTTTATTGTGCTATTGTCCTTGTGTCTAATTATGTGGCACAAAATTGTTGTCAAAATGACTCCTACAATCAATAGCTATATGATTATTATAACCATAAATTTGACAAGCTATTAACAAAGAATTACTTTTGGAAAATGATGGAGAAATAAAGCCCCTTCTATCTCTATTACAGCAACCTCTACCACACAAATGAGAAGAATAGGAATGTTGAACCATATTCACTATTGGAAAAGAGACTTATTGAGCTTTAAGCAATAATTCATGGGAAACTAACTGGCCATGTAGTTTATTGAAGGCAATTGATATTAGTCTTTGATGTAATGCACCAATAATCCCATTATATTCTACTCTTAGTTTTCGAAAGACAACAACACTAAATTCAGTTAGAGAAATAAATTGACTTGCAAGACTTAGAGAATTAGCAATAGATTTAGCTTGATACAATAATTAGAGACAGACTTATCATCCTTGGAAAGATTGTGAAGTTCAATAAATAATTGAGTTTGTTGAGCATAACTCAAAACACCATATGTAACCACTAAAGCATTCCAAATTTATGCAGAAGTTGCAAGTCCAATCAAATGTGGATAAACTTCCTCTGTGATGGAAGGTAATAGCCAAGAAAACGAGATTTTATCTTTGGAAAACCAAGTGAAATAAGCTGAATTTGGTTAAATTTGGTTTATAAAGGAGTTGAATATTCCTTTAGCGAGTGCTGGTTTTGTGCCAGAAATAATTCCATGTAAATTGTAGAAATTGTTCAGAAGAGAAAATTGAAGTTTCCAAAAGGAATTGTTTTTAGAGGTGGGTTTTATTAAGAAGGTTTGAATGATCTAAATGGGATTTGTGTGTAGAGAACCAAAAGAAACAATAGGAGAAAAAATAGGAATAGAGGTTGAATAGGTGGAAGGAGAAGTTAAAGTTAAAGAAGGAGGAGCAAAAATTGAATTAGCCATTATAGGGCTCTAGTACCAAATTAGATAATGGAAAAAAAAAGACTTTTGGTTGTTTTTGTATTGAATGATGACAATCATAATAATACAATTTACAAGCAATATATATACAAGTGATTAAGATACAATGAATAGAATATAATCTTAATCAAATCAATTATTTTAACTAACAAATCTTATCTAATAATAAAGATATTTGATTTGTACTAAATAGTTTCATGAATTAGAGTAAACCTTATCTTTCTTATTCTCTTACTTGATATTTGATATCAAGGAAACTATGTTTTTAAGATCTTTATTAAAGGTTCAAGTAACAAAATTAAATAAACAAAATATTTGATTGTTATTAGCATTATATAACCATTACACTCAAAGAATACTATTAGACCACCAAGAAATAGAAATAAGGGAACAAAACTTGAATATTAATACTTGGATAATTAATCATTCAAGACATATAATATAATATTGGAAAAATATTTTAGAGGTCTTGCTAAGAGCTTAGGAAAGTCCTATAGTATCAATTGAGTTTTAATAGTTTTCCATCAACAGTTTTATACATAGCCAAACTTCTAAGTCAAATGGAACTTCTAAGTTAAATGGTCTTGTGAATGCTTAATTAATTGAACATCTAATAAAATTTTGTCAATACATATCTCATTATAATTAAATTTTCATTATATTATTTTGTTTAAAATTAATGAATATATAATAAGATTTAAATTTTTTGAAAATTAAGAAAATTTAATTAATAAAATATGATTACATAATTAAAGAAGTCAGCTGCCACTTGGAATTAAACCCTTGCCTCAATACAATACTAATAACCTCGTGTTACACTTTTAAATTAAATAATTAATCCATCGATTATGACCGTTGAACTGTGGAAACTTTAAGAAGCAGAATCCCTCTCTTCGTTGCTATTCTTCACCATCCTCCACCAATTCTCTACACTACATGCCTCTGCTTTACAGTTGTTCTCCTTATCCAAAATTTCCTGTTGAGATGCAAAAGGGAGGTAAGCAATTTGTTTATTCATACAATTGGAGATAGTCAAGACACTTCTATCTGGACAAACAATTGGTCAAGGAGTGATCCCCTCTTAAATAATCAAGCTCTACAATTCTTGAGAGATGTAATGCCTAAAAGCAAAGGCTAGCACCATTATAGTGGAAAACTAGTGGAATTGTAACTTTATAGGAAAGGAGGTAGTGCAGGAAATATTAGCAGGATATAACCCTAACACTTTGGTGCTACATAAGGTGTAGTGGGCTAGGCATGCCTCAGGTAAGTTCTCAACTGGATCCTGCATAGATTTAGTCATTTAAAGCAGACCACAGTTGCCTTGGTATAGATATATATATATATATATATATTAAAAAGGTAACTCTCCAAAGATAGACTTTACTCTCTGGTTAACTATTAGAAATAAGTTCTCAACCCTTGATAGATACAAAGGTGAAAATGAAGGATTTGTCTACTCTGTCAAGATAGGAAAGAATCTCAAAACCACTTGTTTTTTTAGTACTCTTATTCAGGTAAATTATGGGAAGCAGTCCAGCATCTTTGTAATCACTTCACTCAAGCAAATGTTTGGCCTAAAATTCTTAAATGGTGCTTAGCTGCAAATGGACTTGGAAGGGACAACTATACAGTCTTTATGTTGGGATTTAGTGCTTGTATCTATACTATTTAGAAGAAAATGAACAATAAAAAGTATAAAGACGTAAAGCAAGATAGGGAGAGCTTCATCTCAGCTGCTCCAAATTGGATAAGAGAGCTTATCTATATCTATCTACTAGAGGTCAATCTTTCGGATTTTATAACGCATCGATGGCATCTTGGTTAAGTGGTTTGTCGGGTATTCCTATTTTTTCAGTCCATCCTCTCACCTTATATAAGCGTTATGTCCTAGCAAGCTTGTAAGCATAGTTTTCTTAATGGCTGCCCAGTTGTTTAGCCTTGTTTAGGCTGGATCTTTTTCATATTAAAATAATTCATTTAATTTTTTTAAAAAAACTTCTTATCAACTAATACCATTCAACTAGGTAGGAATTTGTGCTTTTAGTTTCTTTCCCATTTCTCTATTTAATTTCTAATCATTAGTTGGTCAACTAGGGACCTAATACCAATTGATGTTTATCAAGGTGTTTTTAATTAAGAATGCTACAACAATGGTCTATCATATTGTTTAACTAGGTTTGCTCCCTTATCTAATGGGTAAGTACCATTGCTACGAGTTTGCTTCTTATCCAATAGGTAAGTTCTTTCAATAACATTATGCACAGTATAATGAGATTTAAGTTTGATAACATGTGCTATCTAGTTGACGCAAGATACATTAATATGCCTAGATTTCTTTCACCATATTGGGGTGAAAGATATCATTGGAAGATTCTAAAAGTAGAGAAAGACTATCAAGTCCTCAAAAATTGTTCAACTACAAGCATTTGTTATTAAGAAATGTTATTGAAAGATATTTTGGTGTATTAAAAACAAGATTTCCTATACTTTCAAACATGCTTAGTTATGCTCAGTTATGACATGAAGAAACAAAAATACATTATTATTATTTATTTTATTTTTCACAATTTTATTAAGATGCGGGATAGGTTAATGAATTATTTGATAGTTGTGTAGGAAATGAAGATCAATATTTCGTAAGTGTAAATGAAGGTTTAAGTTTCCAACTTGAGCATAATACCATTCCCACACAACTTTGGAGTATGTTTCGATTGTGAGATCAAAATTTTCCACAAATATGGAATGATTATGTTAATAGAATTTTTCATTAATTAATGTTTCTTTTTTGTAACTGATAATACTAAACAAAATTAATGTATTAAAACTTGATGAATATATTTTATTATGTAATCATAATGAGTTAATAATCATTTATGTAAAATTAAAATTTTAGTTTACCGCATACACAATTAATAAAAAATTATGTAAAAATAAATTAAAATATTAACATTTATTATAATAAAAGTAATACACACAATAATACAACCAAACAGGTTATTCTTTTTAGTTTTTTAGTTACAGATCTAAACTAAATAAAATTTCAAATTCTACTCTATGTTAAAACATTTCTATGAATGCTATTCTGATCTAAGTGGTCCTATTCTCTGTCTCCTGCTAAGAAGTATTACTCCTCTTTTCATTCCAAATTCAAGAATACGCCCGAAACATGATTTCTTTTTTTTCAGATAAACAAAAAGAACCAAAAACAAAAACAAGAAACAAAAACTAATAATCAAAAACAACAATTAAAAATAAAAAAAACATAATGAAAACCAAACAGGCCTTAACTTAGCTAAGGATTTATTGTCCTTTTACCCCAAATTGATTGGAAAGAACTTGTTAAAAATAATGGTATTATTAAGTAATTATTCCATTTGAGCATTATATGTGATGTTTTTTTATCTTTATATGTCAAGAAGAATAAGAGTTGATGTTGGTGAAAGAGACGACTATTATACAGAAGTCGGAGAAGGCAACCTTAGAAGATGGGATAGCAACCGCTAGCACCACCATCATCGGAAAGAACAGTGTTCTCATATTGTTATCACTAATCTCATTATCGGTAGCCCTGTTATCAAATTAACATCAAGAATTAGATTCATCCAAATTTGTTGCTGCTTGTTATCAAGTCAATTGAAAGACAGATCTGTTCTACTTGTTGGTACCTCTAACGCCCTTAAACCTACCAGTATTTCTGTCAATCATCATCTCCTCACACCACTAATGTTAAACATCGCTTAATTTTGCCCAACCCTTGCGTCAATTCTTCTTTGCCAGAGCTTTCTCCATTGACTCTGACTTCTTCTCCACCAGATCCAAGAAGAAATGTCGATATATGGAGTCACGTATGCTATCTCATAAAGGTGTGTCTCCTCTGCCTTCGGATCCAAAATCGTTGAGTTCAAAGTTAAGCATACCTGATAACTCTATTAAGTTAAATATTATTAGATCTATTTAGGATAAACTCCCTACAAAAGTAGCCTTTGAACCTCCCTAACTACGTTTTTCAAGCTTATCATATGTTGAGGAGTAGTCGTCTCTTAATGAAGCTACTAAACTAATAAATGTCAAGGACACTAATTCCAAAAGTAGTTTAAAATAAACTAAGAAAAGAACTTGAAAAGTAGTTTTTAGAGACTTTATAGACGTATAAGAGGATATCCCACCTTTAAAATATACTAAACCAACCTTAGAAAAAGGTATTCTTATCACAGTATCTTCTCTTAAACAAGCATCTAGGGATGCATTATTAATGAAAAATTTCTTAGTAAGTTATTTTGTTGAAAAAAGACTTGCTTTTCCTATTGTTCAAAACATAGCTTTCTCTTTGTAGGGAAAATATAATCTACAATAGGTGTTGCTCGATGATAATGAAATTTACTCCTATAAATTTACTGATGCCTTTTGTCTAGAGGAAGTATTAGATCAAAATCTAAGCCATGTGAGGGGAAGGCTAATTTTCCTACAAAAAATAGGAGCAAATGATACTAAACAAGGAGATGCATAAGTAACTATTATGAATTAGAATACATGGGGTACTGATAAGAAGGATTGAATATGTTAGCTAGCTCGATAGGAATACCTTTATTCTTGGATTGAATCAATGTTACCTTTGTTCTTGGACTCTATCATTACAAAGAAACAGAGACTTAGTTTTGCGAGAGTGTATGTAAAAGCAAATCTAGAGTAAAACCTACTTGAATATTGTCAAGTTGCTATGTGTGATATAAAAAGGAATCAAACAATAAAAGGAACTTCGAATTTCATATAATTGGAAATCCAGCATTAATCAAGATAAACATAAATAAGTTTGGATCTCTACTAGAAAAGTTTATAAAATTGAAGGTTTTAAAGAGTTGAATGCTCCTACAAGGAAGGATAACAACACTAAAGATAGAAAGAAAATGCTAGAAAGCCACAGTTTAGAGACTAACGGCCCTAACAAGTAAGGGAAACCTAAAGCAAACGGTTCTCCTTTACCTCAACTAACTAAATTTCCAATTCTTACGACCTTTCTCTTTAGTTAAATCTCATGAAGGTACAGTGGATAATTTTTCAAAATCATCAAGAATGGGCAAGCAGCCAGTTCTTCCAATAATCAATCCAACTGACAATCCTTGAAGTGGAGACATTTTAATGAAAAAGTAGTCAAAACCTTCAACAAGCAATCAATCTGATGATAACATCCTCACTCTATTCATGATTATACTGAAGAATTCAGAGCCTTTATTATAGTTCATGAATTAAATGAATATTAAGTTTGAATCTCTCTTAAGAAGCAAGAGGGGTAGGAAGTAACCAAAAAACAAATCTTAAGTCTTACCCATCAAATTTAAGGATTGTTCACCACGCCACGCTCTTAGCTCAACCATTGATAATCTTCATTGCCTAGGTTCAAGCTTATTACCTAGTTTGTTTTGATCCTCTTTATCTCCTAGCATGTTTATGTACTCAATACTTTTATGATATTTAAAGCTTGAACCTCCTGTTTTTTAAGCATAATTTTATTAATTTAATTTACTTTTCAAAAACAAATCATCTAAGTATTAAGGCCTTGTTTACTTTGGCTTTCGTTTTTTATTTTGGTTTTTTGTTTTCTAAACACAAAAATCGATAAAGAAAACACACTAATACAGCACAGAAATCGATTAAAAAAACACAATTACCAATACAAAAATACAACAACTACAACACAAAATCACAATCTACAACCTAACTAAACATCCCCTTACTTATGGTTCAATCCAATTCAAAAATAAAATCTAGTATTGTTAATTGCAATACAACTAGAGCGTTGTTGAATTAAAGTTGACAATCATTAAGAATACGGTTCAATTAGCTTGGAAATTAAGGGGTGTTATGCATTCAATTTAGCAATGCAAATTTATTTTAAATATATAACAGTTCAAAATTACAAGAATAAAATTTTTAGAAGAACTAATTTATTACGAGACTGGCAAAATATTGTCATGATCTTCAATACTCTCTTAAATTCACAAGGGAATGCTTTTAATCATTTAACTTATATATGAATTTAATCCTACGAGAAAAAGACGGATGAAATCAAAATTTTAAATATTTATATACATATATTTCCTTTTCTTGTTCTATTTCTTTTTTTAAAAAACAATATTCAATCTCTTTATACTTTTCTTAACTTTTTTCACGCACTTTTATTTAAAAGTTCAAAATCACAAAAGAAAAACATAAAATAACAGTATTGGCCGCAACATCAACTAACGACTACAGTGAAAGAGAAATGTTTATAGAAAAAGAAGAAAGGATTGAAAATAGAATAAAATAACCCTACAAAAATAATGCATATCAGAAGCAAAGGCATATA
The DNA here is from genome assembly GCA_028565735.1 of Pinacopodium congolense. NCBI lineage: Eukaryota > Viridiplantae > Streptophyta > Magnoliopsida > Malpighiales > Erythroxylaceae > Pinacopodium > Pinacopodium congolense. Next base: position 7,358,804 of record JAOXYD010000007.1, read on the forward strand.
ACAATCAACTGCAAGTCTAAACAAAGACTCTCCAGAAGGAAAAGGCAAAAACAATGGAGGCAGATAAGTCATAACCTCTGTAGAAAGACAAAATAATCCTCAATAGGCTGTCAGCCAAGAATAAAGTTAACAGGCTGCTGGGAAGAAGGATAAAAAGGAACAGGGCAAATTGGCAAAATGATAATTTCCCAATAATACCTTTGTAAACAATACCTCTTTTATTTTAGTCCAAGATTTTAAACTTTTTAGGAACAAATCAGTAATTTGCCCCGAAGTGGAGGCCCCAATTCAATTCGGGTCCAGATAAAAAATAAAAAGAAAATATACAAATGACTCAAAGTAGTGACTTCACTGGAAGTCTCCAGTCTAAAAAATATGCTATCTATTAGGATTAACCCATCTATTTATAATAATAATAATAATAATAATAATAATAATATAATTCTATTATAGAACAGTACAATAGAGGAATACATGTCACCAAAACTGAAAAAACGTCCATAAATGTTCCTTGAAACTCCATTATGTGCAAAAAAAAAAACAAACCAAAAAAAATCTACAAATACAGATATAAAAAAAGTCGGCAATTCCGCGTTTATTATTCATGCTATTTACTGGGCAAGTTGAATGTGGCCGAATAGAGATGAAAGCAACGACAGAAAACAAAAAGAATTAAAAAAAAATTTGTTTCGATGATACAAAAATGTAAGTGTCGTGAAAACTATGAACACTATTTTATATATTTTGAGTTGCTATGCCATGTTGCACCTTTCTCCTGATTTGTAATTCAGTAGAAGGAAATGCAGTGATCAGATTTGCAATTTTTCTCTAGATATCCAATTTTATATACACGACCATTTCATTTTTCTTGACAATGACCAACAGCGTCCCAGATTCAAAAGATTAAACAGCCTCCATCTTTTCATGGGGACAGTCTAGTATCCAATTCCCTATATTCCCCATTCATGGGTTTCCAGGTTAAGCAGGTTGCCAGAAAATAAAGATTAAATTAAAGAAGCAAGAGACCTTTGGAAATAATTGGGAAAATCAATTAATTAATTAATTAATTATCAAAGTGAAAGACATTGTACCCTGTCAGGGAGATTCCTAGGCATAGGAAGAGCAGTAACATATCTCTGTGGACAGGATTTCTGAACAACTGCAGAGACACCAGAAGATAATGAAGTCTCAGACACCTCAGCTTGGTTCCGCCCATGGAACTTGGCAAAACGATTAATAACAGAAACTTTCCCTAGTTCTTGACATTCAAGTCTCAAATCTGAAAATGATAAACTCTGATCCAATCTGCATCATTAGTTGTAAACAGAAGGCAAACTATGAAAGTGGGATCAAAAAGAGGCCAAGATAATTTGAGGTCTACAATCATAGCATTTATGCACTGGTATAAAAGTAAACTTTTGAACAGATAATGCGGCTTTGGTAATGAAACTCTTTTCAATCGTATCATTTACAACTAGTCTTGCGTTTTTTACAAACCTTCGTTCTGATTCATAAATTGTTTTGCATAAAAGTTTCTCTGACATCATAAGCAGCATAAAAATTATGAGTGCAAGAATTTAAACAAATTTAGGATCAACAACAATGTTCTTTGAAGAAAGAGTGAAGAGTGATTTCTAGCGAATGTTTCACGAATGTCAGACTAGTTGTAAATAATGCTGACAACCACAACTCTGACCCAACCCATCCCCAGGGGAAAATGGACAAACATTCTCAAAATGGAAAAAAAATTATATTTAAGAAAGTGCTCCTATCTAATCACCCTAAATCCTATTCATCAGACACCATGCGAAACTTAAAAATGGCAGCAACATAAAAGAAGGATCTGATTTTGGATAAAAAGAAACATTTTGATTCAGATAAATATAACTAGATTTTTTTTTTGTGTGTGTGGCCTACTGATGCATTAGCAGGCTTAGGCTACATGGCTCCATTATTAGTTTAACCGGGACAAGCATAAGCCCAAAGAACATCCAAAAGTTCCCTAAAAAAAAGGGTGAAAAGAATGGAATGGGCTCGATATAGAAGCAATCAAGACATAGCAACCAATTGAACACTAGAATTGGATACACAAAGATTTACCTCAGCACAGCATTTTCTATCTTCTTAGCTCTGCTTACAATATCTTCCATGATCTTTGAGAAGTACTCATCACTCGTTCTGTCACATGTTTTAACATTCTCTGTGAGGCTACGAGCAGGAAGAAACAAGGACAATCATTATATAAAAAAAAAGGGGGTGACACAAGGTTAAATGGGACTCTGTTCACTAATCCATAAAAATTCGACCAATTTGATGGCAATGCTTACAGATTTCCACTTTGCAAAGGCACAGGAGTATCGGTTCCAGTACAGAGGGCATTGCATGCATTTCCTATTGTTGTTCTAGCAGCAAAGTTTGCAATACTCTCGCAATGTGAAACAGCATCTGCAGACATAATTGATGCAAGAGGAGGGTGAAACAGCAATTGCATTAGCTGTGTTGTCAGTATAAGCCTTCTTCTTGATTGAAGGACTGGAGGTCCATCTTCTAACATTTCAGTCTTGTCTTCAACCTGCCATCGGACATGAAACAATTGGAGCTCCCACACTAACTAAAAGCAAATATTTGTTTGGATGGTGAAAAACACAAGAAGGCAAGTTGTAAGAGGGGAAAAACAACTTATCATTCCATTGTCCCACAACTTCCCTTTTGCTCCCTTTTTCCATTGTTTGGGAAAAGAAAACAAAAGAGCAAGTTCCCCAATTGTTGAGTAGAATTGACGAGAACTAGTAATGAGTATTACCTTCTCACTCAGCCGGTTTACGGCCACGGCCCAATCCATTTCTGCTGTACTGCAGTTATAAATGAGGAAAGAAGTAACCCAAACATTAGGACAATACAAAAAGAAAACACAATTCAACTCTGCAATTTCCAGAATAAAAGAACTACAGGAAATAGCAGGCAGCGTTGCGTTACGGAATCCTAAGATCATAGTAGAAGATATTCTAATCACCTAATATTGTGAAGCTTTTGGAGACCCTGTGTCACTTCCTTTTGCCAAGGAAGAAGTTCAGAAGCAGCAGTTTTATGCTTCTTAGGTCTTGTAACCAACATACCAGTACCAGCATCGGCAGTATCAGAGAGTAATAGCTGGGGTGAAGCAAAATTGTCAGTTACTAACAATGCAGGGTTCAAGCACTTAACTCCATACTGGCCAACATCAGCAGCAGCATTCCCTTGCTCCATAGAACTATAAGCATGCAACTTATGAAAAGGGCTTCCAATTGGGAAAGGCAGTTCTGCAGTTTTCATGGTGGCATTTTTTGTTGTATCATACATGGATAATGTCTGTCCATTTTTAAATTTTCCAAATCGGTCAAACCAGGGTGGAGCCATTTGGGGACCGACATTAGGATTCTCACCTCTAAAAGGAGCTTCAACATTATTATTGACAAAGTTATGAGGATCACTATGTCCAGATGCAGGAACCTCACAAGAGGATTCACTTTTACGGCAACCATCAGTTGGTTTTGGTGTAAAGTCTAGTGCTTTAGAATCCCCAGATGCATTTAAGGTATGGTTTGTTAATGAATCTCTGGCCATATTCTGGTTTCCATAAAGTGGATGTTCTCCTTGGAGAGCCATCACCTTTGCATCCACAGCACCATCAGGACCTTTAAACCTCTTCAAGCTCCTCATACTTGGATCAACTTCTGAATCTTTCATGTCGTGGCATTGATGCATTTGGTTGTAATTTTGATGCCAAGGATTATTGGGTGTAAGAGATTGACCAAAAGCTTCAATTACTTTTTGAGTATGGCCAGGTTTTGCGTAATGCCATGTTTTTTTAGTATTGCCATCAGCATAATCGAGAACAGTTTCTTTTCCATGCGAAGTACTCATTCTCTTCTGTGCATAGTCATTGTCAGATGAAACTTGCTGTTCAAGGTTTCCTTTTGACAGCTGCTCCTTCCCAACAAAACCATGTGAATTTGGAAATCCAGCATATTCAGGTGGACTGTTCCCTCCTCTTTGTGCATTTTGATCTTCTAGCTTCTGCGGTTGAGAAAAGGTTGTCTCTAAGCTGTCAATTGATTCAACATTGGACTTCAGCATATTGGATGGTACCCTGAAAGCCTGACCACCAAATGGATGCTGCTGGGATGAAGCACTGGTCCAAATAGCAGCAGATGCTTTTGTAGGCACACCATCTGGAGAGATACCAGACTTACGGGACTGATGAGAAGCTGGAGCTGCCTCCAACACTGGAAATTGTTGGGTAGTATCACTTGCATGGTTCTCGTTATGAGGACCCAAGTGACAGACCTCAGTAATGGAAGCGATCTCATTATCAGCTGCACTTCCGGATGTGCCTGGCAATGATGACAATCCTGGTTCACTGGTAGGAGCTTTCTCAAGAGACTTCTCAATCTGTTTTAGTTGAGGAGCAAACCTATCCATAGATAGATTGACAGAATGACTGTATGTTGACTGCCCAGCCATATCATTCATTTGCTGATTCTCATTGGAACTTCTCAGGTAAGGGAAGCCAGGAGAAAAGCTAGCAGCTCTCTCTTTCTGGAAATGTTTACTATTTTGTCCCGTTGCACCAAATGTATTAGTCCTTAATACTCCTTGAGATGTTTCACTTGAAAGAGGCAAGGACTGTGCAGATGATGCAGAAGCCAGCCAGGCAGAGTTCTTCTCTCCTATAATGGAACTGATGCTATTAGTTTGATTATGCTTCGTCTGAGATGAGTTCCCAGCAGATAATGCATGCTTTGGATGGGAAAAGAATTGAGATGGAGGAGCCAGTTGTAAACCAAATCCTTGAGAAGCGGAAGATTGATTTTTATGAAGTGATCCATCAGATGCCTCTGCTTCAGGCATCTCCGAGGATTGAGTGTGGTTGGAAGAGCTGGGGGGCATCATAATACCATTCTCCCCAGCTTGGTCCACCTTTTGAAGTAGCTCAAGCATGGTTTGACTGCAGTATATATATCAATTCAACTTCCAAAATAAAAATTCCAACAGCAATAATAAGATTTTGGGCAGGCCAGGAGAAAAATGATAGAGCCATGCAAATATAACTAGTATCAATGAAAAAATTCTATAAGCAAGATTTGGAATACAAATAGGGCATAACAAAGACATGACAGACTATATGATTGCTAATCCAAAAACTAAAGTTAGATACAGAATATCTAATACCTTGATGTTGAGGTCTTGTTAGCGGCATTTTCTCCATGAAAACTGGTTGAATGACCCTGTAAATAAATTCAGAATGAAATAATTAAAAATTCTCACACCTGCAGTATTATTTAATATGAAAAACAGGATATAGTCCCATGTAGCAATAATCAGCTTCTCAATTACCATCAAGTTTCTAGCCATATGACTGGGAAAGTTTGACCGCCCAACGTATCCTAGATCTTGAACTTTTAATCCTTGTGAAACCTGAGGCATTGACTGAGAATGCATACAATTTCTTGCTTCTTGAGAAGGATCAATATCAACCTCCACATCACCCATGGGATGATATTGAAATTTACGAATTCCAGAAGGCTTCCGAATAACATGACTTGATGACTTCTGTTTGCCCCCAGGTAAATTACCGGAATGATTGGTATTTAACCACAAATTTCCGCTGGCACCAGCATTTGAAGTCTGTTGAGACATATTTTCAGAGTTATTTGTTGCACTTTCCCTTGTATTGACATTCTGAGACTCGCGAGCTTCATCTATCCCATCGTCCGAATTATTATTTCCCAAAGAATGAAGAATTGGATGGATTTTATCCATATGAGCTTGATATTTTCTTGGAACCTCATTTACTTTAGCATTCACTGAAGAATCAAAATGCTTACAAGTGTCAATAATATTACTGTTTGAAAGCTGCTGGCTGTTTTCCTGATTGGGCTTGATGGTGCCTGAATCCAGCACAGCAGCAACCTGGCCGTGGTTATAATTTTCTCTGTTAACCTGTGGGCTTCCAACATGACCACTTGCTCCATACACACAACTCTTCCGGTCAGTCGTCTGAGAAGTTTGTGCTGAGCTTTCAGTGTGTGGATCTTTTAAAGCAACACCTGAGCTGAATGACACTGAATTATTGAAGTTCCAGCTACTTGGTCGGCCAATTTGTTGGCTGCCAATATATGGTGATGTGCTGTGATTTGTCCATGACCCAGGGAAGTTGTTTACTTTTGAGTCTACATCTGAAGAATGAGAAACATTTTCATATATATTATTGCCTACATCAACATTCTGGTGTAAAAGGCCATGACCTAACCATTTTACTCCTTCCACAGGAACCTGAGCAGTAAATTTCTGGCCAGAGATATTCTGCAACCTATTGCTCTGTTCGGGAGAAGTTTTGGCCCCTAATTGCTGAACTCCACTGTTGGAGTTACCAGATGGTGATAAGGGGCTAGAATTTAGCATAGAAGCAGTCTGCAAACCATTACTGGCCCAAAACAAAGAGAGGTGCTTGTTACTGTCACTAGCAGCTGGCAGCTGTTGAGCCCCATCTGGTGGTTGGTTACTCCTGAAAGCTACACCACTCCACTCTTCTTGTAACCCTGCATCACCACTTGAAGTTTCTGCTACAGCAGACTGCATTAGAGCACTCCAGCTCCCACTCTGCAGAGAAGGAAATGTGCTAAAATAGTCTGAACCGTCAAACATGTTATTACCACCTGAACCAACATTAGAGCCCTTACCAAAGGCTTCCCCAAAACTGTCATCTGAACCAAACAAAATCTTTGCTTCAGTAGGATCCAGTATAGCCACATTTTTCGGAGGAGGAACTTGCATCACAGTTTTCTCCTCTGACATTCCCAATGGGCCCACCACCTCTTGCCTCCCAAGAAATTCCGGCATAAGTCCATTGCTCTGACACACATTCATTTTTTGCAAGTTTTCCAAATTAAATCCACTATTTACACCTTGATTTCCATCACTTCCATTCATTCTTTTGTCATGATCTCCCTGTCTAGACAATGAATTCCCTTCCTGCATGCCAACTTGTTCTAAAAACCCAGAATAAGGATTAGCTGGAGACGAATTGCCACTGGTTGATATCTGTTGTATTGTAGTCTTCTCTGTTTGCACAGCTGAAAAATGACTTGAAGTTAATCTTGTCCCAGAGATAGGAACCCCATAAAGAGACTGATCAACATGCCGAGGAACCATACCCATCAAACGTGGTGCCTGGCCGTGCTCCAAGGGGAATACAGGTCCACTTGATGATGCTTGCAAAACTGGAGGCACACCACGGTGATGCCAGTTTGGACTACCAGCCATAAGTTCAGGGTGCCATGAATGGTTAAATGTATCATGTATTGGGATCCCATTGATCAAAGCCTGTGAACCATTGTTAGCTGCCTGTTGTGCATTTACAGAATTAAGTTGCCTTGCTTCTTGTTCCTGTAATTGTTGCTTCTGAAGTTGGTGCTGCTGCCTCTGAATTTCTTGCATTTGTTTAAGTAGATATTGTTGTTGTAAAAGTTGCATGTCGTTAATGGTTGACTGTTGCCTTGGTGAAGATTGCTGCATACCCGGATGATGGTTATTCACTTGCTGTTGCCCTCCAAAAAAGTCAAAGTTAACTGGAGATTCACTAGAATCTATCCTTGTTGAGTTTTTCTGTTGAAGCTCATAACCATTCCCTAGCTGTGAGTCAAGAATCGAAACTCCTCTGGATGTTAAATTATTTCGATCAGCTTCTGTATCCATTTCCAGAAAGCTTGCATCATTCTGCCTTGATGTAAAAACTTGATAACCATGCATAAACCCATTCAAAGCTGTCTGTTGGTTTTGGGAATGACTTCTTGCAAACTCAGGTCTCAATGTTGCTGGTGAATTAATACCCTGATGCATGATAGATGACTGCCCATCATGTCCTCTTTCACGACCAGCTAATTAGAAAACAAAAGAATGTACTTCATGAAAAAGAAAATCTTATTATATCTCATGGGTAAAGCTCAAATCAAACCATCCTATGTCTTGTAATGAAAAATAAGACATAAAGCAAATATAGAGTGCCCTTTAATAAAATGACAGACATAACATCCAACTTATAAAGATTTGCACAGTTTATACCTGATGACTGTATATCATGATTCTTTAAGTTAGAGATATGAGTGGTGCCAATCTGTCTCTGATTTCCAGCCCACAGACCGTTACTTAGCCCAGGCCAGCTCCCATCAACGACCTGCGAGTAGTGTTGGCCCTGGGAAAAGTTTTCCTGGCCAAAGAAATTATGAATCCTATCTCCAACTTCGTTGCCAGGCATAGATAAGCCACTCCACAATTCTTTAGCAGCTTAGATTTTGGGAGTGTGAAATCACGACCTAAAGGGAATACAAATAAGCCCAAATTATGCATACAAAATGATTTTATTAAGGAAAATATAAACGCTGAAATCCTTTTCAAGAACAATAATCTCCAAACCTCTTCTCTTTCATTAAACAGACACTCTTACTGCAATCTCCCTGCCACTCAAAAGCCCACGGTGAATAAAACAATGAAAGACATCAATAAAGGGTAAAAATATCACATTATAGAACAGGCAAAATAGTTATCAAGGAAACAATGAAAAAGATTTTGTGATAAAAATGACTATGAGACAGCAACTCACATCACCCTGGACACTAATAACCATTAGCACGGACATTAATGATTTATAAATTGTTTTTTTCCCTGCCACTGTTCACTTTTAATTTTCTAATTTTTGGTATTTACGGTTTTTTTCATTTAATGTCTCAACGCATTTCTTTGAAAACTTTTTATCTTATGATGTTAGAGTTAACTCCTATGTATAGGATTGTATTTCTATTTTTAGACAAAATTAATAATTGAATTATACAGAAATCCTACTTCTATTTCTTCTTCCCTCTTTCTCCCTCTCCTTCTCAGCCCATTTTCTCCCTCCCTGGTCCGTGCTATCCCACTGAAGAAAAAGGATAACTAAAATTCTCAACTAAGGAAGACAGGGTGGTAACATCAATTAAGGCCCTGTTTGCTATCACTATTTTCTCGGTTTCTTATTTCTATCTTTTTAAATATAGAAACCAATGAAAAAAACATATTTGTTTTACTTCTGATCATAAACATTGTTTATAAATTTACAAAAACATAAAGAGGAAATCATAAATAAGAAAATATAATTTCTTTATGTTTTATTAGCATGTTCTATTCTCTGTTCTTCTGTAAATAAGACTCGTCCACATCCTCTCTCCCATCATCATCCAAACTCATAATTCTTCTAATATTTTCTCATCCCCTATCCTTCCACTTTCCTACATCTCTTCTCAATCAAACAGGTTTTTATTTTTTGAACCAAAAAAACATAAACCAAAAATGGGAAATGAAAACTAAAAATCACAACAAAAAAACAAAAATGATACCAAATGGCTCCTAAGTTATTCTAGAGTCACAACATGGACCAATTCAAAAGAATTACAATTTCCCCTTTCCCTTCCACAAACGTGGCAAGATCTTTCACCTCCAAACACATAAATCTCCCTTGTCTACCCAAAAAAAAAAAAAAAGTCTCACCGTCCCACAAAATAAAGTCCCACCAATGTCCCTAAATTAGCATCTACCACACATTATGTAGCTGACAACGTGGACATTTTAGTTTCAGAACTTATGAAACAACAGATCCAAGCTTACAAAGCATCTGACAGATCATCTTGGTCATAAAATTCCTGATTCTAAAACCAAGTCAAAAATCCTGACATCGCTTAAAATGCAGGTAATCAGTGAGCAGGAAAAATCACCAACTATATTTATGTTTTCCAATTGCTTAACCTTCATCAATCTCTGAGTCATTTAAACCCACTTTGTAAAGTACTTACAAATGGTGAACTAAGATTTACTTTCTACAAATGTCTCATGGCTCCTTTGGGAATTCACCGTTAAATCTGGCAATAATAAGTAAAATCAACATTGAAGCAAACACCATTCGACTCATATACAGAAGCAAAGAGTGCAGCAATCGAAGAAGATGGATAATAGCATGATGTACACCAAATGCTGATGTGGCCAGCATACTGAATACAGAATACCTAATGCCGCGCATATTCCAAGAACCATAAACGGGGAAATAAATCGACAAATGATAGTACATGAATTGGCGAAATATCACGCAAGACTCCTGCATTCCTTGACAACATGTATAGAATAAAACGAAAGAAAGAAAAGGAAAAAAAATTAGTCAAATTTCGTTGCTATATGCGCCACAGCCTTGTTCACCACATAGCTCGCTATCTCTCACGCACGCATACAGAGAAATAAAGAGAAATTAATGACAGAGCTTCAGTCAAACTAAGCCCATATGACTAAGCCTTAGGCTCTTGAAATGATACTAAAGCATCGAAATTTTCATTCTTTTTCCTTTGCCATTCTCTTTTAAGAGCAACCAAAAACCCAAAACTCGACAGAATCTCAAATTTGGTACCAAATTGGCGTGAGATCGAGAGAAGACAGAGCGACACAATCCCTTTGAGCATAAACCATTTCCACTCCAAACACAATCAGAAACAAAAATTAGGAACAACAAGTTGAAACAAAGATGCCCACCTCTGAGGCACCTGAAGACTCGGGAGGATTCCACTGATAAATGAAATTTAGCTTTCGACAAAACCAATTTAGGGTTTCAAGAGAGGGAAACGGAGTTCGAGTTGTTCACGATTTTCGCTTAACGCCTCCACTTGAGCTCCAGAATCGTTACTCCGAGATTATGAATTTGAAAGATTGATTAGTGTTTGAATTGGGAAAATGTAAAGAGGTGACCTTGAGCTCAGCGAGGGCAAGAGAGAGATGGATATAGCTATGCAAATAGTGAGCGATTTTTTCAACGAACAGAGGGACGAAAGTAAGGTTCGGTTCCGAAGCTAAGGCCGGGATGACGAAGCAGGGTGAGGTCAGGATCCGAAGCTGAGGTTGAAGGAAAGCGTGCTTTTCTAAGGGCGGGTTTGCTGGGGAAATTTTGAGAACTGTGGAATGGTGGTTGTGGGTAGGGAGGAACTTCGGTATTCTTTTGGATTAAAATTCCTAATTTCACATTCTAAAAGCCTATTAAAGTTGAAAACACTGTTTTTCAAGCTTGTAACTTCTCTTCTTTTTTTTTTTTTTTCAAATTAAGAAATCGCACACTTTGACATTTTATAATAGTTGGAGAGTTCTTTAGTTTGCCTAGGATTTGAATTCTCATTTCAATGATCTGCTAGTGTTTTTAAGTTTCCATCTGAAGTAATTTGGTGAATAATTCAATCCATATTTTTAAACTTGAGTTTGAAAGGATTTTGAAATGAAATTGGATTGAAATTGAACTTAAGAAAGATTAAATAGACCTATAACGGTGGTCTGTAGCCCATCGTTATAGGATGATCAACCCACCGTTGCTGTAGCCTATTCTAGACCTACAATGGTGGGCTATTCATCCTATAATGACGCCATTATAGGATGAACAGGGTGCCGTTGTAGGACGCATCAGATGATAAAATAACACAGTTTCATTATTTATCATCTTCTTCCTCTCAAACCCTTCGAACCCTCTTTTTTACCTTTTAAACTTCAAATCCTCATATCTTGCTCATTTCTTAACCAAATTTTGTTGTTTCTATTCGTAGTATAGGTTTCCCTTTCATTTTTCAATTAGATCTTATGACTTTTTTTTCTATATGTTTCTCTTTGATGTACTACCTTTCCTATTTATATGAGTGGAGCTTCTTTTGGCAATTATCTGTGTTCTTTCTCTTATACTTTTAGTTCCTACACATGCGTTAACATACATCGACGAATTTTCAAGTAATTATTATACGGGTGTTGTAACGCCCTAATACTCCCTGGAAGGAATACCAAGGCGCTACTCACTCAATTCTCGCGCTCACACGATCCTTATCAATTTTAATAACCAATTG
>JAOXYD010000007.1:7375820-7406832 GCA_028565735.1 Pinacopodium congolense
ATTACCCAGTGATGATATATTGGAGAAGATATGAATTGACTCATAATACTAACATAATATGCAATATTAGGATGAGACGTTGTCAGATAATTCAACTTGCCAACCAATCTTTTATATTTGCCAAGATCTTGAAATAAATCACCATCTTTGGCAAGTTGCAAATTGGGAAGCATTGGTATATTGTATGCTTTGCTCCTAATATTTCTATCTTTATTAATAAGTCAAGCATATATTTTCTTTAAGACAAGAAAATTCTTTGCAAATTAACACAACTCATAATCTAAGAAAGATGTAATATGGAATTAAGGACATAACTTCTTTAGCAAAGGTAGAGAGGGATGTCATAACTAGCAATATGCTTTAAAAAATATTAAGGGAATAAGAAATAAATCTTAACTCCTTAATAACAAAAAATGTAAAGACCTCCTTCATGTCCTTTACCAATAATCTTTTTCGTCATAAAATCCTAAAATAGATAATGATAAGGAAAGATTAAGATAACAATTCAAGTCATAAGTAAATTTAGTTATAAACATTAAAGTAAAAGAAAATTATTGAAAAACTCAAAATAGATGAAAAAGGAAAGAAAAGGAGTTGGATTAATAATGCCTAAACTAAGAACACACAAGGTAGAACTATCAGTTAGGGTAACATTAATAGGAGATATGTGTGGTTAAAAAGTGGAGAAGAAACTAGGATTACTTATCATATGATTTATGACATTGGAATCAATGATCCATTTGGAAGAGGAGGAAATAAGAAACATTGTTAGTTTACTTGACTCAACAATGATAGTGATAAGCTGAGCTGAAGACTTTAATGCCTCATGATACTAAGGAAATTTAGCAAATTCATCTGTATACTCTATAATTGTCTTTTTTAAAGATGAGTTAGGTTAGTATTGATGGAGGCAATATGGACTAATTGAGTTTTCTAGTTGTAATTTTTTGCAATTATGCTCGGTATGGCCCGCTTTATAAAAATAATAGCTCGCAACTTCTCCTAAATCATAATTCTAATTACTATGGCTATATATACCCCTTATTTTCTATTAAATAAACGTTATAATTGATAAGGACACTGTTAGGCTGATACACTATTATGACTGATAAAAGGCATTATTAGGCTAACACACTATTATAATTGATAAGGAATTGTTATACTAAGATGCAGTTACAGACACACGATTCTCTATGTGAAGTATCTAAGTAAATATTTCTTATGTAAATGAAATCTCAATACTGGAGAGAATTAAAGATTTAACAGTATTAAACTCTAGACAAAGGTTGGCTTAAAAACTTATCATAGCCCTTTTCTTGTTAAGTTTGTTAAACTTTTACATTAGAACTAAAAGTCAGTAAGCCATTAAGTTCTTCATAAGTTCTTTTGAAGTTCATAAGATAGGCTATAAGAGATTGATCTTGTTGTTTAGCCTAATAAAAATCTTTAGCACATAAAAAATATCGAAAATATTCCCTTTCTTAGAATTCATAAAATTCAAGTAGCCTATTAATTCTTTAACATATTTATAGTGATCAATCAAATTAATTATTTCATTTTTAATGAAATTTTAAAGTTGTAAAAATATACGGGCATCATCTCATATCCATACAGATATAGGCAACTCTAAGAAAGATGGACAAGATGATTAAAAAAAAAAGGCTACATGTGCCTTTATGCATCAACGTTTGAAGAGATTGGTAAGAGCTTTGAGTGGCATGTAAGACTCATGCATGAATATTTTAGTGGTCAATCTTCAAGTAAAGGTTGATGAAGTAGCCACACACCTCCTTAGCTGGTAGTGACAAAAGATAGGCACTCTTAAGAGCGATTCAAAGGCAAATTATATTAGTATTACTCAACATAGGCAAAAAAAAAAAAAAATTCAAAGTTGCTTTCCAACACAACTAGGTTGCTACCACTCACTGTAATTAGAAACAAAAAAAAAAGAAATTTTCTCTGAAAATTTGACTATAACACCATAAATATAAGAGAAAATAATTTCTTGATATTTCTATTCATAGGTAAAGTCTTATAAATATATATATTCATTTAATGAAGTTCTAGGATCTTATACTTTTCCAATGTGAGATGGTTATTCTATGTATATTATCTATATCCCATAACATTGATAATGCCATTCAATTTTAAGACAAATTGATTTGATTGTACTTGCCACATTCTCTTTTTCTTTTTCATTTTCACATATAACAATTGGCAAACAAATTCTTGACTTACGAACTTAAATTCATGATTAGCCTAGTTATTTTAAGAAAAACTCAACTATAAGAGCATAGAGCACGTTTGGTATCACTTCTTGTTTCTGTTTTTCTTTTTGTTTTTGTGTATGCGTATTAGTTTATGTGATATTGTTATTGGTTTCTGTGTTATTTTTTGGGTTTCTGTGCTATATTAGTATGTTGTCTTTTTTGGTTTCTGTGCTATTTTTATTGGTTTATGTGTTTTAAAAAACAAGAAACAAAAACCAGAAACGAAAGTATAACTAAACGAGGCCAAGTTTCTTATTTTTTTTACATTGCATTCATTTAATAATTTTAAAATTTCTTTACACCCAATGGACAATTTTTGCCTTTTTTAGTTGACACTTGGTAAATATTAAACTAATTCATTATAACTAGGAACTATATCACATTCATTATTATAATTAAAGGTTGAGGAAGATAATACTTCATCATATGCCATGAAACATGTTTTCCACTTCTTCTTCTTTTTCAAATTTACTTTCACTCTATGTAGTTTTTAATGTCTTTTTTTTTCTTTCTTTTCCTTCTTCTTACTCTATTTGAGGTGTGAGCATTGTGACTTTAAATGACTTTTTCATTACATTTAAAACAAGTGAGGCTAGCTAACTTATTTTTAAAATAGGACTTACTTTTCCTTCTTTATATAAATACCTTCCTTTTTATAAATTTCTTAAAGCTTCTTGTAAGTAAGGCTATATCTTCATCTTCATTTTGTGTCTCTTTTGAAGCTTTGAATGCCAAGCTTTTCTTCCTTTATATACTTTTCTTCTCTTGTGTCTCCTTTAATCTCATCTTATATGTTATGAGGGAACCTATTAGCATATTGAAGAGGAGGACATTGAGGTCTATAGCTTCTTTGGCCTCCTAACCTATTAAAATATTGAAGGGGAAGACACTGAGGTCTTTAGTTTCTTTGGCCTCCTAAGACTTTAATACAGACCTAAGGATCTTTCTTACAAACCCAACTTTAGAGGAGATCTTCCCTAGACCTTTTAAAGCGTTAATAATATCAACAAAACATACATATATGAAGGAAATAGATTCATCATGTGACATATGAAGAAGCTTACATAGGAGACTTAACATGCTCACTTTGCACTATTTGAGATTATTTATACTCTCAAGAGTCACTTCTAAAATATACAAATCTTATAGGCAGTCTTGCATGTGAATACCCTATTGAATTTATTTATATTAAGTGAACAATATAAGACATGCATAGCCTTGTTGTTAAGGGACGCTAATTTCTTGTCATTACTATCTCATTCATCTTCATTTTTTGGTACTTTTTGATTTCTTACGAGTTTTAAAGGTATAGGTGTCTCTGAAGATTCTACTTTCTATAACTTAATGTTGGAGGGAGTAAAAAATATTCATGTGTTCCATTATCTTTTTTCAGTATATCTAAAACTATAACTAAGTGAAATATAGGCTATATATCATTTGTTGGTCCTACTTGATAATTAAAAGAGAGTGAATTAGATTTTTAAATTTTGATCTAACTTAATGATCCTAAATTCACCAATTTCTCTAAACTAAGGCAAAAGCTAAACAACAACATCAATAAACAATATAGATAATGCAATAAACAAACTTAAAGCAAAATGTTAAGGTAAGAATGCATAAATTAAAATTTTTTAGTGGTTTAGTGATAACCTCTTCACTCACGTTCATTCCCTAACTCACTTGTTGGGTATTTCACTGTCTTAAAATCACAATTACAATTTGACAATCTCTTTTCAAGACTTTAAGATAACCTTTAATAATCTCACAATTTCACAATCTTTTAGCGTCTCAAATTATACTTGACGAAGTGTTTCAATTGGCTTATCAAGTGTTTGAAAGGGCTCATTAAACACTTAAAAGATGATGCATAATTAATGTCATAAACTTTATAAAAATTACCACAATGCTCAACTAAAACTCACAAATCAAAACATTATAAATCACTTGTAGGATTGTTTCTTAACTCTTAAATGCTAAAACCTCATGCAAAACACCTATTTATAGTGGTTTTTTAGCCTGTTAACTGTTTATAAACGCTGCCTAATATATATATTTCAATTTACCATTATATATCTAAACATTGGAGCACAATATACGCATGTATCAGTTAACCAATTTCAATACATGGTTCAACCACTAGTAAGTTAACTGATGTATCTATATCGATCAATTGCATGAAACATATTGGTTAATAAGTTGTTTATACTATTTTTTCAAGAGTTAAACACAATCAAACACTTCCAAATCAATTAAAAACACTTTCTAGTACTTTAAAAACATTTTTCAAACTCACACACATAATGAAAACTTCCCCAAAAACTGTTTAACTCTTCAAGAGGATTATTTCAAAACATTTCCTACACATTTTTCTCTTAATTATGTAATCTATATGTATATTATAAACATGAATACAATTATGTATGAATGAGTCATTTAAACACCAAAATGAGATTATGTAAAACTTATATAAAAAATTACAAAGTTCAACTTATACAAAACCTATCTTGGTCTTTTAACTTGAGTCCTCTCACTTAATCATTATAGGCTCCATTTTGGCGGAAGACACAATAACTAATTTCTTTAATACTTAAAAAAATATACCTATTTTTTCAAAACTTTAATCGTAATAAAATATTAGTACCGATATTGTTTTATCATCTTTAAAACAACTTAGAACCTTCATTTGTTCAACATTAAGGTTCTTTTAAAATGTTTTTAAAACATTAAGGTTCTAGTTGATCATTATGAAACTTTAAAGTCTAGCCTAAACATAAATGAAAAAGTTAGGATCTAATTTGACCTTTTTATCAACTAATAATTAATAATCATCCAGTTTGTCTTACTAATTACTCTTACTATTTGCTAAAAACAAAGTTCCTAATTCTTTGCTTTGAACTATTTGCTATCACTTATCAATTTAGTTTTGCATTCTTTTTTCTTTATTGATGTTTACATCCAAGTGAAATATTAATTTTGTCGAAGTATATATTTAAGTTAAAAAAAATAAAACAAGCACAATAATAAATATATTGGAAAGAAGATAATTTAATTGATCATAAAAGTAATTGGCATTAATTGTTAAACTACTAATATGCTTGTGTATTGCTTAAATAGTGGGCTATAAAGAAAAATAAAACAATGCTAATTATTCAATTTAAAAAGTAATGGTCTTGGAATATTATTTAGAAAAAAAAGTTAAAATAAGCCCTAAGGTTTTCAACTAAGTTTCGGTCATTCTCAAATGTTTTAAAACATTTAAAAAGAGTTCTAACATTTTAAAAATGTCCACAAAGAATCCTATCACTTATAAAAAATTTACATTTAGAAACAACTCTAATTACTTATCATTATTAACCCTTCCCTTTAAATGCCACACGACACATATTTTTTTGTCAAAATTTATTTGCAGGCCCCCATTGCTTACTTGGCACCTAGTTTGTAGTATGAGGCACGTAAAAAAAAAGGAAGCAAAACTCCCTACTTTCCTCAAAATAGCATCGTTTGTGCTTTACACTCAACAAATAAAAAAAGTTATTTTCTTATCTTCTCCATCGATGTCTTCAGTGTATTTAACCACCATCTCTAACACCTAGGAGCCATCATCTCTAACGTCGTCTCCTCCCACCCAACTTGTAATGCCACCAACTCCTCCCATCTAGACCTTAGCACCATTTTCACAAACTATCAATGTTGTCTTTGTCACCATAAGAAGGAACTAAACTATTCATTAGATGAATTTGTCATTTCACTATAGATGTGAAGCATTAAGATGCAAGCATCTATATTAAATGGCTACAATTTAGGAACATGACCTCTGTATTAACAATTTGCAACTTTATTGCTCCCTCCACTCTCTGTTATAGGAAAAGTTGACATTGACATGTCATTGAAATTCCTGTTGTTACTTTCAATAATGGCTTGTAATGACTGTTGCTTTATATGAAAATGACCAAAAGTGGTAGGATATTTGGCTATTAAAATAGTATAATTAGTTAAAGATGAAAACCTCCTTTACATTTTACTTCCATCCCAAAAACTATAACTTATAAAACCACCACCTACCCCATAACCATAACTACTTTCTTAAACTTTCAACAATGTTGCATTCCTTTTCATGTTATTTTACTTGTAGAATTTTACCTTACAATTTAGCTTCGAATTCTATACCCCATTTCCATCATTCTCAATAATATAAAAGTTATGACCTTGCTAAGGAGATAAATTATTCAAGACTTTACCAAAAGTTACCACCTCTATTTATGTAAATCTTTTCACTATCTGACAAATACTATGCATAGTCACGTGCTTTTTTAGTGTATTACAACAAATTGGGAAGTGCACGAGTAGATTTATAAACTTTTAGATCGTTGAACTTCTTTTCATTATATTGAATTTATAGTTCAAAAAGAGGTATATAGGAAATACTCCCATTTATTTTATTCTTTGTTGAAATTTTCAGTGGATAACCCCTGAGAACTTAGGTAGATTGATTATAAATCAAAGAGAGATGATTAAAAAAATAAGGGAAAAGCTCATCTTTAAATATCTCACTCAACTAATCACTATTTTTCTGGGTATCAGGAGTTAAACACAATTGCTTCTAGTTTTATTTTCCATCAACTTGGCCAGAAGAATCATCTTGTAATACATTATTTGTGTTAGGGAGATTACTTAACTCAATCCATCTCATATCAAGACGCTTTTCCATAGTGTCTAATCCAACAGACATTTGACACGTATTTTCCACTTCAAAATTTAAGCTCGTGCTATCAAAAGGTAGAAGTGAGGAAGTTTCCTTTAACATCCTACAATGACATACTTCGCCTACTTGAATCATTTTCAAAATAAAAATTCCTAGTTATATGAAAGATTTCCAGTTCCACCATTAGATATGTCAATTAAAGCCTAATTCTCAACCATAACATTTAGGTTGGATAGTCTATGTTAACAACATCTCCGATAACCATTATTTTTATAGCAAAACTGCCTCCTAGAGCTACTTGATCATCATCATCAGTTATATCAACTGAATTGGTAAAAAATATTTAGGGGTTATTGAAGACTCTTTTTAATGGTTGTACACATCATAAAAAAATAGAATAAAAGAGGATTGAAACAATAACTTGACTAGTTTATGGTGACAAAGATGACACTAAAAGTTTGTGAAAATGATGTTGCAATTTGGGTAGGAGGAGCTCATGACATTGCTAAGCTGATTAGGAGGAGATAAAGTTGGCGATTGTCGCTCAAGTTTTGGAGATGGTAATTAAAGGCCTTGAAAATGTCGACAAAAAGATAAGAAATAATTTTTCTAACACAGAGTAAAGATGACATTGTTTTAAGGGAGGGATATAGTTCTTTTTTATTATTATTTTTTAGTGAACCCCACACTATCAGTTAAGCTCTATGCTAGCAGTAGAAGGCCCACCAACAAAATTTGATTAAAAAAAATGTGTCACGTGATATATAACGTTAGAAATTAATAGTCTTAAGCAACTAGTGTTATATTTGAATATTTTTATAAATATTATGATTAAAGGTAATCCATGCTATACTTATAACTAAACACCTTTTTTTTTTCAAATGTATAATAATTATTATAACTATCAATTATTATAATTACAATTAATTAAAAATATATTACATGATTAAAAAGAAAATAAATATTTAAATTCATTTAAAGTCATTATGTTCAACCCCACACTATCAAATTAGGCTCTACATAGTAATAGAAGGCCCACCACCAAAATTTGATAAAAAAATGTGTCACGTGATACATAACATCATAAATTAATAGTGTTAAATAACTAGTGTTATATTTGAACATTTTATAAATATTATGATTAAAGGTAATCCATGTCATGCTTATAGCTAAACACCTATTTTTCAAATGTATAGTAATCATTACAGCTATCAATGATTATAATTACAATTAATTAAAAATATATTATATGATTAAAAAGAAAATAAGTATTTAAATTCATTTAAAGTCATTATGTTCAATGAAAAATATTATTAAGATCAATTATATTGAAAATATGTTTTTTCATATAATTTTGAGATTTGAGTTAAGTTTTTGTTAGCTCTAATAGATTATAAAAAATTTTTAAATATGAAATTATATTTATAACATTTCTATACTAAATTATAATATTATGTGTACAAATTTTATAGGTATAAATTTCAATCATAACAAGTAATTATCTTTCTTCACTTTTAATTTTTTGTTAAAAAATAATTCACATAAAGGAGAAAATTTTAATATAGATATGTGTGGAAAAATAATTCACATAAAGGAGAAAAATTTAAATAATGAAATAAACCAAGAAAATATGAGTACATTTATAATATTGATTGTAAATCATGGATTTTCTAATAAACAATTTCTCTTCTTTTTATTTTTTGTCTTATTTCGACAGTAGCTCACAAGTCATAACGTGTCAAAGATTCTGAATTCTCAAAAGAAGAGACGCAAACACGTCATTCATACAACCCACAAGACGTACAAATACGCATCCCCAAACTAGCTACTAGAGCGGCACTGTGTGCTATACTCGGTGCTCCCGAATTCGTTTCGCATCACATTTAATCGGCGAGAGAGAGATGGGGGGTGAAGAGAAGAGGCACCAGATGATGCAGAACCTCTTCGGCGATCAGTCCGAAGAAGAGGAAGAGATCGATTCCGAGCACGAATCCAATCCCCAGCCCAATTACGCCTCTGTAACCACCTATTACTACCCTCATTATCGTTTTCCTTTTTCTTTTAAATGCTTGTTCGTATTCGTGTTCGTGTTTGGGTGTATATTGTTGGTGCTCCTAATTTGTGTGATTTTGGGGGGTTTGATTTCTCATAGTATTTCGTGGATTTGGGTATGTAGGTCTGTATCCTAGGGTTGATATTTGGGATGTGACGAGGGAAATAGTCTCTCTTCGGTTGTTTTGGAGAATTGTGAAATAATGTGTTAATTGCGACCATGATATATGTGAATCCATTCTCTTCTGCTTTGCTGTGATATGTTTGGCTTCATTACATTGTTTTCTTTTTGGGGAACTTGGTTTTCGTTGGGATTATCAATCTCCATATCAGAAGTCACAACATGCAGTAGGTTGGAGGTTGGGGGTGGGGGTGGGGGTCCTAAGTGGGTCCCAGAAGGTAAAAATTTCTTAAAAGAATCTCGTGTAAATGGAGAGAGTATTTTAGTGTGATTTTATTACATGGTTTCAGTTTAGGTTGTTTCTTTCAGAGCTAGTAGAATTTGAGTTTACGTTCATGGTAGTTTTTGTTTTTTTGTTGTAAGTTGGAACTGATAGAATTGGAATGAGTCAGCTGGATGAGCCAGGTTGTTATTGAAGAAGTTGGTGTAAGTTGTATAAACTTATCTTTTTATTACGATGATATCCTAGGTGATCGATTAAGTAAAAGCTATAAATCAAAATTTACATGGATTGAATTCTCAAGATTACGTCACGATAAGAATGTTTGGTTGTGCATTAGCTTTTTGATAGTGATCTTTATGACTCTGTTAATACAAGAAAGAAAAATGATTGCCACTTATTCCTTCCCTTTCTTTGATATATTTTTTCTCTTAATTTTGATGTTGCTCTCTCTCTAGGATGAAGCTGAGGGAGAGCTGAGAAATGAGGGTGAGGGTGAAGGGGAAGTAGATATTGAAGGTGAAGTAGAGGAACATGAGGATGTTGATATTGAGAGTGAAGGTGAGATGCGTGAGGTAGAACCTGATCCTGGAGAAAGTGAGGGTGAAAGGGAACCAAGTTCACAAGACGTAGATGTTGGTGATCATAGAGAAGAAAGCGAGGCTAAATATACTGACAGTGAAGAGAAAGAAGAATTTGAACACCGAGTGGTAACAAGCCGGAGACGTGATGTTATCGAAAGTGGGTCTGAGAGATCTGAGGAACAACATTATGCCGACCATGAGGATGAGGAGGTTGATCAGGCAAGAAGTGAAAGGTGACTTGCTTCCATAATACTATATTTCGTCGAAGTGTTTTTGTTCTTGTCCATCTTTTGTAAGAAATGATTCTTGACCACAGCATATGATACTTGAATCATTACTTGATTGAGCTGCATTCATTGAATTGTTGAACCTAATTTCACAACAGTAAGTCACCTGGAGAGGAGAAGGATCACGCTCACATTTCACACTCAGCTGCTGAGATTCGTGATGTCTTTGGTGATTCTGATGACGAAGAGGAGGCACCATACACAGTAAAGAATGATATTGAGCAGGATATGGATGTGAGTACTGGATAGCGAGGATGGTTGCAGTTTTTCTGTTCTCCTTAGAAACCTCTATTTCTCTTTCATGGCTGTTGAACATATTCATAGTATTGAGGATATCTATTGGTGCTTCTTCATTTAGAGGTCTCCTATCGAGGAAGAAGGGAGCTATGAGAAAAATCTTAGGCCTGAGGATATACTGGCTGATGAAGATGCTCAGTATGAATCAGAAGAAGATGTTGAGGTTAAACCTAAAGAGAAGCCAGTTGGACCTCCCTTGGAGATAGAACTTCCTTTTCGCCCACCTCCAGCTGTTCCAAATAAGGTATGTTCTTGTGTCATCTGTCAGCAATTGCATATATCTAATTTCATTGGTTTAATGATGTTTTCAGTATACACTGCTTTATATATCGTGGAATCTCTGTCTCTTGGATGAGAAATCAAGAGACGAGAAATCTGTTCAAGTTACACAATCTGAATTGCTACTCTTGGCTTTTAAAAAAATGAGTTGAAAATGCTGTTTTAAGTTTAAAAACTGGTATCTGATTGAGTCTCATGGGAAGTACATTTAGTATGGTTGGGGTTTTGATGAATGCAGGAAGGGTTTTTGGGTTGTATGTTATAGCACTGTTGGGGGTCCTGCCGAAACCCCGAAAAGATCTGACTTGCATTTCCATTTTTGTTTTACAAAGTGGCTTGATTGTATGTGTGATGTAAGGGCCTTTCCAAAGATACTTTTGGTATATTTGTTGCTCAAAGAAAAAAAAAATGCACAAGGAACTTTAGTTCACATTCTACTCTTAATTAAAGAGAACTATGTGGTAACATGTTCTGTCTTATTGTGAAATTTTGATACTTATTTGGCAGATGAATATCATCAAAGTTTCCAACATTATGGGCATTGATCCAAAACCATTTGATCCTAAGACGTACGTGGAAGAGGAAACATTTGTAACAGATGAATCTGGAGCAAAAAGACGATTGAGATTAGAAAATAATATTGTGAGATGGAGAAGGGTCCGGAATCCTGATGGAAGTACTTCTGTGAGTAAACATTGTCGCTCTTTTGCTTGTCAAACTTCTGAATGTGAAAAACGAAAAACAGAAATAGTTTTATGGTATAACTGATATTGGATTTCCTACATCTCCTTGAAGAGTTATGCTTATGTGTCACTTCTACATGTTTTTACTAGGCTATGGCATGTAAATAAGTAGCATATGGGAACTTGATTAGTCACTGGCCATTAGCTTATTATGAAGAATGGATCAACACCTGTTTGAAATTAATTGGCAAATCTGCCAGGGTGTCAGTCAAGATGATCTTAGTTTCATCCAGACGGCCCAGGCTTCTAGTTGCAGTAGTGTGAACTTTTAGTTTACTGCCTAATCAACTGCATTGTTAACTTTTCTCCATCACTGATTTTTACTTTGCAAGTGATAAAAATAAACTTGCTTGGGTTTTGATTGAGATCCTCTTGACAAACATTGCTTTCTCTTTACATCTGGAAGAGTTATTTCAAGATGTCAAGCTTGGTTAATTAGGTCTTACATTCCACTAGAAGTCATTCAGTTATGTAAGTTTCAGCAATTCGCTTATTGAAAGAGGACCATTATGTGGTAAGGGAACTAATTCATATCAGGATGAAACATATGGAGCATATCATGTGCTTGTACCAGAATTAAAGTTCTTGGGTTCACAACTTTATGAGTAGCTTCGTGATATAGTGACTGATGTAGTGCCTGATGCTTTACAGTATGCAGAAACACAGCATGAACTAAAAAATAGAGTTAGAATAGAGGCAGTGAAAGAGGAGAGCTATAGAGCAAGAGCATGAAATAGGGTTCAGACTGAAACTTAGAAGCAGCATAGTCATCTTTTTGCTACTATTTTTGTTAGTGGTTAATTCTGTATTCCATCATTTGATATATAGTACAAGTCTAAGATGCAGGTTGCTTAGTTGACCTAAAATGTTATCTCTGAAAGTGTTTTTTCGCCTTCATAGTTCACTTTTCCTTTCACCAGCTGAGTAATGGGGTAATCCGTCTATTTATGTGTAGGTTGAAAGCAATGCACGTTTTGTTAGATGGTCAGATGGCAGTTTACAGCTATTAATTGGTAATGAAGTTCTCGATATATCTGTGCAAGATGCACAACATGATCAAACTCATCTTTTTCTTCGACATGATAAGGTGAAGTCTCGAGTGACCTTTGTTTATTTCTCTTTCTAACTCTGTTTTTCATTTATTTCATATATTCTTTTGATTTATGTGTTACAATTTTGTCTGTCTCATATATGAAGCTTGATGAAGGTTTTTTCTTGTTATTACTGATGTTCTGTCTTGATTAATTTTATTGGATCACATAGACCATATCTTTGGCTTCCTTTTTGTATATTGTTTTGGTCAATGTTTGTTTGAAAATTGTGGGAGATGGCTGCAAGTTGAGGACCTTGTCTAATGGGCTGATTAAATTTCTTTTACTAGATAGGTATGTAATTGCTTATGTGGTATTCTTAAAATGCTGTGACCCTCTATTGCACTCACATTAAGGAATACATCTCTTGATATTGATGTCTCTTTGTTGTCTAGGCTTTTATAATACTTTGGAAACTTTCTTCTTTCTTTTTGAATTGCCAGAGCTTTTACATTTATCTGTCCACATTGAATTGTATGTCTCAATCAGAATGATTGCTTGAGCTAGATTATTGTGCAACAGGTTTATTTTCATCTGTAAGTATCGTGTGGGGTGTGATCACTTGTAGAAAGTATTTAACATTTTTCTTCCATTTTCGTTATATTCCTCTCTGAAGCTTGTTTCTCCAACAAGCTTGTCCTTACTCCTTTTTAAAAGATAGGAAACAACAAATTCATAATTTTGTTTGGGAGCCTTGTTTTACATTCTATAGAATTTAACATGAAAATCCTGAAATATGACTTCTGAGATTGGAAAATGCAAAACCACTATGTCTTTTTCACTTTCAATACCAAAACAATTCTCCAATTGTTTTGGGCACCTAAGAAAGATTTGTTGTGAGAATGGTGAACTGTTTTATATTTTATAGATCAATCTGAACTCTCCAAATGCTGGTAGAATTACTGTTTCTGCTGTATTTTGCTATTGTCTAGAAGAGTTTCACTTCATGTAATATGAATTTTCTCAACAGTTCTATTGGCTTTCAGTCATGTTGCTTGTGCAGATACTGCACCTGGATCTACATTTATGACATTCTCTTTGCTTGTTATTTCTGCAATTCAACAGTCTTTGGTTCGAAGTTTTGAGACTGACTATATTCTTACTTTCAGTCCCTCCTTCAATCACAAGGAAGAATTTTAAGTAAGATGAGGTTTATGCCCTCATCCTTGACATCAAATTCTCATAGGCTGTTGACTGCTCTTGTTGACTCACGGCATAGGAAGGTTTATAAGGTTAAGAACTGCATCACTGATGTTGATCCTGAGAGAGAAAAGGAAGAAAAAGAGAAGGTAATAAATTGTTGGAGGTTGTATTTTCATTTATCTCATTACCAATATTTTTTATTATATTTATGCTTGCCTTACTTTATTGTAGGCCGAAAGTCAGACAATAAGAGCAAATGTACTTCTTAACCGAAAGAGGGAAAAGGTGAACCGGAAATATACACAAACAGTAGAACGTAGGCGCCAGCTCTCACCTGGGTTCCTGGAGGGTGCTCTTGATGAGGTCTGTGCTTGGTGTTTGCATTGCCTTCATATGCTTTTCCTCTTTCTTTCTTCATGAAGGTTCTGCAAGTTAAGTTGGATAAAATCATTGAAAATCACTTCTTTTTATTTTCATCTTCATATTGCACCTGAATGGAAAATTTTGAGAAGTTTTTAGTCTTTTGATTCTTCTCCTTCAACCAGGACGATGAACCAGATTATTTTGACTCCCGTCGTTCTCGGAATCGGTTTGAGGAAGACTTGGAAATGGAAGCTCGAGCAGAGAAACGGATTATGAATGCTAAGAAGGTTTTATAACCTAAAAAGGAAATTTCAAACTAACATTTTGACTGTTGCCAATGTAGTTATTTACATATCTGCCTTATGTATACCAGGGACAGAAGGACATTATACGCAAGCCATCTTTGCCCTCTGCCAAGTCCTCAAAGCGCCCAGTGAGTTTCTCTGATAGTGAGAGAGAGGAATCTGAGTATGAAAGTGATGGGGATGAAGATGAAAGATCTCCTTCTCGGAGGAGGGTTGAGGAGCCAGAAGCAGAATATGAAGAAGAGGATGAAGAGGAAGAGCATTATGAAGAAGAGGCAGAAGTTGATGGAGCCTCAGAGGAAGAGGCTGAGGTATGATAGTTTATTAAATATCGCGATACTTGCTTTAGCTGAGAATGTATATGGTACTATGAGAAGTCAATCTTAAAATCCTAAAGCATTAGGATGGATATACTTTTTTCCATTTATTTTTGTATGAAGTACTTTTCCGTCTGATCTAAATACTTGTTATTAGATCCTGTGTAATCCTAGAGAGAAGACACGTAATTTGCATGCATTGCTATTCTGTATTATTGATGCATTTTACTTCTTCAGGTTTTTACTTCAGGGGTTGATTTGGGTTTATTTAGATGAATATTCTTTCAGATTTTTTTGGTATAAGAATTTTCTCATTGTCATGAATTCAAAACTATGGATTTCAAAGGTCTCTTTGTTTTCTTAAAATAGATTTAACCAGCTTTTCCTCCTGTTGATGTTTGGTTAGTATAGAATTCCATGATTGTGCAATAAAATTGCAACTCTTAACGTACTGAAAATTGTCATGAAAATTGAAATGATAATAGTGGCTTTTTGTCAATTTATGTCCTTAAATTGCAAGTAGGTAGTTGAAAGATAATAAATACAGTGTAATAACGTACCAATTAAACTTTTAGTTAAAGAGTAATGTTGGGATTATGATATTTATTAAATCCCCTCATGAGTGAATTTTGGAGAACGTCCTCCTTGGTAGGTTTCACATCTCTAAAAGTTAAGTGATCTCAATGTCTCAGACATTGCAGCTATGCCCTTTTTCGCCCTACCATAACAGGAGTTTTCATTAGATACCTTCTTTAAAGTTCTGCCTTATTTATTAGGTATTACCTTAAATTTCCAAAGTGAAATGAGTGTAAATTGATAGGTATTGATCTTTCTCCTAGAACATATAATAATAATGCAGAAACATAGAGGAAAAAAACATACTCTATTGTTCCAAAAAAATCCATTTAACCATTTTCCACAGTGTTCTGTTTGGGAAACAACTTGATTTTATAATACTTATATCAACCTCCTCCTAAATTTCACAAGAAATCAATAAAACATTGATCAGTTTCTTTTATCTGTGCTTTGTGCACAATTAGCTATTTGAAAAATCATGATTAAGATAAGGAATACTAGTATATATTTCAATTTAGTTATGAAAAGGGAGTAACTGTACTGCCAGTCCTACATAAGTATCTCACTTTCTATTTTAGTTCTACATGCTTTGATGTCTTTAAAACTGCTGTAACTGTTAACAAAAGAGACTGCAAAGTTAGTTCTTCATTTTTGTTTCGTAACAGATCTATCACAGAACAACCTTCGCGGCTGTAATATTCTTTGTAGCTCCATTAATGTGCCATGTAGAGAAAAAAGGTTCTAATATGCTGACATTGCAGCTTAAGACCTGTTTCCACATTAACAAGTTTCAGAGGAAAGTTCTTTCTTTATAGGCTGCCAAGTGTCTGAATCTGTTGAATCTAAGATCACATTCTTCTGTTAGATTCCAATTCCTTGGGCTGAATTCAAAACGGATATTGATTGACTTAAACTAACTCAACATTTGAATTGGGATGCCTCAACGCCATTGATGAAGAGGCTACTACTATTTACCAATACTAAATCCTTATGACCATTGATGTACATGATCACCTCCTTCGAGTCTCCAACCACTCCATCACCTCCTTCGTGACTCCAGCCACTACATCTCTTTTCTTATTAGGTATGCTTAGCTATAGATGCAGTAGCTGTGTTAAGATGAAACCTGGGAGATCTTGAACTTCCAAACTTTTCCTTTTACATCAGTGGTTTTGGTTACATGGGATATGAGAGTGGGGTAAAGACAAGAAATGGGCAACTTAAGTATATTGTAGTGCATGTGAATTTGTAAGGTCTTATATTTAGTTGCCCGATCTTAAAAAGTTTCACAGTTCTTCAAGAATGATGAAACATATTATAACATTATCTGGTACGGGAAATAAATGTGGAGCAACAAACATCCCTAACCAACCTAAGATGGGCTCAATTCCAAGAGTTACACTTGGTTGTGGATAGGTGCGAGACTCACTCTCTCGTACAAACACATACATGTAGCTCTATCTAGAGGGACAGCTTTAAAATCTGTTGTCCGTATTCTGAGCTCAGTTTCTTTCTTTACCACTCTTCCAACTTTTTATTCTGATTAGGATTTTCACTTGGGGGAACCTTTATCTGCACATTTTTGGGAGATGCTTGATTGAGCAAAAAGGGGTTATTATCGATTTCTCAGTCTAGACAGGCAATTCTGTAATACTTCCACTGATTTTAGATGGGTTTGTGCTTCCACATCATGACGTCAATCTTTTTCCATATTTTTTGGTGATCTGGCATGTGGAATACAATTTAGCTATGGGTATATAATTGCAAGTAACTCTATATTTAACTTACATGTTAAAAAAGTTAGCTTTACCCTATTCGGTAACGATTTGGATGTTTAGAAATGTTAGATATATGTGGCTAAATTAGGAAGTATGTTAGCTATATTAGTTGACTTTGCTTTTAACTTAACCCGAAAAGTAACATATTTTAATGATTATTTCTAGATGTTTATTCCTTATGGTATGTATAAGAAAGCAATATTAACCCATATTGTCTAGCTTATTGATAAAATTGTGGCCAACCACTTCATTCCATCCTGCTTTTGCCTGTAATTACCAAAACCTTTTGCCTGCTAGTCTTACTTGTATTTCTGTTGTAATTGGTTTGTTCTGTCTTAAAATTCTTTAAATAAACCTCAAGACTACCCTACATTCCTTGATATTTAGATTGACCTTGTTTGTTGCTGTGCATGCTTTTGCATTGCTTGTTCCTGGATTTTAGAGTACTGGATTGGCCCACTGACTTTTTATCCACAAAAAGGCAAGGGCTTGGTTCTTATTTAGTTATCAGCTCTTTAATTGTGTTCTGTAGGTGGTATGACTGGGAGCCATGTCCACAATAATTTTGTGAATATATTAACCAAAATTATATTTTGAATTAATTGAATATATATAAGATTAACTTAAGGATTTCTGGCAGTCCAAATTATTCTTTGTAAAAATTCTCTTTATAAGGGTACACCTTAATTTAGAAATTTTATAATACTAAATCCCAACACCACATAGCTGATCACCTAATGTATTGATGAGCTTATGTAATCGAAGTTATCACTATATGCTAAGGATCTGACATTAGAGTCTTAAAAGTCCCACAGTTGATAGGACAAGGATTTAAAAAGTGTGCATTTTATTCTTGCTTATAAAATTTCAAAAGTGGACAAGACAAATGAGTTAATATAAGGCATGGTGCTTTCTTACCTGTTGTACATCCAAATAGCTTTGATAATAGCAATAAATCCAGGATTTATTGATTCCTAAGCTTTTTAGGTATTATTGATTTGTCACGTTCATTAATTTAAGGAATAGTTTCCTGATTGTATCACTTGGTTATGTAGCTCTGCAAACGCATTACTGTCCGAAAGCAATCCTTAGCTTATGTTCATAGATTTAAACAAGAGTGTTCTTCTTTCTGTTGTGTCTCCATCTTGGTGGTGATGATTTGATTTGTTTATTAGGAGTGAACAAGTTAAATAAAATTAATGTTTATGGTGCATTAGAACTGATGACTCTGTAGTGACATTTTGCAAAAAATGTATTAAGTGTTGGAGCCTGAGTAAATGTGAGTTGGGAGCTTATAGTTCTGTGTATTAACTTCAACATGCAACTGGTGTGTTGTTCCCATTGGTATTCTTTGTTTGGAGAATCTCCCTTTTGCTCTTGATCTAAAAAACAATAAATTTGTTAATCAGGATTTGGAGTCTTTTTAAATCTTGGTAATCCAGACCATTCCAACCTATAAGCAATATAATCTTCCAATCACTTTTCGTGAACCCATCGGTTTCTTGTATGCAGAAGGTGCTTCTCTTATTCTGTGACTGATGTCTAATTAATATTCTCATAAATGCTATATTAGATGGTATTTTAATGTCACTAGAAGAAGATATACTGCAAGGAATGGCAAAAATTGTTGAAACAGACACATTTTTACCATTCTGTTAATGTATCTGGAAGTTATCTTTGCCCATTCTGCTGTTTTTCTATTATCTATTTTCTTGTAAATATATGGCTGAGGCTCATAATTCCTTATATTGCCATAATTTCAGGAGCCAAAGCAGAAGAGGAAGGACTCTGGAGGCAGTCGCAAGAGAATGGGGATTGAATCAGATGATGAGGACTCTCCACCTAGGAAGATTTCAAGCCATCGGCGCATGGCTGTTGTTTATGACAGTGATGAGGAATGAAATTTGTGGCTTTTCTGTTATTTGATCTTGTAAAATGTGAGTGTTACTTCTGCCCTCAATTGTTGTTTATTTTATTTTATTTTTTTGACTTCCAGTAATTTTTAAAGAAGATAGGAAAATGGATGCTTGATAGCTTTTGTGTGCACAAAAATTTAAAAACTTTTGTCAAGCATAATGATATATTTATATTCTAGGAGCACCTATGGGAGAAGGAATTATGCAGTTGGATTGTCAACTCTATTGTCATGTTTCTTTAAAGACATTCATGAAGTTGCATATTTGAGCACATTCACCAGCACATTACACAGACATTCCTCACTCATTTGAACATAATCTTATCCATAGGATCATTAATTCCATTTTCTCGTTTCTTTAAAGTAATTAATCAAAAGCTGTCACTTTGACCTTGTTCCCATGAGAAATTTTCATCCACCGGTTGTCGATAGTCATAGTTATTATCAATCACCTGGGCTACAATATCAAAATCTTGACTTTACCATGCATCATATTCTTTGTTGTATCTCCAGAAACTAAACATGCTTGGCTGCCTGATTTTTGCTTTTGTGTTAGGAAGTTAGTGACACCTGTAGTAGGAGCTTGGAATGTTTTCATACGCTTCAGTTGATTTAGACTCGAAATGATATATCTGAATTCTATTTCCGTTGGAGATAAATTCGTATGAGAGCAGGGTGCTTTTTTTTTTTTCTGAGGGAAATTAGATGTCACAGGAGTTATCTGGCTCATCATCTAACATACGAAAAAAAAGACTAGTGTTACACCCGCATGCTGACCTAATTGCTCATTCTATTTTTGTATAGCATAATAACAACATTTTTCAGCATAGGATTATTATTTTTCTGCTTCCGTTTGCTGAACAATCAAGAAAGATGGTTCATCTTTTTTATTATTGTACTTGAACTGTGAAACCGCAAACTGCACTTGGTTTAATGTCTTATTCCTTTTCTGCAATGAGCTTAGCTTTGCTATATTATATCTTATTTCTTTGAGACAACCCATTATCCAGTATTTCTGAAGTTGTATGATGGTTCTGAATAAACTATCTGTTCCTTGGAAGCTGTAAGTAAATATTCTTCTCAAGAAAACATGACCAACTGTTACGCCAATGGGCCAATTATTTTCAAATTTGTATTACATGTTATCAACTCACACTTCAGAAGGATGACATATTTTGAAAGATGGAGACTGCTAACGGAGTTTTCTACGGAAAACTGCCAAAAGGATTGAAGTCTTGTTTGCAGTGTTGTGTTTTAATGGGTGACTGACTGACCCAATTGACCATTAACTGAGGGTTGGCGTTGCTACTTTCTGCTTTACCACTTCCCTAATATTGTTGCAATGGAACTTTACCAACCTTTTTATCACTAAAATTGATGATTCAAGCACTTGTTATGGCAGTGATTTCGAGTTCTATGAGCGGGAAAATGGAGGAGGAAATCGAAGATTAAGTAGTTATCGTGAAGCTGAGAAGCTGTGATGTTCTTGGCATGTCCCTCGGGTTCCCAGAAATTGCCAGGCACAGTTCTTAAAACTGTTTATAGGTAGAACTTGGCTTTCTGAGTTTTTAAGCATATCTGGGGAAGTGTTGTATAGTTTATATCCAAATTGATGAAAGATTGTAAATGCGTCCAGTATCAAGAATACCATATGCTTCAAACTGCAATTTCAGGAGATATTATCTAGGTCTCGGGGCTTTTACCCGTGTATGGATGAGACTTATTCTCAGTTTTTCTTTTTTTATTGAGAAAAGGTTTACCTTATCATTTAATGTATTAGAGCCTAACGTTTCTCGGTAAGGTTATTGATAAGGGAGAGAACTTCAGTTATCATTAATGAAGTTTCAACCTTATCAGCAAATCTTTTATATTTTTTTTCAGTCATTTCATTAGGATTATTTCCAAAAAAAAAATGAAAAGCGAACTCTTTCTTATAAAATAGGAAATTTAGCAAAAATTATCCATTTATCCGATGATACAAAAATCAGTGATACTCAGCTTTTGTTAATAAGTTTTTATAGTTCATATTATTGCAATGTATCAGTCATAAGGAGTATTCGGTCCTTAATTTTCACTTATAGACTTTATCCTAAAAAATTGATTTAAGGTTTTAGATTGGATCAATGTGGATTAAAATTTACTTTTGCATAATAGTATGTCACCC
Organism: Pinacopodium congolense; assembly: GCA_028565735.1. Classification (NCBI taxonomy): domain Eukaryota; kingdom Viridiplantae; phylum Streptophyta; class Magnoliopsida; order Malpighiales; family Erythroxylaceae; genus Pinacopodium; species Pinacopodium congolense. Next base: position 7,397,088 of record JAOXYD010000007.1, read on the forward strand.
TGAAATTTCCTATTGAATTGATTGTTTCGAGAACATGGTTACACACATCTTCATGTTGGTGCCATTTGCATGGTTTTGATTTTACATGGAAGAAAAGGTATTCTAGTTACAGTTCGGATATCTCTGCTAGATACGATGTATGCATACATTACTAAAATGCTCTTATTGACACTATTTTGATCATTATCATAAATAGGAGTGTCATAATGACCATTGCTCCAGATTTTAATATTAAACTTGGCGATCTAACTTTACCTACCAGATTAAAAGTCTAGATTCAGATCGTTGAAGTTGAGTAAGATTCTACTGTTATTATGGCTACGTTACACCATCAGATCATCTATAGAGTACAAAATCATGTTCTAAATTTAAACTTTCTTAACTCTACCCGAGATGCCTTGTATATGGTATCAAACAAATCTAAAAATGAGAAGACCGTCATTCAGATCCCAAGACAGTTGTCACCTGGACAATTAGCTGAGCTACTATTAGTAGAATGGATCACAGACTATGAAAAGGGATTTCATATTTCTTACCATCGCTCAATCCATACTACCACTCCTCTAATCATACAGAGATTGAAAGATGGTACTGTCAAGTTTATCTTCAATAGACCAGGAGGAGAACATCTATATCCACCTAAATCTTCTGGCCCTGCTTTGATGGCTATTCTAACTTTCTCTCATCGAGAAGATATCAATGGACCTCCATCCCATTTTGTCTTTTCCAACGGACATGAGATGTATATCAGTCATGTCAATGGACATTTCATATGGGGCATCGATCCTTCCATGTGTAATTTAGATTGTGATTGTTGGATGGATAGATATTCTAACAGTGAAGATGATGATGATGACTATATTCCAAAAAAGAAGTCGAAGAAGAAAAGGTGCCAATCTCAGAAGAAGATCAGGCCCAAATTAGATGATAATGATCCCAATTCAAAGCCTTGGATTGGTCTTAAGAATCTTCAGCCCAAGTCAAAGGATCTATTTACACTATTAAAAGCAGTTGGAAAAGAACATTGGATCAAATCAAAATATTTTATACTAGTGATTTCTACGATTCCTAAGAAAGTCTCAACACCAGTACTTTGCATGATGATGAGATCATACAAAGAAGAATTTTCAACATTAAAAGTTCGGACAAATAAGACAAATGATGTCTTTGCTCGACCTTATTCTAGATTAACAGGTGTCACTCCTCATGAACATCTTTCTTAGGTAGAAGAAGTGTTGAATTGGCAAACTGAAAATGCAGTTTCCCAAAACCATGCTCTTCGAAGGATCGATTCAAAACTTGATGGTTTATTTTAGCAGACACAAGTCTTAAATTCTAGAGTCAATGTTATATTCTAGCAAGTATAAGAGCTACATCAAAGGTTACTAAAGCAAGCTGCTCAACTTGATTCTCATCTAAGAAGGTATGTTGACTAATAATATTATGGGCTTGATTTTTCAAAAAAGGAAAGAGAATTATAGAAGGTCAAAGAAGAGCTTAAGAGAATTGAATCAGACATTTCTAAAGAACATTCCAGAGCTATATATTAACTTTACCCTTTTACATTCCCAGCTATACAGCTCAGTCACAATACTCCAACATATCCAGCTACTATTGACTACAGCAAAGTCTTCAAAATATTGTAAAAGCTGCTCCTCTAACAACCACAAACCCGCTAGACAAACTCAAAAGCCAAAGGATGTTTCTTTGCCTTCATACGATATTATTTAACCTCATATGTCAACGTTACTCAAAAGCCTCTACAGATTAAAACACTACTAACATCTACATCTACATCAAAACCTAAATCTTCTCATGATATGGAAAAGAAGAAAGAAATTATGGCAATCTATGAGTTCATCGCACCTCTTCAACCCATCTAAGATAGCTCTGATAGTTAAGAGCCTAAGAGTTTTGAAAGCCATAACTCTAATTCCTTCACAAAAAACTCTGAAAGATTTGAACAATTTGCAAATCTCATTGAGATCTCCCAGTTGATAATGACTGTACCACAAGATATAGATATCGAATTAGAAGTTGAAGATGCTAAATCAATAACCGAACTAGTTAGGCCACAAGCAGCCCCTGCTAGCCATCCTATCTCAGGACCGTGATTTACTTTTGATGATATTCTACCTACAAAATGGCAAGATCGATTACATGAATTCAATGCCTAGACCGAACTCCAAATGACAAGGCCAGATGTTTCTCTCAGAGAAATCCTAACAGAATTTGTCTCCCGAATGACTGGAAATGTTAGAGAATGGTTTCAAAGCTCAAGTGAATACCGAAGCTTATAATATGTTCAAGTTCTTGATGCTGGTTCCTTTTTAGAAAAAATTCACAAAGAATTCATTGGAGATTTCTAACTAATTGACCTATAGAATATACATGAATACTTTGAAATAGAATGTTGCTCCATGAATTGAAAAGATTTATAGAAACATTTTCAAAGGATGTTTGAAAGATACTATATGCTTAATGGCTTTAATGATGTAAATCTCAAGTACACATTCATCTCCTTCCTACCTGATGAATTATAGCCAGAGTTACAACGCACGATTAGTGCTCTCTACAGAGATATATCAGGAATCTCTCTTGGAGAAATCTATCAACTAACCTTGGTAACACTAGAAATATTGTGCGAACAACAGAAGCTTTTTAAGACTAAGATAAAAGGAGGAACTCAGCTCAAACAAGCATGTAAGAAGCCCTATTGCAAGATCAAATGTAAAGACACTGAGAAGTGTAGCTGTCATTTGAAGAAGAAGAACCACTTCCAGAAATATTCCTTTGAAGGTCCCTACAAAAGAAAGAAAAGGAAGGTATGGTTCTTCAAACATTGAACTCCGGGGACAAGAAAATCATATACATATTATCGATGTGGGAAACTAGGTCATTATGCAAGAAGATGCCCTAGACGAATTAAGAAAGACATGAAGATCTTATAATCCATTGAAGCAATGATACCTATACGGGATGATGAAGATATTGAGTCCCTTTTTAAAGAACAATTATGTGAAGACGAGGAAACATTGTTCGCATTACTTGCTTATGATCCCTCTGATGATGAAGTCTCTTTTCTTAATAAAGAAGATGAGGAACCTCTCTACATAGTGAAACAATCCTGCTTGAAGATTGAACCAAAGAAGCCAGTTATAACGCGATCGTACATCAAAATGAAGATACTCCTTGAAAAGTATCATAAACCAATTTCAACAATTGGTTATATGGATACATAATTTTGTAGGAATGTCATGAAGCCACATATCCTTCCTATGGAAGAATGGAAATCTTATGAAGAATACTTCACTATAGCTGATGACAAATCATTCAAGATTGATCTCATTACGAAATAAAGGATTGTGATTAAGTTCTTTCCAAATTGCATTATCTGGATAAAAATTCTAGGCAGCAACCTTTCCGATCCTAACATCCTTATTAGAATGGATGTTTATTCCCAAGTTGGGAAGTTACAAATCCTATCCCAAGGTATTCGTTACAAGCATGATTTTTTACTCTATACAAAAGATCGCAACATCTTTGAATTACAAGATGTTCCTTCTGGATATGAAGATATCAGAGAACAAATTTTATACTGTTGTTTAGAGAGTCATGACCAGTTTAATCATCCTCATTCTTTATGGAAGAATTCAGATTTCTACGTTCAATTTCTTTTCAAGAAGAATGAGAACATTAATCCTACTAAGGTAACTCATCTGAGAATGAATCCAGAAGACTTAAAGATGGTACAAGAAGAATGTGCTATTCTGTTAAAGTAAGGACTAATCGAACCAACTAAGTCAAATTTGGCGTGTCAAGCTTTCTATGTAAACAAGCAGGCAGAATAAAAAAGACGAAAAAAGAGATTAGTCATTGATTATAAACCTATGAATACTTTCTTATAAGATGATAAATTTCCTCTACCTAAGATCAACACACAAATGTTATTTCTCAAGGAGGCCAAAATATTTTTCAAATTTGAATTGAAATCTGGATTCTGACAATTGGGAGTAGATCTAATAAATAAGTCTAAAACGACATTCTGCATTCTTAATACCCAATATCAATGGACAATCATGCCATTTGGGTTAAAGGATGCACCATCACTATTTCATAAGGCCATGACCAAATTTTTGAGCCCATCTTATAAAGTGCCTTGATCTACATTGATAATATCCTAATATACTCTCAAACCCAGAAAGAGCATTGAGCCCTGTTACAACAATTTTTAGCTCTTACTGAAAATTATGGGATAATTCTTTTGGCTCAAAAAAGTTAGATCAGATTAACCCAGATAGAGTTTTTGGGTATGAAGTTTTAGGATGGATTCTACCAGCCCGACCCACACATAACTGGTAAATTATTAAACTTCCCATGTACGTATCTTACTGTTAAGCAATTCTAATAGTTTCTGGAGATTGTCAATTATATTAGGGATTCGATCCTTCATGTGTCTGGTTTTACCAACCACTTATCCAAATTATTCAAGAAGAATCCATCACCATAGGGTCCTAATCAACTAAATCAGGTCAATCAACATTAACTTCCACTAAATATTCCTGATAAAGAAAAAAGAATTTTGCAGACTGATGCAAGTAAAGACTTCTAGAAAGATGTGCAGTTTTACTATGGATATACTAGTAGACAATTTCAAGATTCAGTGAAGCATTATCAGACAATCTACAAAGAGATTTTGGTAGAAAAGAGAGACTATAGTAAAATGATTCTGCCAGATAGCCAACTATTTAGACAAAAGAATTGGTTCTTTCATTATAAATTTGGAGATCAACATCTCGAGAGACCCTACTCTATCCTTTTATAACCACATAAGCACATTCATCCCATCATTTCTGTGGCTAACCATTCCTTTGCCACTAAAGTAAAGAAATTATTTCCTCTTATTGGTAGAAGTTCTACTACCATTGGTGAAGTTTCTTGTCTTGCCAAAATAAGTCTATTCCACTACCTGTACCACTACCTTTAACGAGCGCCAACCTATTGCACTCCATCCCTCTTTAACCTGCAAATACCATATCATACAATATTTTTCTTTAATGATCCAATAACTGAAAATACCATGTGGTATCTCTGGGCAATCTCTACCTTATATGCCAATGCCATTTCTATCCATTCTTTGTGTATCTACCAACATTTGTGTGATAGCGAAAATGAGACCTCCCTTCTATAGACTCTTCTTGAGTGGTACCAACCATTGGTGTAATGGAGATCTTAGCTCTTTTAGGTGATATAAAATCTCCGACTTTAGGAGACTCTAACGGAGAAGCAAAATAGTTAGTGCTTCTTTATTCTCCACCGGCCTTATAATAAGGAGCACGATGGATCCATCTATAGTTACTCAGATGGCCAGGTACACTTTTTGCATACTTCTGTTCAGTGGTCGCAATACAAGGAATATGTTCTTAAAAGTCTCAGAAACTTTCTGGATAACTTAAACCATTTTCCTAAGTATGCACCTCTAGCAGTCACTAATTCTATTGGACCTTACCGAGGAGAATTCGTCCCCAATGAGCATCAGATTCCAGGATTTGAAATTCCAGACCCTGAGGAAGATATTACTACTTTTAAATCTGGTAATCCAGAACCAAGGCCCATTATAAGGCCTTCTATACCGAAAGGATTACAGCACAACCCAATTGAAATTTCAAAAAGTCATATGATAGATCTTCAGTTGGATTCAGACACAGTAGGCCCAGTCCACTTTGCTCTATTTGTCTTCTAGGATGCCCAAGATCCAGATGACGACCCTTATATCATTGATGAGTCAGCAATTGGAGACTTTTTGAGTAAGTTCAAATCTTACAAGGTAAGTCTCAATAAAAAGAGACGAAAAGACAGTGATAGTTTCAGTTCCAATGCATCTCCCTCCAACATGCAGATATGATAAGAGCCCATTCGAAAATAATGGAATAATTAGATTCCTTTGTGGTCCATATAATAAACGTTGTTTGTTTTTATATTGTTTGTCTTTATGTAAAAGTTGTAGGTCCCTATTGATAAAACTTTGTTCTTATTCTTTTAGAATAACTTGATAAGATTTTGTTTTTATCTCTTTAGGATAAGATGATAAGACTTTGATTTTATTTCTTTCAATAGTATTGATAAAACATTGTAGACATTGCTCTTATCCTTATGATGCAGTGATATGACATTGATCTTATCTATAAGGCCTTTGTCTTTTTCTGTGTTCCTTTGTGCAAAGACTCTCTTCTGTTATAAAAAAGCAAAATTTCAAAGTTGAAAGGAAATAACAACTTATGTGTGTTTCTTCATAGCTTCTTTCTAAAACCTCTTTTTCTCTCTTGAAAGCTTGAAGCTTCAATAAGTTTACTTCTACTATACAGAGGTATAAGTATGCTTTGCACTTATCTCTTTGTGAGGATCCTATGTATCAGAAAATATCGGACTAATGATCTTGTTTGAGCTTTTAGTTATACGGGGAAATATCGATTAATTAAGGATCTCTAACAGGCAAGTCTTGGCCAGCATACCTGAGATCTTAACTACGATAACCCTTGCGTATCTTTAGTTCTCAAACAAGACTAGGAATTTGTTAGTTTCCGAAATCTATTTGAAGTTCCTCGTAACTCACAAGGATCTCCTAAGTGGTATCAAGGTATTACTTTATTCTTTAATGTATAATTTAATTTTTGATATTTATAAAATAATAAAAATCACTCATTTAATACTAATTTTATTGAGATTTTATTAATTAATTGTTAATTTTGTTAAAATTTTATTAATTAATTGTTAGATAATTGTTAAAGTGGTAATTAGTAGAATTTTAATAGAATTAGTGTTAAAAGAATAATTTATATTATTTTAAAAATATTAGGAGGTAAATTATATTTTTTCAAAAAGTAAAAAGTATTATTTTATAATAAAGTAATATTTTTAAAAACATTAAAAAGTAAATTAAAATTTTTTAAAAATACTTTAAGTAAATTATACATTTTATCTTTTTTATTTAATGTAAGCGTTTTGATAGTACTATATTAGGTATGTGTACTCAACTTGGTTGTTTGGTTAAATTCTAAGGGATATATGTCCAACTAATATTCACCCTTAGACTAATAATTCACAAAATGTTTAACTATCTTCTAACCTTTTACTAATGATTCAGAAAATGTTTATCATATTATTTTATCTTAGTATTTGTAACATAATATAATGATATGTGAATGTGAGTAAGATTTAATGTTAAGAAAATAATTTCTATTATTTTGTAAATTGTATGAAACAAAATATATTATCTTATAAATATTAAATTGTAATTATATTGAAGAATAGAATAGTATTTTAAAAAATATTAAGAAAATAAATTAAGTGAAGTAGATATTTTTCTTTCAAATCAGTTCTAATATAGGATTTGTTTTATTCAAAGATTTTTATCCTTCTATGTTTTTTTTTTTGTAATTCACCTACCTCTTTAAAATTTGACTTACGAAAAATGGGTCTGAATAGTTGTTTCAATAGAAACAAAATTGTGCTTAGATAAATATTGATTTAAAACAAAATAAGATATTGCGTGAGTATTGACAATTTCATTTTATTATTTAGTAATATTTTTAGCAATTTGAAACTATTTGTTTCCAGCAGTATCTTCGTGGCTTCTAGAATTGCGTGGCAAAGTCCTGTAAGTTCTAATTTAATTTCACTTAGAAAATATATAAAATAATCAAAAAACAAAAATTAAACAACTAACATGGGTAACAATTTTTTATTTTTTATTTTTGTTTTTTAAAAATAAAAATAAAAATAATAAAAATATTTAAAAATGATACTATAATATAATATAAAAATTAAAAGATTATTAAAAATTAATTTAAAAATAAAAATAAAAAACGAAAAACATATAATTAAACAAACCACCTCGAAAGAAGGAAGGTAGGAAAAATAATATAATTAAAGACAGCTGACTCTAGCATCTTCTAGCGCCACTTGTGTAGTCTCTTCCAGATGTCTCTTTTTCTCTCAACAAAACTGTCCCTCTCCTCTCATTTCTCTTCACTCTTCACATACCAAAAAACATCCTAAACAAGCACAGCACAGCAATCCACTCGATTTCATTCAATCGACTCAACTTCTGTTCTTGTTTACAAAGGTAACTTCCTCCTCTTCCGCTATGCTTTCCATTTTATTCAAGTTGCTCTACCTTCCTAATGAAGTTTTTTTTCCTTCATTTTAATAAGAATTGCACATACTTGATTTTTGTGGTCTTGTTGAGTTTTTATGGTGGTGTTGGTAATCATTGCAATGGTTACTTTGGATGCTGTGCGAGTGTTGCAAACTGATTTTGTTTCTACTCTCAAACTTACATATTTTTGTTTAATCTCTCAAACTTACATATTTTTGTTTAATCTATGTTGTTAATTATAAAAAAAAACTTTGGTACTGTGCGAGTGTTGTGGTGAGATTTGGTGATTCTTACTCGTGTTTTTATGTGTTTGAATAGATTTTGTTGAGTTAGAGAAATAAAGATATGGATCCTTCAAAGTTTACTCACAAGACGAATGAGGCCCTTGCTACAGCTCATGAGCTTGCAATCACCAATGGTCATGCACAGATAACGCCTCTGCACTTAGCTGCGGCCCTAATTTCCGACTCCAATGGTATTTTCTGTCAAGCTATTACTAATGCGGGTGGCGTAGAACAGGCTGCACAGGCAGCGGAAAGGGTGTTCAATCAGGCGTTGAAGAAACTTCCTTCTCAGTCTCCGCCTCCAGATGAAGTTCCGGCTAGTACAAGTCTTATTAAAGTCATGAGGCGTGCACAAGCAATGCAGAAATCGCGGGGGGACACGCATTTGGCTGTGGATCAGATGATCTTAGGACTGCTTGAAGATTCCCAGATTGGGGACTTATTGACGGAAGCGGGAGTTGTCTCCGGAAAGGTTAAATCTGAAGTTGAGAAACTCCGAGGAAAGGAAGGAAAGAAAGTGGAGAGTGCCTCTGGAGATAGCACTTTCCAAGCATTGAAGACTTATGGTAGAGATCTTGTAGAACAAGCTGGAAAGCTTGATCCAGTGATTGGAAGAGATGAGGAGATTAGACGGGTTGTTAGGATTCTATCGAGGAGGACAAAAAATAACCCAGTTCTGATCGGTGAGCCAGGTGTTGGTAAAACTGCTGTAGTTGAAGGTTTGGCACAAAGGATTGTGAGGGGAGATGTGCCAAGTAATCTTTCTGATGTGAGGCTGATAGCTCTTGATATGGGTGCCCTAGTAGCTGGAGCCAAGTACAGGGGAGAATTCGAGGAAAGGTTGAAGGCTGTTCTAAAAGAGGTGGAGGAAGCTCAAGGGAAGGTGATATTGTTTATTGATGAAATCCACCTTGTTCTTGGAGCTGGCAGAACCGAGGGGTCTATGGATGCTGCCAATCTATTCAAGCCTATGCTTGCAAGAGGGCAGCTTAGATGCATTGGTGCTACAACACTAGAAGAGTACAGAAAGTATGTGGAGAAAGATGCAGCATTTGAGAGAAGATTCCAACAAGTTTATGTGGCTGAGCCTAGTGTTACAGACACTATTAACATTCTTAGAGGCTTGAAAGAGAAGTATGAGGGTCATCATGGTGTTAGAATTCAAGATCGTGCTCTTGTTGTTGCTGCTCAGTTATCGAGTCGTTACATCACAGGTAAAAGATTGTTGCTTTCATTTTGTTAATGCGGCTTGTTAATGCTGGGGGTGACTGAATCTGACTATATTGTTTTCATGTCTGGAAAA
>JAOXYD010000007.1:7422390-7437502 GCA_028565735.1 Pinacopodium congolense
AAACCCTTCTTAATTCTCAGTAAATTCCCTTCCAAACATTTGTATACACAACAAGCGTAATAATGTGAAGAGATGCCCAGCTTTTTAAAGTACTTAGATAATTTAAGAGGAACCAGAAGATTTTTAGACAAAATGAATCTTTATTAATATCAAAATGTGAAGTACATCATCTATAACAGGGACTCATAGTATATATATATATCCCTTATATGTGTTCTTACATAAAACAAGCAATGGGATAAGGATAGGGAGTTTGGTGGTTAATCACATAACTACCTTGTCCTAAACTACCCAAGTTAATCCATTCTTGGACTATCCAAGTCCTTTAAGATCAGTTATTTTTCCCCAACAGAACATGTTCAAGTGCCTATCAAATTTCCAAGTCATATTAAGAGCATGTTTGGAAACAATTTTCGTTTTCGTTTTTGGTTTCTATTTTTTAATACAGAAATTAAAAATAACAACATAGAAACCGAAAAAAACAGCACATTAATACGCACATAAACAAAAAAAAACACACAAAAATTCAATGAAAACATACAAAATCAAAACTAAAAAACAAAACTAACAACAATACCAAACATCTCTTAAATTTAAGCCTTCATTTCATCCAGTGGGTTAATGCACAATAGTAATTTGAAGGGAAATGACACTCTTATCATCTTACTTTAAGGGCCGTTTATCTTTTGTTATTGAATCTAAAAGTTCATCTTTGTGCTTCCTTCTAAGGTTCAAAATACATCTTATTACCAAGTCGAAAAAGAAATTTTGCATGCCCTCTCTTACGTATATGGGAGATATTATTGTTTTATTATTTTCATTAGAGCCAAAAAAAAAAAAAAAAGGACCACCAATAAAATCCATATAATTTTCTCATATCACTTGCACGACTACTTGTTATTGAATAACTTTTATATTCTCTTAAACTAGTAATATTTTGTTTGTTAGTTTTAGAATGCGTCCTAAGCCCCTTTATTTTCTCAAATATTATAATTCATTCTATTGATTTTAGCTTTTAAGGATCATATTTACTTTCGGTCCATAAAAAGTTATTCATCTTTCTTTAAATGATTTTAACTATATTAATAGATAGTAAGAGATGAACACTTTAAAAAGATGTGTAGACATAGTTACAATTAAGTACTGCATTGTTAGCTGCAATTTACTTGAGAATGAAAGAGACTTCATTATTTAGGGTTTGTTTGGTTTATCATTTTATTTTTGTGTGATTATCAATTTTTATGTATTTTTTTATTTTTGTACTTTTTTTTATTCCTGTGTTATATTTATATGTTATTATTTTATTTTTGTATAATTTTTCTTATTTTTTATTTACAAAAATTAAAACTAAAAATTAAAAAAAAAAGATTTCAAACCATGCATTTACTAGATGCACTAGTAGCGTGGATTCCCCGAATGAGAGCCTTGCTGGCATAAAAAGGGAATTACAAGAATGAAATCCCAGAGACTTAATTGCGATAAAATTGACCAAGTGATGCGCTGTATTTATAACAAGATCAATCTAACCTTCTGGAGTATAGTGTGCAAATCAATAATAAGCATTCTAATGCGTCTTTTTAGCAATAGAACTAAACTCTCCTTCTGGCAACGGCATTGAGGTAGAACTTAAGAGGACGTGAGGTGCTCGTGAAGTCCAATGTACTTGGGTCCTCCTTTTTCACATGCTCCTAAGCATTCTGCACATCGTTTTGTATAGTCTAATATAATAACATAGATGTCGGGTGAAACTGACCAAAAACGGTGCCGTGAAGCTACTGGCACGTCGCAGCCAAATCTCCGTTGATCCAACGAAAATTTTCTACCCATATGTTGCCGGATGGTCACCTCCTTATGATCCCGTCATAACCGTCCAAGCAACGGTTATTTTATAGCTTTTCTGTCTCATCCCCGCTGGAGATGAACTTACTGAGATCGATCCCTAAGGTCTCTTCTTCTTCCCTCTCACCAACAGTCTCAACTCTTCCCGGCGGAATCAACGAAAAATGCTACCTGGTATGGTACCAGATCGTCCTGGTGGCAGCGGCAGCTCTGTTCTTATTGTACTTAGCGATTAACGCTAAGAGGAATGTGAGGAAGCTCTGGAGTGGAAGATCATCTATACTGATTTCCTATTATGCTCTTGTCTGGCTCGCTAGCTTTCTCAATCTCCTTTGGTGCTCTCTTCAGGTCATTTACTTTTGATTACTGTGTGGATTGAGCTTGTAGAGTTCATTTATGGACGAGTTGGTTGAGAGACTGTTCTCTTGGTTATCCACGGAATTTTTGTTTTTTCTATTCATGTGCTTTTTGCTTGTCCTTTTGTTTGCAAACAGGCTTGGCAATGCACTCCTGGGAAGGGGATTGCTTGGAATTTGTTGTCATTGTTCACTGGATCTAGCATGGTTTTCTTAGAAATCAGCATACTGGCATTTGTACTACAAGATAATTATGCTAGTCGATTGGAAACCCTAGCTCGCACTTTTGTTGTCTCAGGACCCGTTTTTGTTGTGGATATTCTCTTCAAGGTATTGCGTATCTTTGTTTTCAATTGCTTAAAACTGATATTTACAATTTGCAGAATGGAATTCTTAAGCAAAAATTACTTGGTCTGTATGTTTTCCCAATTCTAAAGCTAGTCAGTGGAAGAAATGTTGAAAGTTTCAAGTTCATTGTGTTTGTTGGTCCTTTTCCTAGTGTAAAGGTTCAACTTATGGCAAGAGTTTCTTTTTTTCTTGCATACTTCTTACAATGTGGATTTCTTTGTGTTAAGGAAATAGCATGGTAGTCCAGCCAGCTTGATCGATTCAATTCACGTAGCTCCAGGCAAAAACTGAATCCAGAATTACCAGTTATCCATCTCTAGCAAATTCAAATTTGTGGTGCTTGTTTCATGTTGTAGGTTTATGAAGATATCATATACAAGGCTTTGTAAAAAGTGTGAGAAAGCTGTCATGATAGTAGAATCTATAGACACACCTAACATTTAATACTACAGATTAATAACCCACTCGGAAAAAAAAAAGAAGGTACTTGCTAGTACAACATCTTGAATTGATAGCTTGTTTGCTACCTAATTGATTAATGGAAACTTCAAATATTTTGATGGAAGATTTTGATCTGGAATATGGGCTTAAATTGTCTCCCAACTGGAATTATGTCCATAAATCAACCTGAAAATCATTGAGACTTTTCCATGATGATGTCCCAAGGGAACATGGATTGTACCAGGAATAATAGTAGTAAGCACGGAAATAGTTATTAGACATTACCTTTTTTGGATGTGTTCCTTCAATTTGAAAACAGTTGTAACGATGATACAGATTGTCATTCAAATTTCTGCCATATTCTTGAGAGTGAATTTATAATGCATGCTCATGAGAGCTCAGTGCTTGTCATTTGGTTTTAAAAGTTAAGGTTAGATTAGTACGGGCATATGGAAATGAATGTGTTAGTTACCTGGTGTTAAGACTGGATAAGTATGGATTCAAAGAGAGAGAAAAAGGGAGGCAGGGACAATGCATCAATGTAAATGCATAACAATTCATGATTGAAAAATCTGGCCCATGTTTTGTTGGATCAATAGTTTAAGGGTGTGCTAACATTAAGGTTTTATTTAGCTCTTTTCATGATTCCTTTGTTACATCAAGAATTCATATGCTCAAAAGGGCCTGATTCCAAGTGTGTTGGATACTTCTGGGTGTCGTATCAATAAGAAGAGTTTTAATGCTTGCAGATCTTTAGGCATGTCTCTAATGTTTTAAGCTTGGTCCAGGAAAAACTGACAGGTTATGAAAGAGCATAGTAGGATCTCTGTTACTTCATAACAGTTTGTGTTGTGTATTCTTTGGTTGAAGATATTAGGATTTTGAATTTAGCATCATTATATATTATAAGAATTTTTTATGTATCATCTAATAGAATAGTTTAGATATTTGCAGTAATATTGTTTTACTTTATCATAGATATTATATTGCATTACTATTATAAATGAATGGGCTAAGCTCAAATGAGTAAAGCACTTGAGTGCTCTCCTCTTGTAATCTGTGTCCGTAGATGACATCAGTTCTTCACTATTCCTTTGAGCTCTCTTCTTGTTCAATTTTGTCTCTGAGAATGTGCAAGGGGCTATTATTTTGAGTGTTTAAGCTATTATGTTGAAAAAAAAGAAAAAACCTGAAAGTTACTTTGTGCTTTTAATTTCATAATTGCTTTTGGCAGGTGTGGGAGGTTTACATAAATTCGTTTACTGTATGAAAAATTCCATACCGCAACCCAGGCTTTTATCCACTTCAACTGTGAAATTCGTGTTTTCATGAAGTTCAATATATCTATATATATAGATAGATAGATAGATAGATATTATAGTTTATGTTAAATTTGTGGTATCAACTTTTAAAATTCACTAGTTTCATGTGTAAGATGTTTTACTAGCCAAACTATACATCTTCACCAGAGCTTTATGTTAGTGGATGTTCTGTTTTCTATCATCTATCACGTGGCTGTCATTTATTTCAATGTTGTCTTTATCAAACTTAAGCTATAGTGTAGATCCATCTCACCAGTTATAGCGTCTCTTTCTCAGGGTGTCTTTGTTTTTGGATTTGGTGTGCCACTTTTTATTGATGGTGTTGATACTACACAAAGAATGAAGTGGGGCTTGTGGATCATACACAAATTATTGCTCACTGCAATTTATGGATATATACTATTTGTGCATTTTGGAAAATGGAGAGAGAATTTACCTAGTGAGTACAATAATTGTTTTGTTACATCTTCTTTATCAGATTGAACTTGACATCTTTCCCTTTTGCAGTTAGACGAGCATTCTACAACTATGTTATCGTAATGTTCATCCTGAATGCTGTAGCATTGTTTGCCTGTGGGCTTGCCGGAATTGGCACCAGCATTGGCATTTGGTACTTACAAGAAAAATGTTTATTTGCAAAAGAAAATTATAACTGACCTTTTATCCTTGCAAAGAGCACTTCCAAGTTTTGGCCTTTTTCGTCTCTGCAGGTTGTACGTTTTCACAGTTATCTGCTATCACTGTTTTTATCTTCCCCTCCTATACGTGACGTTCCTAGTAGATTTTTTCCAGGTGAATTTCTTTTTTAACCTGTGGTTCTTGATTGTTTTACAGTATTTCCTATGGAAATTCTGAAGAAGTTAATTATGTAATATTCATTTTACATCGTTACAGGAGGAAAATTTTCTGCTGGACAATGCATATTACTCTGAGATGAGAGATGCTGGATTCTTCGACTCTGAATGGGATTAATACATTAATCTGGGCCTAGGAACATGTTCTGCAGATGAAAAATATGTGTATTTCTAGTTCTCTTTCTTTCCTTTCTATTGTATTTAAACTGTAAATAGTTTGGAAACATTAATTCCGTTTGTGGTGACTAGCTCCGCGTTGTGGATACCAGCTAGTCTGAAACAAAAATTGTAAGCTGAGGTTAGGAGATCTTTCACTATTTGAGTAGGTCAGTGGGAACTCGAATACAATGTTTAACATTAATCTCATTAGACAAGACATCTTGAAATTGTATACCAAATCTTGAGTAAATGCCGGAGTTCTGCCATGGCCGAATGGTGAGATTGTACTCCAGGTATCGTGGTTAATGATATGTGCAGAAAATCTTCACAGTTAATTGCAGTTTCTGTCCGCAGAGACCTAAATAAGTTCTTCCGAAGAGCTTGTTCAAAAGCCAGTTAACAATCTAAAACTAGCATTTACTTTATAACCTGGAAAAAAAGCACAAGATACAGAAATTTACCAGAAAGATATGAAGTTTAGGCAACCTAGGGCTTGTTTGTATTTTTTTTGTTTTTTTGTTTTTATTTCTTATTTTTCAAAACATAAAAATTGAAAAAAATACTAATATAATAAAAAATAACACAAAAATTAAAAAACACACAAAAATTAATATAAAAATAAAAATTACTACCAACAAACCTCTCCTTAAAAATCGTTAAGGTTAGTAGTAATGCTATGTTAATAGTCGATTGAATAGAAAAAATCCACCTCTTAATAGCGTATGGAGGTCGCCATTTTACTTATGTGGACTAAAGTATAATACTCTTTATTGATAAGTTTGTTGGACTGCGTCTCTAAGTATGCACGTCTGCAACATTCTGATGCTTAAGTCAGCGAGAGTGAAGTATATTAATGTTCAGACAACACTCCCAAGTGAATGTGTGATGGTAGTAATGTCATGCTTACCTCAAAGTATTTCTCTTTTACAAGCGATCTTGCAAGAAGTGGAATTGGACACCAAGATTAAAATCAATAAGGAATGATCAACTAGTCTTTACTTAGAATCCTATTTTCATATATGAATAAATTATATTTCAATTGATCTCATTATTATAGATTCTTGAGACTTACACGCAAATCTAAAGATAGAAGATGAGTCGTGTTAAATAAATCAAATTCATTTAATACACTTAGAGAATAAAAAGGATATGTGTGCCTCTATGTTTTATAATTGGCCGGTTTAATATAGTATTTCAAGAACCTAAGCCTTCTTGTAAACATAGGAGTAATAGTTATAAAGAACATGAATCTCAACTTACATTTCTAGTCATAACTTTGAACTTCGTGTAAACATTTAGTTTTTCCTTCCACTGCGTCTTACCATTCGAGTCATAGAATTTCTCAATTCTAACCCATTTAAGGGTGTATCATTTATTCACCAATTTTTTCGAGACTTGATAAAAAGTAGAACTTTTTTAAATTAAAAGAATAATCATTAATAAAAATAGAAATGTTACAGAAATAAGGTCAAACAAAACACATGTAGACCACGTGTTGAGAAGTATCTAGAAACGAACCCAATTAACACTTAACAAAGGAACCTAGGGTTAAGACACCCAAATTAATAAACATATCACATCTTGATGCTAATTACATATGAGATCCATGGTAACCCGTGATGTTTTTTGGTAGATCCCTCTGATTAAGACAACAAACATGCATCTGGGATCAGTTAATGGCAGGTCTTCAAATGAGATGGGTGGAGGGAATCCTTTAGTGAGACCATCAATTTAAAAGAATTTCTATTAAGAGGCTTCGAGAGATCTCCAGGTGCACCGCTTGTTTCCTGAAATTAACCTCTTTCCACTAAGATCCACACGGCTAACCCTTGTTATTCTTTTGGTAGGTCCCTTCAAATGAGAAGAGAACAACGTGCTCTTGGAATCAGTCGATGGCAAGCCATCAGACGAGAAGTGTCAAAGGAATCCTACTCTGAAACCCGCAAGTTAATGTACTTTCCATTAAAAATCTTCGAGAGATTCCCAGGTGTGTCGCTTATTTCCTTAAGTTTACCTCTTTCCCCTATCATGATTAAAGAGTTTTGTGGCTTAATGGTACAGTTTAACACTGATCTACGAGCTACCTAGGTCACACCTTTAGCTGGTGTAACCTCTAGACTTAAGATATCATACCCATATAAGCAGACACTCTTTAAGTCCCCTATGCACGCTTAATGTTAGTCAATAAAGAACCTATATCAATTTGGTTAAGAATGATCTCATGAATCTATTGTAGCATCTCCTGTGTAAACCAATAAGCATCCTTGCAAACATTTTTGAGCACCTTAGAATTTCTTTCTCTCCAAATGCAACAGATATAATAGTAGAAAACAACTCTAAGAGCCTTTAAATCAATCACAGATAAGGTCTGCAGGTTAATTGGTCAAACCAAGATAGAATACCAATCCTGTTCAGGAAAACTTCTTTGAAATCAGTACTGCATTTTTTGTCTAGACAGTAGAAGTAAAGCAGAGTTTAAAAAATAGGTAAATATTTTAAGTAATAATCTCCTAATAGATCTTAAATAGGAATTCACCTAATTCTCTCAAGTGTTGCTAGTTGATTTTTACAGACTAACTACATAATGAAAGACACTTTAGAAAGATTGACACTATTATAAACCACCTTAACGTAGGGGACCTGAGGGTTCATACCCAGTAAATTTTGCTTGAATGAGCTATTAGTGAACTATCCAGAGCTGTGAAGTTGCCAACGTACTTGGTCCTCATCTTGTAGATTAGGAGGGTAGGTGGGTAAGTTGCCTTAAATTAACCTAAACCCTCTAAAGTTACAACTCAAGCATTTTTTGAATTAATAGGTTCACCATAACTCTAAGAGATAACAATAGGTTTTGAGTGGTCAAACTATGTTTAAGGTTTAAAGGGTCCAATTTAGGCCAATTGTCAAACCAAAAAGAAATGCTCCCTATCATTCCCAATTTTATACTTTATTAGATTCTGGACAGTGCTTCTCATCTTGTGGAGTTGCTGTACCATCCAAAAACAAGTCAGACTTAACTTACAACCCAAAAAACTCTAACCTTTTAGGTAGAAAAAATGCATATATTTAACTCCTAATGCTTACTTATTTGTAAGGAGCCATCAAATCCATTTTGCGAAGCTTGTTTTAATGACATCAATAATAGAAATCAGTCTCAATCCTCCTTAACACTTTGGCAAAGCTAACTCATTCCGTTTCATTTTTTGTTTCCTTGCTTTAGATGGATCTCCCTGCTATAAGAAATTTCTTAACAATTTCTTTAATGTCCGTTATTAACTTTCTAAGCAGAATTAGATGAGAGGTCCAAAATAAATTAAGGTTATTCTTATAAGGCTCTATTTCACCAACAATTGTAGGAAGGCTTTCTATAAATGAGAGATAAACCCAAGTATTTAAACAAGAGTTGTTTAATGGTTAAACATATGTTTCCTACAAAAGCCTCATCAAGAGGAGCAACAACATAAGAGAAAGTAATGTGGCTCTTCCTTCTGCTAACCATTAAAACTAAAATTCTTGAGAAGCATTGAATCACCTCCAAAATAGTAGAAATAGAATTAGGATTAGCACCATAAAAGAGGATAATATCATCCACAAAGACAAGGTTATGTATACCTAGGTCTTTGTATTTGCTGTGAAACGTAAAGCGGGGATCGGTAGTGATTCTTTAGTGTACAATTTGGGTAAGCACCTCTATATAAAGAGTAAATAGATAGGAGATTAAAGGGTTACCTTGTATTAAGCCTTTCTTACCCTTAAAAAAGGAGGTTGGTCCTCCATTAACAAGCACACTAAAAGAACAACTTGAAATACATTCCATAATTCAATCGGAGAACTGGAAGGTAAAACCAAACTAGTAAAGAATATAAGTCAAAAATTGCCAATCCATCGAATCATATGCTTTAGTAAGGTCTAGTTTAATAACATAATCTCTTGCTTTCAATTTCCTATGATAGGAGCAAAAAAGTTTCTAAGCTAGAAAAATGTGATCCTTTATATTATGTCATTCAATAAATGTTGCTTGATTTGTGCGAACGAAAGAAATTACATAATGTTCTAGACTTGGGGTGAGAATTTTGGAAATAATTTTATAAATTGTATTGCAAAAGGAGATTGGCCAAAAATTACCCATAGATGAAGGGTTAGCAACCTTAGGAATAAGGGCTATAAAGGTTTGATTGATAGATTTCAGTATCTTATTAGAAATGAAAATTTTCTGTATAGCTTTGATATCCTAATCATCCACTATATGCCAAGAATTTTGAAAGAAAAAAAATCATTGTATCCATCTAAACTTAGAGCTTTTTTAGGAGCCAGGAATATCCCCACCTTATAAATTTCCTCTCTTATAATTTTTTTGGTCAACAGACTAACCTTTCTCTCATTAATCTAAGGAGCATTTAGGGAACCCAACATTTTAAAGGTTGTAGTACATTGACCTTAAACACCAAGATGCAACTGAAAGAAATTAAAAGCTAAATCCTTCAGGTTTTGTTGAGTCTGTAAACTCACCCCATTTTCATCAACCAAAGAAGAAATCTTATTAATATTTCTCATATGCAAGAGAGATTTATAAAAGAAGGATATTAGCATTGCCCTCTTTAATCCATTGAACCATTGACTTCTAACAAATAACTGAAAAATGGAAATTAAGTGTAGAGTGTAAGTCCTTTAATGTAGATTCCTTCGTTATCTACTTTTGCTTATTTGAGGGATCATCATAAATACTATTTTGAATAGTTTCCAGTCTCTTCCTTGCCAATCGGCTTCCCTTCCACTCTATTGAATAAAGTTGCCTTTTAACAAAGTTTTTAACTCAGCTTTAATGCCAGCAAGCATAAAAACAGTTTTGAATTGTTTAAACCCCTCTGTTGAAGCCACCATTCTAGCCTATGCAACACTTTCAAAATCAGGAAGGTAGACTAAGTTATTGATGAATCAAAAAGGAGAATTATGCCTCTTCCAATCTACTAAACCAGACACCTTAATAGGACTATAATCAGAAGTAAGAATCTAACCAAACTTAACTTTACTATAGGGAAAAGCTCCAAGCCATTTGCTATTGATAAGAGCTCTATCTAGCTTCCTTCTCATGATTGTGCTATCATGGTGATTATTGACCTAAGTAAATTTGTTATCTTTGTAACCAAGATTCGTGAGAATAGCCTTACTCAAACACTCCCTGAACTCCATATAACCACTTCTAGTAGAGGAGCTACTGGCTCTGAGGTTGTCAGTTTCATCAAAAGCCATAGCATAATTAAAGTCTCCTATCACCAGCCAAGAAGAGATAATAATCCTTTGCAGTTTAGTATGCTTTGTCTATGGATCCCTTCTTTAGAACCCAAAATTTAAAGTATAAACCACAAAAATGGCCATCTCAATGGACTAAGGTTTATAGAATAAAATCAAATTCACCAACTGATCAATAATAACAACTTGAGACAAAAGAAAAATAGTAAGATTAGAAAGAATTATAATTTACCTATTATAATGGGCTTCTAAATTTGAGATGATCTGTTAATTCTTATTGATAAACCAAAGGCCTTTATTAGCAATAGATTTAAATTTAGTCTCTATAAGCCCCATAAGAACAGGTTTGATAATGGATAAAATTGGCAACAAGCCTTTGTTTATTAAGGTAGTTTAACCTCATAAATTCCAAACTAAACTAGACATTAGTTAGGAGAAATTGTAGTTTTTAATTTTCTCCCAGATTTCCTCCTAGTTTTTGCTTGCTCTACTGCCATTCTAGAAAACACTTCCATCCCTTGAAACTTACCTTTACCCTCAAGAAATTTATTTTTGGCTAGATTGTTAACTGATCCTTCTATTGAAGAGGAGACAGTTTTCATAAAATCCTCGTAATAGTCTTTTCCCAGATTAACAATAAATTCATAATTCACTTTATCCATAGTCTCCTTCTCTAATACAGCTATTGCAGTAGGTTGTAAACTTACAACACTATTAATTTCCTATTAAGCAACCCAGCTTCATTATTAGAACCCTGTGATTATGGGTCGCCCAAATAGGTACTCCCACATTGACAACCTTGTCACTTCTCTTCTCCTGAGCAGTTAAGCACTTCCCTTCCATACTCCTAACAAAATCAATAAACTTGGGGGTTACAACAACAGGATTGGAAAAACAACTAGTTGTCATAGGTCCATTACTATCTAGGTTAGCTTCTCCAGCTTGGCTTCCATCTATGTGACTCACTTTGAACTTGTCACCATCATCAATAACACCTTCAGCCAACTCCAACAGGGAAAAACCTATAAGCCTTTGACATCCTAGTTTGAATTGTTGTCTAAATTATAAAAAGTCTTGTGATCAGAATGTGTAGACTTATCTTTTAAAGCCATCAACTCATTATAACTGCCTATCTTAAACATCTAGCCAGTTGGTTTCCAAACCTTGGTAGGGTCTCCTGAAGAGGGATTTCATTGGTAAGTGATTCTTAAAACATCTTTAACCAATTCCTCATCACTATTAAACCACATGATAGGTATAACATCTAGGAAATTTTGCTTATTATCAACTTCTTCATAAACTCTCAAATAAGTGATTCTACTCATATTAGTAGTGGTACCATCCATACATAATAGGCAATCAACAAAACTAGCTAGATTACTTAGCCTCGAAGTAGTCCAATACTACAATAGAGGATGATGGATCAAAATCCAAATTGGGATGTACTTCTCTTCCATCTCCTAGATTTGGAGGCCAAGTTATATTATTATAAAAACATAGGTTGGTGTTGAACATGCCAAGGGGCAGCTTCCTAATTTTTATTAATATTCTTAGAGATAAATTAAAGAAGAACACACCTTGACCTTCCAAAAGGACTTCCTCAAGACCATACCTTTTCTAGTTAAGTTTTGTCTAATAGTTCACCATTTGAAATGTATGTTGTTTGCAGTGAAGAAGCCTAGTAAATAAGATGTCATTTGCTAAAACCTACTCGGAGTACCTTAAAGGGAGGGAAAATAATAATCAGATTCTTAGGAGGAGATATATAAGTAAGTTGTGACTTGGAGGAAGACTCTCATATAACTTGGCTCTATGTCCTTTTATTGAAAGGAGCCTACTTTTTCTATTTGCCATTGCTAACTATCTTAGAATCTTCAAGCTGGCTAGCAATGGAGGAGGGTGGGAAAGCTTTAGTAATGCCAAGAGTAGTTGAGTGTCGAGCTGGTCCTAAAAGATTCCCACCAACAGCCTTCAAAGGGGAGTTTGGCAAAAAGGGAGGGAAGTCTGACACAAAAGCTTAGGGACCTAAGGGTTGCAAGGTGTCTTGCAAAGGAGACAAGGGCCTTATTTGAAGATTAATTGGGTAATTAAAAGTGGGAAGGCCTTGGGACCCCATCCACATAAAACAAAAGGCGAGAGCCTACTAAAATACCATGAAAGAAAATTCAAAGCAAAAAAGAGATATCGACAAATTAAGAAGACTAGGATAAGGGGATAAAGAAAGCAACAAGATAGTAGTATGGATGAGGAAATCTAACGCAAACATGGTGAAGAAGAAATGGGAAAGCTTCTCCATCATCCCTTTCTTGTTTTAAAGTAAAACTTTTAGTACATAAGTTTATTAAAGTTTTTTACTGTAAAGGATAATTTTTGCAAACCAATCAAATATACCTTTAAATATTATAACTCATTTTTAATATAGATGAAGAGGAAGCATCGTATTAAAAGCCATCATAAATATCTTTACAAGCCTATATCTATTAGGTTGAAAATTGGACACAAATTAGTCATTTGAAAGATTTTTTGCAAGTGTCTATTCCTAATAGTATTAAAGTTAATTTCACCGGGACCCCCTGTGATGTTTGGACTTTTCAAATACCTCTATGTGGTTCTAAAATTACACCTAACCCCCCTGTAGTTTTATAAATTTTTCACCAGAACCCTTGTCATTGACCGTGCTGACTTGACGACTGATATGGCAAGAGGTGCTGACGTGGCAGTTGATTAGGAAATGGCGATGATGTGGTAGTTAACGTGGCGAATGACGTGAAAAATATGATGATGTGGCACATTGACGTGGCACGTTAACATGACAGGCAGGGGGTTCAGTGAAATTTTTTAAAGTTTAGGGTGTGTGTGTGTGTGTGTGTAACATTTTCAAAGTTTAAAAGGGTCTGGTGTAATTATCTAAATTATAGGGGGTCTGGTGTAATCTTTTTCCCATTATGTATAATAATTTGTATTTGTATTTGTATTATTTTATTTAATACTTTAAAATAAAAGCAAGCACTTCAAATTTTTTTGGGTATATATTGCATGTACTTTAAAATTTTAGAAATACAAATAAAAAAATTCTAAAAATTTTTAAACATTTAAATGTGATACTTTTTATCTTTTAAATGATTTAAAATTTTTCAAATGACTTCAAATATTTTTTAAAGTCATAACATTTAAATATTAAATATTTTTTAGTATTTTATAAATATTAAGGTCTTTTTTAAATTTTCATACAAACGTTAAAAAATAACATATATATTTAATTTAATTAATAAATAAATTAAAAGAATTTTTTATTTAGAATAATATTTATATATTTTTAATTTATATTCTTAAGCAATTATAATTTATCAAATTTTAAGTGGATTCATGTCTTTTATTTATGATTTAAATTTATAATATTTTAAATTCAAAAAAATTACCCTATCAATTAAATTATCTCTTAAAAATTAATTATGAATAATACTATTTTTTGAATTTACATGATAAATTTTGATATCAAAAACTAAATTTTCTAATAAAGATTTGAGATGTACGATCAATATAAGTTATAAAAGTAGTAAGTGAAAATTATTGTTTTGAATGAATTATCAATAATAACCTAATAGAGTAATGACATTGTGATTTATAAGAAGAGAACATATATTCTTTTTCATTATAGTTTCATATTCTAGTAAAAACTATAATTTAACTATTAAAAATATAACTGTTAGCAAGTTAAAAAATTAAATAAATTTTTAATATATATTTTTAGCAATCAAGTTCACAATTTTTTAGTAATCAAATTATAAAAGTAGTAAGTGAACGTTTGTATGAAAATCGTGAACTTGATAAAAAATCGTAAACTTAATTGCTAAAAACAGATATTAAATTTTTTAAAATTATTTAACTAGCTAACAGTTATTTTTTTAATAGTTAAATTATAGTTTTTACTATAATTTGAAACTATAATAGAAAAGAATGTTTGTTCTCTTCTTATAAACCACAATGCTATTAGTCTATTAGGTTATTATCGATAGTTCATTCAAATAAAACTTTTCTCTTATTACTTTTATAACTTATATTGATCGTGCCTCTCAAATTTTTGTTAGAAAATTTAATTTTGGATATCAAAATTTATCATGTACATTCAAAAAATAGTATTATTCATAATTAATTTTTAAGAGATAATTTAATAGATGGGGTAATTTTTCTGAATTTAAAATATTATAAATTTAAATCATAAATAAAAGACATGAACCCACTTAAAATTTGATAAATTATAATTGCTCAAGAATATAAATTAAAAATATATAAATATTATTCTAAATAAAAATTTCATTTAATTTAAAATTATTTATAATTAATTTATTAATTAAATTAAATATATATGTTATTCTTTAATGCTTGTATGAAAATCTAAAAAAGACATTAATATTTATAAAATACTAAAAAACATTTAATATTTAAATGTTATGATTTTAAAAAATATTTTGAAAATTTTTAAAGCATTTAAAAGATAAAAGATATCATATTTAAATGCTTTTAAAAAATTTTAAAAAATTTA
>JAOXYD010000007.1:7437602-7454457 GCA_028565735.1 Pinacopodium congolense
AAAATCTAAACTAATTAAACTAGCAATCTATATTAGTTGGAATTTAAATGTAATCACTAAACCAATATTCAACCTAAGATGATATAGAAATGAAAAATTCAAAATGAATATAATCAAACTAATATTCAAGCCACACAACCATCTACTTATTTGATGATTTTCACTAATCAAACAAAACAAGTACAATCTTCTTATAAGGTAAAGAGTAACTTTACAATCTTACTTGTCAAGGGTAAAGAGTTACCCTATACAAGACTCAATCGGCTTGTTAAAGGTAAAGAGTAACCTTTGACAACTCTTTTCAAGATAAAGAGAAGCCTCTATAACTTACAATTAACTAAATGATTCAATACCCTAAATTCAAGTAACAAGTTACACCTTAAAAGGTTTTTTACTTAATGTACAATTAAACTAAGAGCTTTAACTTTCAATAAATGATATGATTAAATAATGGCAACATTAAAAGCTTAATTAATCTTAGTATGATAGAAATTTTGCACCAAAACGAGAATATACGCTTGCAATAAGATTGAACTAGGCCAAACATAAAATCTAGACAGTTTAAAGCATTCTATGAAAATTCAGCTTAAACACACAAATATAAATACTTAAAAATCAAACTAAAAATTTCAGAGCACTCTTAACACCTTATATAAACTAAACACAATAAGTTTATGCACCAATAAACTGATTTTGATGATGCGATTAGTGATTTGATAAAGAATTTCAAAACGAGGCAGTTTTAATGTAAGAACAAACTAATGCATGAAAATAATGAAATAATCACCTAAAATTTAAAACTATGATTAATTTAACTCTTAAGCACTTAATAAACACAAAATAATAAGAAAAAACACTAAAATTCATATTTAACATATTGAAATCGAGATTTGAACTTAAACTAGCAAATATAGTGGTTATCTTGATGTATTTAAATGTTCAAGCTAAAAAATAACTGAAATAAGCCTCTAAAAAATAAAACAAAGGTCAAACACAAGAGGACTTAAGTAAATAGAAAACAAGAATCAAACAATTTTAGAAATAACTTTGGCTAGTTAAAATCAAGATTAAAGTAAGAACATTCTCAACAGAGACAGATTTGATAAATGAATGAGTTCTAACTTTAATTTGATGATATAGCCCATCTAAAATGTAAAATATGGATTAAAAAAATTCTTAAACACTCAAACAAGTTGAAAAAAATAATTTCGCAAACCTATAAATTCAATAAAACAATAAACAAATGGATTGAAAGTAATAGTAGTAAAAGTTGGGCAGCTTGAGCTTTTTGAGATTTTTTGCCTTCTTCATTTGTTATCAGAGCATCTAGAGAGTGTTAAGTTGTTTTGAGAAGGTAGTTATAGTGCTTTAGGCTTAAGGAGGGTTTAGAAGTGTAAAATAATTGTTAAAATGAAGAAAATAAATAAACAACTAAAAGTCAAAAACTAGACATTAGGGTCTCGGACCAATACAACAGTATCTAGGGAGAATACGATGCTTACCAGCCCATCATATAGGTCTCTAGAAATAGAACCAATACGAGGGTCTTAGGAGCCCACCGTATAGCCTCTAAGCTCACCGTATAGCCTCTAAAAAACTAGAAAACAAGATGCAAACAAGCTCTAGACTTATCCTAACATCAACTTAACATGAATTAAACTTCAAACAGGTTTTAAATCATGTATTAAGATTATAAGAATGATTAAAACACGTCAAACAATTCAAAATCATGAATTAGCCTTTGAAATGAGAGAATATGCAACTTTGTCATATCAAATGCAATGCATGGTTAAAATTGAACCCTTAGATCAACTGAACATTAAGTAAAACATACAAACATATTTAAAACAACCTATCTAAAGTTTTAAAGCTTCTAAATCCTTTGTTCTTCTATTATCTTCAAATTTAGCCTTCAAACTATAAGCTTTCCATATTGAATTCACCTTGAAATATACCTATCTTTGAATTGCACATTATAAAATTAAATCATTAGTAATCAAACATATTTTTTTATCATCAAAACCAATATTGTAACTTCTCTGGGTTCAACAGATATAAAAATGACGGAACCATATAACCAAGCTCTCTTACATCGTAAAAATAACGTCCTTATTATTCAAAATACCTTTTAAACTTACCTAAAAACTACGAATACTTCTTAAAGGAAAATAAGAACCTATAGTGACTTTTATCCTTTATTTAATATTTGTTGTACCTCATCATCTATAATTTAGATTATAAGTCTCTTTATTTTCTTTTTTCCTTTTCATTTGTTGTTACAAATAATTTTCAATTATCTCCTTTTCAAAATATTTTCAATCATCTCATATACATCAGATACTATTTTCTTCTAAGAAGCAATATTACTCTTTAGACTAGTAAAATACTCTTTGATTGTATATATTATTCCACCTTTAAATATTCTACTGCAAAATATATTATTAAATCAAGGGATATTTATCTTATTTTGATAATGACAAAAAATATTTGGATTAATGTTTTGATGTGTTTTAAGTATTTGAAAGATAGGTGTTAAAGTTAAAGTATCAAAGAATTTGGTTGTGGAGTATTAATGTAAAGCTTATGATAAAATAATGAAGATTCAAGTGTTTAAAACATCAAGATAGAATTCTTATAGGTTTATACCTATAAATTTTGTTGTAAGTCTTACTTAGTTCATTTTAATTGTTGATGAGCCTTATCATGCATAATTGCATACATAGCTTAATATATGCATGTAAGATGTATAATTAAGAGGAGTTTATATGGAGAATATCTTTAATAATCCTCTTAATGAGTTGAAGATATTTTGGAAAAGTTTTTCAATGTGTGTGTGAGTTAATGATATGTTTTATACTATTAGAATAACTTTGGGTTAGTTTGGAAATGTTTTGGTCAAGTTTTGTTTTGTTTTTTTAGATGCACAATAACGATTCATCAAAAGATCAACGATGTCATTGTGCAACCCATGATAAAGAGCGACTTTAACGGTAATACATTAATGGTGATGTTGTTGCTCGATAATAACTATCGTTGATGTTTATATTTTGCACTCTAACGACTATTTCTCAACAAAATAGTAATTTTAATGCATTAGAGCGTTGCACAATGATAACAAATAGTTAGTTTGAGTTTTTACACCTAATAGGTGTTTTATATTAGTTTTAGTATCCAAATATAGAGAAATCAATCTTACAAGCATTTTAAGCATTAAAAGGCTTCTGTTTAAAAAGTTTTTGTTGAGTTTGAGTTATTCTTTGTGAGTGATTTTTTAGCATGTTTTTGTATACTTTTCAAAGAGTTTGCGAGCCTCTTGGTACTCTATTTTAAACTCAAGTAAGATTCTTATTAAATGTATTTTTTAGAGGTATAAGAATTGTGAAAAAAATTCATATCGGAGATTATTCTTAAATTTTGAAAAAGGTTGTGAAGGTTATCTTTGAACTTTAAAAAATAATTATATTGCTAACCTTATATTTATAATTAATTATATTGAAAATTCTCAACAAGATTTGTTAGAGAGTAGATGTAAAAGAAAGTGGATATTTCTGAACTATTATTAATTTATTTGTCTCTCTTCTTTTCTATACTTTTTCATTAAAGCTTTTAGTTTAAAAGGTGTATGTATATTTTTGTTTAATTTACAAGTTATTTATATTTGAAGTTAGTTTATATTGATCATATTATTGAATTGCCTATTTTACTCTTACAATTATTTATATTAAAAAATTTGCTTTTGCATAAATATCTGAAATTTTTTTAGTGAATTTAGAATTATCATCTGCTTAGAATTAAAGTCCTAATTCACTCACCCTTTAGTATCAAATAAGACTAACATATATAATTATATTAAGTATTTTTATTAGATGTTTAAGTAAAAGAAAAATAATTCTATACTATATCACCTTTACTACGATTACACAATGTTAAGCTTACCAAATTTTTTGTAATAATTGAATATTCTCTATCATAATTTCAACTTAAAAATTATACAAAAAGAATATACAATAAAAGTGAAGCGACCAAATATACTTGTCATCCTTTTTTTCGGATCAATACCCCATCCGTTAAAGAAAATTGATATTAATATTGTAACCTCAAAACAATACCCCACGTTTTCCAAAAGTAAAAAAGTAATCAATTTGAAGCGGTCACCTATAGTTATAAACAAACAAATCACAGAAATTGTAATGTAGGCCACTTCCATCTAGTAAGCTAATTGCTCTTATTCTGCATCATGAAATTTTAATATATTCTAGAATTATAACTACCATTGCTCGTAATGGCCGCATGAATTCACATTTATAGATTTTGATGATTGCTTTAGGTTTTAATGAAGCAATAAGGTTTTTCATTGATTCTAAACAATTAAATTGTTCAGTAACAGAAAATTAACAATTATATTAGAATATAGAATGATTTAAGAAGTTGGTTTGTCAATTTAATTAGTCAAAATTAGCTTATTATATATTATAATGCTTCCATGTTTACTAACCGTGTGAGGTCATCAAATGAGCTTGGTGCTGGAAATCCGAAAGAGGCGAAAATTTCAACTATCATCGCGATTTCGACTTCTTTAATTCTGGAAATCAAACTCACAATTGCGTTTCTGGAAACAACGCAAGACTTTCTAAATATGGTGTCACGGACTATTACCCTCTTCTCAAAAAATATATTTATTAGAGTGTGTAGTATCCACGCTTATTATTTAAAGACCCTCTCTTATTTATTTGATATAGGATTAATGCATCCTACATACTTTTCATTAGAGCGTTCAGCGTGACATTTTCTCCTCACTCAATCTCGTGACGCCCTCGTCACGATGACTCACTCTGTCTACCACACCGTTATTACCAATTATTGTCGTTCTATCTACGACACATAGCATTTAGTATAGGGTCGGATGAGAGTAAATGTTGGATCTATTACTATTTTGTTACGAGACCATTACTCTCTCTCTAAAAGACATGTCTATTAAAATGTGCAACATCCACACTTATAAATTCAAAGATCCTTCCTTATCTATTTGATTTGATGTGAGATTAATACATCATATTTACTCTTTGTTAAAGCAATTAGTGTGACAATGTTCAGTGGGACACAAGTGATAATAAAGGAGGAATTAAAGCGTGGAACAATCATTCACGTCTTTTTATCATTAAACGTGCAAATCGGTACAAAGAAGTAAGTTATTAGAAATTTATTTGCTCGTCATTTCCCTTCATCGCTATTCAGAAGATTCATATGACTCCCAAAATTGCAGGCTTTTAGAGGTGAGGGACGTATAAGGTTTTGGGGTGGCTCTCCTCTACCTCAATAAAGTACATTAGAATTCGCTATTAGGGATTTTATTTTTTTTAGGTGTCAAAACAAGCTTTGTCCACATTTTTTTCCCTTATACTATGTCATAAATGCAACCTCGCAAACACCTTGTTTGTTTTTATTTTGATTTTCAGTTTTTGATTTTTATTTTTATAAATATAAAAATAATATAAAAATTAAAAAAATAACATATTAATACTGTATAAAAAATTTAAATATATATATATAAATAAAAATAGAAAGCGATAACAAATATACTCTAATCCCCATAAATTTCATAAGAATGTATGGTATAGCTCTAATCCCACCCTTATTGGAAGGATACGAAAGTCCTCCGAGTTCGTCATGTTATTTTGAGTTTAAATGAAGTAGGAAGTTAAGCATATCCACAGAATAACAATTTGCAGATAATTACATGCATTTGAGGACGTAAGAGCTTCTATGCACTAGGTATGTAAATTGGGGACATATCAAAACTGCGTAAAACTAATTTCTCCGAACTCTCTTGATATGTATAAATATGAAAACTAACGTGAAGACTTGCAAATCTTAAAGTAGCTGATCGGTAGATACAATGGATTGAAAATAAAAATTATTCCTAAAAACCAATCAATAAAAATCCCTCACTTCTTATAATGTCCAAGTAAGAAAAAAAAAAAGTCACAGTCAAATGCTTTAGAATCCATAACAGAGGGGCTTCAAAGCATAAACCAATTCTGAACAATTAAATAGCTTTGGACAGTTCAAACCAAATAACAATCCAAGAATTATTGTGTAAAAACCAAATTTTATTTTTCTTATCAATTACTGGACTTGAAAAACCATCTTAACCAAAAAAAAAGAAAAGAAAGAATAATGATGAGAGCTGAAATTCAGATAATTTTAAGAATAAAAAGAAGATAAAAAAACCCAAAAAGAGGACAGAAATGAATTTGTTGGAGGTGTTTTTGTAGGTTAAAAAATCAAAAAGACATAGTGGAGAAGAAGAGATTTATTAATTTTGTAACTCTTCCGAAACTTGTTCAATTTTCTAAAAGATTTAATAAAATAGATTTATTTATATTTAGATATTTTTATTATTTATAAAAAATGATTTTTAATTAGTTTTGTTGAACCGATCAATTTGTATTCTAATAAATTGATTTTACGTTTGTCAATATTTTAAAAATTAGATCAGACATTACACTGGTGAAAATAAAAGTTTAAGATTTAAAAATTTAATAATTATTTAAACGGTTATAAAATTGATATTAAACTGGTATAAAATAATAAGATATATAAATTATGAAAATAAGTCAAAATATATATTAAAAATAAAATATATGATTAAAATAAAAATAAAACTCTAATACCTATTAATATATAATTAATAATAATAATTTTAACTCAAATTGAATCTAATATAAAATATTAAAATAATAATAAAAATTAAAAATATATTTCTAAAAAAATTATGTCTTATCTTCATCAAAATTTTCAAATTTTTTAAAATTATGTAAAGAATGTAAATTATTCTTTATTTAAATTATTTATATTAATATCTTCTATTATATTTAAATAAATTATATATTAATAAAATATAAAATATTTAAAATATTAATAAAATATAAAATTATTTTTTAAAATAACAGTACTTAAAAAATAAGGTACGAGTTCCTCACCTCTATCTTTTATGGGGTAACTACGTGTCACATATCAATTCAAACATCATATACAACTAAACGCTGTTAGAAGTTTCATCATGCTTGTTAAAGTTCGATTAAAGGATAGAGTTAATAACACGGGACTGAACCCTCGCAGACACGACTCTAGATAGTTGTCCTAACGTGCCTATGGTACGTATGTCTGAATCTTGGTATAAACAGCACACTTAATCACGCAAACAATATAGAACAAAACATATTTGGTAACAAAATTTGGTTGAGGACGCATCAAGGTCGGGGATTGACGTTTGATTTCGCCCTCTAGTTGGTAAGCTTCCTTTCGACAACATTTCCTTACAACGATCAATTAAACTAGAATGTTATTGAATCATCGTTCTTCATCACGTCAGCCTCACCTTTCAACAGATTCTTCAGTGGGCAACTGAGAGGCGAGGAAGCATCGAAGATGACGCTTGAGGTCTGGAAGCTGGCGACAATGGGCGACTGAGGCGAGAGAGGCGAGGAAGCACTGGTGATGATGCTTGAGGCGAGGAGGCGAAGCACGAGAAGAAGACAGAAGCAAAAGCTGAATCGTGTGAAAGAGGCTGGCATCTGTGCGAGAGAGGCTGGCTTCTGAAGAAGAGAGAGAGAGAGAGAGAGAGAGAGAGAGAGAGAGAGAGACAGAGAGGAGCGTATGAGGGTTAATCGGTTGAAGAAGCGGTCCACAGAGATATAGGAGCGTCTGATCCGTTAGGGAGGTTGTGTCTAATCGGTTAGATGGAGTCGGTCGGTAGGTTTTTTAATTTAAAATTTTTTATAAAAACCCAAATTAGAAAATCGATCGATTTTAAATTAATCATATTAAATTGACCCGTTCAGTTCAGTTTTAAAAATATTGAAGCTTACAAATTCATAATAGAAGTTACATAGATAGGAAATATCAAGCACATGACGTCAACTGAGGAGGAGTCGTAACCTACGTAGAATAACTATAACATGATTATAACATTCCTGTCCTAAGTAGCAACATAAATATATCTATATACATATATTTATATCTTTTGTTTGAGAAAGAAGCCAACGTTCTCCACGTATGCTAGCTCAAACTCTTCTGGCTGATAGACTTCATGAGCTGAAATCTATATGCTCACTGCAAATCATCATCATTTTTACTGTTCTTAAATGCCTAAATTACCCAAAACTAGGCGAACTGTGAACAAGGATTGCTTCATCATGCCATCAAAGAATAATAATGATAATAACGAAACGAGGATCAAAGGACGGGGGCTCCACCGCCAACCTGGTATGATTGAATTTTTGTTGAATGGAATTCATGGTGCCTAGAGCCTACCCTATTCCCTAACCTCTCTCCTGTTAAAAACGTTGCAAAGTCCTGTCTATCACTGGCTACGTTTTTTTTTTTAATAATTTTTACTAAAACAACAGGGAAAGCTGCTATTTTTCGTCGCACTCGAGCCTTATGCTTTTACTAGTTGTACCACCCTTATTGCTCCATTCTCACTAAAAGATGAAGGTTTTGCGGTTAAACCTTTCATTTTAACCGCAAAGAGCAAAAAGGATAAGTTTTCACGATTCTCGAGGACTACCATTACGTGTTTTTCGTTTCCTTGAGAGGCGATAAAGATGGGGGAATGATTAGTGTATAGAGACTACGCTCTAGAGTAAATAGTGATAGTTCACTCATCACTCTGCTACACGCCCCACAAACGGACAACAGCTCGGGTCACTTACGCCCCACAATCTGCTCTACATCACTACTATATTGTCTTCTTTTATGTTGTTGTCTGCATAGCCCATTCCTGTCTATCTTTCTCTCTCTTCTCCCTCTCTCTCTCTCTCTCTCTCTCTCTGTAAAACAAACTGCAGCCACCTTTCTCTCTGCACTCTTGCTTTGTGCTCTGAAGCTCATCATACTCTCAAACTCCATACCTCTTTTGTTTCACCGACCATGGCTGCTGGTTTCTTAGCTCTTGCTTTGCTTATGTTGGCCATGAGTGGCCGTGCAAGTAACCCTCGTATATTTACCTTTTTTTTTCCTTTTTTTCTTCTTTGCTTTGTAAGGTTTTTTGTTGTTCCCATTTTGTTTGGAGGTGCTTTGGGGTGATTGGGTTGGTTTGGACACTCAAGCTTACCTATTCTCCTCTGTGAACTGCTAACAAGTTAATGATTTTTTTTTTTTTTGGGTTTCTGACACGACATTCTTGTTAATAGTAACTTTTCTCGTGATAAACCATTATTAGAAGTCTTTTTTTTCCGTCTTTGGTTGGTTGTTGGGCAATGTCGTACTATGTATATTTAATGTTGTAAATTTTGGGCATGAAATTACTTTGCTTCCCATCTTTTGCAATTTATATTGCCATTATTAGAGGGCTAGCACAGTATGCTGCTTCTTTGGAAGTACTGTAGTGTTTCATTTTCTGGGTTCTCTTTCATTAAAAAACTTCTTTTTAGGTTGCACATGGTGTGTTTGCAAGGACATGTCCGACGCAGTCCTCCAAAAGACACTGGACTATGCTTGTGGAGCTGGGGCTGACTGCAATCCAACACACCAGAATGGTCCCTGTTTTCAACCCAATACTGTTAGGGCACATTGCTCTTATGCTGTCAACAGCTTCTTCCAAAAGAAGGGTCAATCTCAAGGCACTTGCGATTTCTCTGGCACTGCCACCATTTCTACTACCGATCCCAGTAAGTTACTGGTCAAATTCCTAATGAATCGATTTAATACACAGTGTCTTGATAAAAGAAAGAGTCATTCATTTCGTTTTTCTGTCTCTTAAATGTAGGTAGCAGTGGCTGTTCCTACCCTGCTACTACCAGGTAAAAATTTTCCTTTTTTTTTTTAACTTCATTTACCTTTTTATTTGTCTCTTCTCTAGATTGGATCGCAAATTTTACCATGGATAAAAGCCTCTTTGTTTCTCAATTATATAAGGTGGCATTTAAGTTCTGTTACCTTTCCTAGCTATAATTGTATGTCAGATCATCTGTTCAGATCTGGAATCATTATCACGATTGTGTCTACTGGTGCTTTTTGATTTTTAAGTTTTTTTACGTTTTCACTCTCTTGGTTAGTTAGGGTTGCCAAACTTTTTTTGTCTGGTGGAGTTGAAACGCTTGATTTTCTTGGGAATGGCCATTGGAATTCCCTTGTTGTCAATGGAACTCTGCCATTCACCAAATAAGCTAAGGTCTTTACATGGGATTGCTAATTGGGAATGTGAAAACCCAAGATTCCCGGAAACACAATAATTTATTTATATCATACTTTCCTTGAAAAGAAGTATGGATTAAGGGTTACTCTTAACGTTTGGTCCATTCGTAAAGCTCTCAAATTTTCTGGAAAGACTTGGAAACCTGGTGTATTAAATTTTGTTTTTGGCAATATCTAGATTTAGCCAAAATTTTGTTTTTGTCAAATCGTTTGGTTAGAGCCCAAAGGACGTTACTGGAAAAAAGCTGCTGTCGTTGGGTTTGAAGTTCAAGCTGAGGCTTTGTTTTGAATATGATGTTGTCGCTTGTGATATTATAAAGTTACACTTCAAAACTTTTGACATAAATATGAAGGTATATGGTCTAAAGTAGGACTGTTTTATTTATTGTCTTATTTAGATTCTCTGATAACGTTTGATATTTCTTTTTCTTGGTGGAATGGGGCATCTACCCTTTTAATAATGGGTGGGAAAAGGGTGGCTTTTCGCAAGAATGTTGAGTAGCTATCAGTTTCATTTCATCTGATCTTTTTGCTGATCAAATCTGTAGCACTATTCTTTTAATTTTTCCTTCAATTTTGTGTTATTATCTTCTTTTTAACTTAGCTGGTGAAATTTGAACTTCCTTTAAAGAAGTCACCGTGACCCTGTAACTGATAGCAGTCCCCTGTTCTCTTTCTTTGTCCTTTTAAATTCAGAAAGGAAGTACCTTTTCAAGTATAAAATTGTGTAGATTCTTAGTATCCTGTACGTCACAATTTGTGGTTTACATTCTTCACTTTTGGTATCCTTTAGCTTCATGGGATATACTCCATTTGATTCTGCGTAAGTACCATTATCCAGTTGCTGTAGCTTACAGCTCAAATCCTGTGATGGATGGCTTGTCACAAGCAGTGAGAAATTAGCGGATGATTCCCTCTTATGTGGCCCAGATATGGATCAGAAAAGGGGGAATTAGCAGCATTTGATTATAGACTAAACTTTTGCATTTAAAAGGCTTTTTTTTTTTCCTTTGAGCAATCACTTTTATGTTACGTGACGGTGTATTGTTGGTCAAAAAGAGATGTTTTGAAATAAAGCAGCTATCAAGGAGTTGGGTTCACATTGAGCAGCATACTGCTTAGTAAAGTGGGGTACATACATAGTGAAAGTGATTTCTCATTAGTAAACTTGGGCGTTGGGATGATCAAATTTTGGGGATTTAACCCAACTTTTTGAAAATTGGGAACTGGGAAGGCGTGATTGTACATTTCTGAAATGACTTGTACAGCACCAAGTTGGTATTTCCAGTTCATTTCTAGTATAAATGGGATTATGAGTTGTACATATTTGGCCCCCAGAGGGTCCCGTATGAAATTATATTGGGCATATAGTTCAGGGAAATTCGTTTGAATTTTTATTGACAGTGGTTTTTAGTTATGGTTTTTGTAATTTTTATTAGTTTTGGTGTGTTTTTTTAATTTTTTATCAGTTTTTGTTTTATATTAGTGTGTGTTTTTTTTAATTTTTATACTATTTTTAAATTTTTATATTTTAAAAAATAAGAAATAAAAATTAAAGATATAAACTATACAAGACAAGTCTATTCTATTTGTTTTGATCGATTTTTGTGTTTTTTTAATTTTTATATTATTTTTTAATTTTTATACTGTATTTGCGTATTATTTTTAAAATTTTTATATTATTTTTTTGTGTTGATATTTTAAAAAATAGGAACAAAAATCGAAAATCAGAATAAAAAACACACAAACCCTTATTAGTGATTGGTTGATAGATTAGATGATGAATAGGAGCATCTTCCTCCATAATTTAATTCAACATTAAATTTTGTTTGGAGCTGTGCAAAGCAAAAGCAAAAGCAAGGCTTTTGTGCATCTTTAGAACATGGGGGCCAGATGCTGACTCCTATATATGCAGGACATGTTTGAATATTATTGTTGTTCTTATTTATGGACGATGGACCACTGAAGTACTTAATATCTCACAAGAATGTTTAGGTTAATTTGACGTTATTTGCTGCCATAGATGCAGATTATGCATGTACGTTGCTTTTGTGCATTAATGTATGTCCTCAAGCCTGTTCGGTATCAGTTCTGCACTGCATTCATTTGTTTTGTTTTTAAGGTCAGAGGATTATCTGTTGACTGTTACTTGTTTTCTTGTTACAGCACCGCAGGCTCTGGTACAACCACAACTCCAGTTACCCCAACAACGGCAACACCAACTACTAACACGCCCTCAAACACGACCCCATCTACCACCACACCGACAACCACGACTCCCTACACTGCAACTCCTTCCAATGGAGGAGTATTAGGAGGAATCGGGGCCGGTGTAAGTCCAACAGGAGCTGGAATCAACACAGACGTGAGTTATGGTGGAGTGAGACCAAATTACAATGGCTTGGTTACCATCTTCACAACCTTCTCGGCTTTGGGTTTGACGTATTTGTGGGGTTGAAAACCCACGCAAAAGAGAGGCCATGCATGATAATCGTTACAGTGAGAGCTAGAGTGGCCACCACCGACGGTGGATATCGATGTGCAGATGTGGCTAAGCGTTGGATGTGGACTCTGTTGTTTATTAAGAGATATGATAGCTTTTTCAGTTCTTTGTTTATTTCATCTCCACCCCTGGTTGGCTAAGAGATGGCTTCTCTTTTCCTATTGTGTTGCTATGGGTCAGACAACCTTCTAATGTGTACCTTAATCCTTTGTTTTGTAAATCTAGATTTAGATCTAGGGAGCAGTATTTATTAATCTACCAGGGTTTTGTCACTCGTTCTTGAGCTGTCCCCAGCAAAACTTCGCCTGCTCAATGTTTGGGTTAAATACTTTTAACACGGTCGGTTTACTGCACAGATGTCTGTGAAACTATATTAAAAAAAGAAGGTGCGCGACATAACTGAGTTAATGTGCGAAAAAGGAATCCCTATTAGTGGAGAGAGTCGGTAAGACGGGTGCGCCCATGTTATGACAGCCCTTTGCCCCATATTTCATCAGTGCGCTACTTAAAAGAGACTGATAAATGGCGTGTAGAAGGTATATATAGTTTAAAATGACTGAGGATCCTTCATATAGCAGAAAATTACTCTAATTATGACTAGATTATCGAAAATATTACATATATAGAAAGTAAGAACTATGCATAAGTTGGGTTCTAAATTATATATGGGACTTGTGAAGAACGTCAATTGTATATTTTCTTTTAGAAAGAAATAAACTTTGAGATGAACGTGTAGTTTGAATACCCAAAAAATAATTGAGCGTGGCAAGGTCATTAATAGAGAAGTGATTGGTCGGACAATTGAAGAACGAACTTGGTGATGACTCGAGAATTATTACCTGTAATAACAATGTCATCTACATACATCACCAGAAAAAATATCATAATAGATTCCAAATTGTAAATGAATAAAGAAGTTTCACTTTTGGAATTTATAAATCCATTATATTATTTTTGACAATAATTTACCATTATACTAATAGGGAGGGATGATTGGGATGTTGATGCCAAAGTTGAGAGGTGATAGCAATAGAAGCAAAAGGTTTTCAAATGGACAGCCTAGTAGGTAACGTTAATGTGAAGCACTCATATAGTATAGATTGTTCCTACTCGGGCCTTGAGTTAAGAATGCCGCCGTACTCAAATCCTTCACAAGGAAATGGTAAGGAAATAATTCAACAGATGTATTGTTTCGTTTGCAAAATTTTAAAGTTGAAATTAAAATTTTCTTTATTTGGGACACACACACGATATTATCTAATGTAAATGATGCAATGGGCGAACCAATTGTGGAGGATCCAATATGAGAGATTGGCATTCCATTACCATTATCGACTACAACATCTTCATTCCTGACATAGTTGGAGTGCATGGACAGATTTTGAAGATCAAATGTAATATGATGTATGGTGCCCAAATCAAGTATCTAATTATTTGTTCTTACTTGAATCACCATTAGTGAAATTGGCTTGAGGTTAGGTGAATTGGGATAAGTGCTTTCTACACGTGCAACACAATTTGGCATCATGTCCTGGCTTGTCATACAACTACCAAATGCTCTAATAAGAATTATAACTCTAAGTTGGTGAGAGAGAATAAGCATGAGAATGAAAGTTTATACCTTTGAGGTTTGCCCACGATCATGTTGTTATTGTTGTCAAGTGTAATTTTTTGAATAGTTGGTGGACTGATTAAACTAGTTGTTATGATTGTTGTTTGAGTGGCATGTAGAGTTGAATTGTCCACTATGATTTTCACGTCCACCTCTGCCTCTAAGGTTACTTTTATGTTATGAAAATTACGTTGTAACTTGGGTCTCATCTTCTTTTAGTTCTCTATGATTTAGACGTAATTCCTTATTCAGTAATTTATCATAAAGTTTTTTTAATGAAATAGGCGATTCACGAATATGAACTACTACAGTTAATTCTTTAAATTCATTAGCTAGTCCATTTAGAGTAAAAACAATAACAAAATAGAAGAAACAAAAATTTAAAACCATAACAAAAAAGTGATATCGAACAGTCCCAATAAAATGGGTTGTGAAGGCATCAACCTATATGGAGGTTGTTTTTAATAGATAAAGTCAACAACTCAAAGAGATACAACAAAAAGTTCAAGGATATATAAGTCTATAGCAAACTAGGAGGTTTCCGAATAGACTTGCATAATTACTGAAGTCAAATAAGCCTAACTAGAGGACATTGGGTAGAGATGTTAGAAGTCATCATAAATTTTATTGAGTTACCTAAAATCATCCATAAACTTAAACTAAAATAAATGGAGACAACACGAAGACATACCTGTTTTATGATAATTTCTTCAATTTCCTTATGAAGAAATTAGAAATCTTTGTCTAAATTCATAGAATTATGAAACTGCTATGATACTATCTGTTGAAAATCACCACGAATCTTATTAAACTGTTTAGATTCATTCATGAACTTGTATGAACTAAAACAAAGAAAACAATGCAAAATATATATTTTTATATCCATTTCCTTTAAACAGAGCTTAGACCATATGAACAAACTATTGAATCATTTGAACAAGCTCTTCAACCTTTGAATAAGCAATTGAAAGCTTCAAACAGTTTTTATGAAAATTATTCTAAATCGAGTGTACTAAATATTTTTGCATCTTCCTTGATATTTGAAATTTTTAATGGGTTAAAGGAAACCAAATATCTAAGAAACTTAATTTAAGAAGGTACATCAGATCTAGCAATATTTATGGTAATCATAAAAAACCTCCATATCACAAACCTAATAAATAACCCATATTAACAAGGTTCCATTTTAGTTACTCGACTTTAACCTATTTAATTTGATCCTTTATTAAGTCTCTTTTTTAATCTTTAAATAAGATTAAATTTAATTTATTTAGCCTTAATTTTATAAATTTTATAATTAATGAATGTCCAATTAGGAAAATTACTAACATATGAATGTCCAATTAGGAAAATTAATAACATTCTTTCCCTTGGACAAATATTAATCACCGCAACAATGAAATAAAAAAAACAAAGGAAGGTAAAGAGACAACTATATTTGTTGACCATTTGAATAATTTGATCTAAAGATAATCGAGGACTATCATTCAGACCTACAAGGCTTTCAACACCAGAAAGCACTAACTACATTTGTTATATGCAACATAAATCTAATAAAATTACACACATCTAATCACCTTATTAACATGAATGAGAAAATTGAGTGTTGCAAATAACACAATGCTCAGATGATCTAGGACGTACCATGTTTCATTTGTCAAACCTAATTTTTCTAGACTTTATGCTAAATTACATTAGAGAAAACTTGTATGTGATGAAAATCTTATATGCCTATTGTATAAGAGTAAAACCTTATGTCTCTCCTTATGGGATCAAAACTTGATATCCCACTATATCTCAATAGCCTATATGTATATCGAGATAAATGTATGTGTTAAAAGACATAGTGTAAAGATTATATTGGATATATGCCTAATGACCTGTAAAATGTTTGAAATTGACACAAATCTTAAGACGTTCACCTATATTATGACAATGCACAGTAATTTGTATAGTTGAGAACAAAATGATGATCATTATATACATATATAATCCATGCAGTCATAATACATGAAAATACAAGCTGTATTTGGAGCAAAAAAATATGATGATCCAAATGACTTTAATACATCTATACTGGAAACATATCATTCAAATACATTAAGGTGAAGCCCTTTAGTTAAAGAATCAGCCAACATATGCTCTACTCTTTTCTATAAGTTCTTTTATGTCAAATACTTGACCTCTAAATGCTTAGATCTCGTGATATTCTTATTGTTATTATTAAACAATACTATAAAAAGATTATCATAGTATAAATGTATGGGTTTAGCCATTAAGTCAACCAGAAATAGTTTTGAAATTAGGCTACTCAAACAAACTGTTTGTGGAGTAGCCCTATAGCATGCAACAATGTAAAACCTATTATTTTGGGCTTCGAATTAGGAAAAGTCAAACCTAACCCATTCATATATATATATATATATATAAGGGATAACAGTCAATTAAGTGATCACGTTTTTTAGATTTTTTTAGTTAGGTGATCAAGTTTTCAAAATTTTCAATTGAATGATTAACATTTGAAAAGTTAACCAGTTGAG
>JAOXYD010000007.1:7476952-7488353 GCA_028565735.1 Pinacopodium congolense
TTAGTTAGGCTTAGGAAAGGTCTTAAGTAGTAAGTCTTCTTGATCTTAATCAATGCTTGAAAAGGGCTCTCACATTTGCATGAGCATTTGTATATAGGCATATATGAGTTGAATTGTGGTTTTAGTGATTAAATTGATTTGATTATGGCTTTGGCACATTAGGAATTGAATTAAAATAGCATTTATGCTATATGTTAATAATCAAGAAGTAATGTGATGAATTGTTTTCATTTATGCTTCTTGATGATTTTTAAATGAATTGAATTGTTGATTGAACTTATTTAAGTGTGTTTTAATTGACTTGTACCATAAGTGTGTTGTGAATTTTGGTTTATTGATGATTTATTAAATGTTTGAAAGGTTTTAAAGTTGGTTAAAATGAGAAGTTTTCATAATCAAGACAATTTTTATTTTTTGAATTGATTGAAATGTTTTGATGATTTAAATAGCATTGACTTATGTTTTAAAACTTGTTTGAAGTGTAAATTAATGTTAGGAATTTGTTTGGAAAGTTTTGGAGTTGGTTTATAGTATTTTTCATGCTTTTTGGACGTATAACAGCGGGCAATCTGTTGCATAATGGCACCTTATACAAGTGTCATTGTACCCTTGTTTCCAGAATCTCTCAACGACGGGTTGTTCATCTGTTAACAACGTCGTTGATAAACCCAGAGGGTGCCATTGAACGTTCAAACTCTAACAGCTAGTTTCCTCTTTCAAGTTTTTGTCTTTATTCCTTATTCTAATGGTTATTTCTTATTTCTAACGACTCCAAACTTCTCCAAGTGTTATATATATGATTCCTAAACAGTTTTAACAAGTTTATATACCCTGAAAACAACATTACAAAGATCAAATTCTCATGCATTCAAAGCCTTCTTTATTTTCTGTACAGTTTTCATTCAATTCGTATTTTCATATTTTAAATCAGTTTTTATGCGGTAAAATTTGTGTTTCTAGTTTCTTTAGATATAAAAAAAACTCAGAAAGCTTTTAATTAATTTTATGATTCATTATTTTGTTAGATTCAAGTTTTTAAAGTCTTAACAAAAAAACTGCCTCTGTTTTGGTTAACTTTGGTTTAACTTCTGTGTTCTTCAATTTTAAACTAGAAAATCTATTTTTATTGATTCAAAATTATCATAAACGTTTTGCTTAAGGTCTCAAGAGTACATAGGATCTTTTACTTCAACTTTGAAGCACTCAAATCATTTGTTTGAGGTCTAAGAAGACAAAACACTTAAAACTATCTAGTTTTTATGTAACTTCCAAGTTCACTTCGATTTTGAGTTTTAATCAG
Source organism: Pinacopodium congolense (assembly GCA_028565735.1). Taxonomy (NCBI): domain Eukaryota; kingdom Viridiplantae; phylum Streptophyta; class Magnoliopsida; order Malpighiales; family Erythroxylaceae; genus Pinacopodium; species Pinacopodium congolense. The sequence goes on from JAOXYD010000007.1 coordinate 7,478,253, forward strand.
TTTTTAGGTGTGTAAATTTATTGTTTTATGTTTGATTAAGGTTTTAGGAGTGTGCTAGTATTGTTTTTCAATTTTTAAGTGATTATATTGTTTGTTTGAGCTTGATTTGTGCAAGTAGCTCAAAACTGTCCAAGTTTAAGCATTTTAACTTTGTGCTTGATTTAGATCATCTGTTTGACGTGCTAAAATTTTGTTTATTGCTGCGATTTATTGTTAACTTATAAATTGATATTACAGTAGGTTTCTTGCATTTAATTTGCATCATTTGGGTGATTAAATTCGTGTGTTTATAGGCTAAAACTTTAAAACTATATATTTTGACAGCTTGTGTTCATTTGATTAAATCTGTTTGTTTGATATTATAATCATGTTTTTGTTGATTGAGATGTTATAATCATGTTTTTGTTGATTGAATTAAATTGTTTATGATTTATTTAAGTTCTAGGAGGCTAGTTATAATTCTGGTTTGCCTCTAGAATTTTCAGAATTAATTTATTGTATGAGCTTTAAAGAAACATTATAGAAGGTGTGCTTTGGTTACATAATATGGGAGAATTGATTGTATTAATTATTGTTATGATATAGGCTGCTTTTTGTCTTTAAAATAGATTGGTATAGGTTGGTCTTCAACTAAGATAAAGAAGATTTAAATTGTGTTAATCCTTAATTGTGAATTGGATTGGATTAGGCCTTAATTGTGCATTGACATTCCATATTACATTTATTGCATTTGAGCCCTTATCTTGTATTAATTTTGATCAAGGTTGTCATAAGTTATATAAGATTGGTTTAAAGTTCAAGGGAGTTTAGATTAAGGGCTACCCTTGTAAGGTAAAAATTATAATCTTTGGTTGTATTGGAAAGACTCCTATTTGCCATAAAAGATTGTTGTTAAGGGTAACTCTTCACCCTCTTTATGAAAAGTAAGATTGATAGGTTACTCTTAACCTAGAACAAGATTGTATATAGGTTCTTCTTTGCCTTTAAGATTGTGTAAATGTTCCTCTTATCCTTTGACCAAGATTGTTAGTTAGTGAATTTTCAACAAGTAATTGGAGAGATGATGTAGTCTATTTTTGGGGTAGGCGAATCTCTATAAATCTTGGTGTTCTTTCCCCTCCTTATTTCTTTTATATTTGTGCATTTGTATTTGTTTAATTATTGATTGAATTTGTTTAATATTGGCATAAAGTTTTGCATTCCATTTTAGTTAAATTTTGGTTAGAAATTGCACTTCATTTAAATTAGCCTAAGGTGTTTAAAGTATTTTAATTCTGCAAGAAATTTTAAACACCCAATTCACTTCCCTCTTGAATGCCATAAGGCTTACATGACATCTCTAATCTTATAACGTAAATGAGTTAACTATCAATTAAATAAATTATTCTTAAAAAATGTTAAATCTTATGACATAACATACCATCTTTATAAGAAAGAGTTAAATTCTTAAAAATAGTATTAAGAATCACCGAAGGTCATAAAAAATTGAAGTGTAAATGTCAAAGAATTACTTAAAAACTTTTTTCATTATGCAAATGAGCTATGGTGAACCAATTACTGGTGGCTAACAAGACAATTATGCTAAACATTCAATTGCGAAAGCTTTTTTTTATAAGGTTAAAATCATGGGTAATCTCTATAATTTTTAAAATTATCATCTAATCCTTATAATTTGAAAAATATCATTTCAGTTATTAAAATTTCATTTTTTTTAATTATCAGTTCTCAATCGTATTTACTTATATGGACCAATAAATTTTTGACATGTGTCCATGTCACATTAGTAAAATTTAAAAAATGACTAATGATTAAAAAAAATTTAAAGACAAATAATAATTTTAAAATTATAAATACTAAAATGATAGTTTGAAAAATCATAGAAACCACCCATAATTTTAACTCTTTTTTTTTAATACCAGAGAACAAACTATTTGAAAGTACTGATTGAAGCTCCGCCATAGGGAACTACTACAATTTCTTTCGTTTTCTTTTGATGGAAGAAATATCGCATCTTCTTAATGAAAATTTTACTAATACAAAGTTTGCAAGGGACTAAAGCTCAACAAGAATTGACATTCCAAATCTCCGTCGGTTACATTCTATGCAAATCATACCCTTCAATCAGTCTTCTTATGTTACTATGTCTCTAAACAGTTTAAAGAAAACAAAAATTTATGCCTGTCATGAACAATGCAACTTTTTTGGATACGAGTCATCCATTTCCGTATACAGCTATATAGGTGAGATTCAGTTTTGAGCTACCTCTGGCCAAGATCTCTCTATGGACAAGTTAGCAACTTCTTGCACATTATCATCATCGGCATTGTCATTGAATTTCTCTCTCAAGAATTCCACAGCCATGAAGGTAAGAGCAGAGGCTGGGATATACCATGTTATCCTGGGGATGCTTCCTCTGAACATTCCTTTCACACCCTCACTCCTCCAAATTCTGTGAAGAGCATCCAACCAGCCATCGTACCTAAGTCACAGTGATAATTTATGAGATACAATCATCTTTAATTGCACATCTTTGGACTGTAAATTGATTAATGATAAGTGGACAAGGTCCCAATTATACCCCATTAGTTATTTTATTTTAAAACCAAAACTCTGCAAAATGGTCTTTTCAATGCTTTTCTTTTTCTACTTCTCTACTTTCCACCACGAACAGAGTTAATCTTACTAGAATTAATCCGTTCCTCATGCTGACCAATAATTTGAGATCTAAAATCAACAGAAGGCATGGTGCAAGACACTAATCAGTAGAGATGCCCATAGCGAATACTGTCGGTATCAGTTCACCAATAGCACGTTAAGGTCTTGCATTTATGTTTCTAGCCTACAATTTGAATATGTTTAAAGGAGAAAAAGAGGGACCAAAAATAAATATCTGAGCAAAAATCCTTGCATTAAACACTGCTTTTTTTTATTAAGAGGGGAGGGGCGGTAGGGAGAGTGAAAAGGAGAGAAAGAAGTAGGTCAATTGACATATGGATTAAGTAGGATGATATCTAACCGATCTCAACTACATGACCAACTTGCTACAAAAATCTGAGGCAAGAAAGAAGAAAGAAAACTTTAGCACATCAATTATAAAGAAGCGTTAATAGTTTTGTAAGTGTTCTGAGCAAAGCTAAGAATAACTAGTACCTTATAGTTGATCCTTGGACTTGCAATCTTGTTTTGATGACATCCAAAGGAGTTGTGAGATATGCACTGAAACCTGCTTGTGATGATTAAATTGTATCAAAAACTTTAGTTCCACGGATAAGATTAGGGTACTTGGTAAGCCCCAGAACTGCTTCAGCTGTATGCAGTGCTCAGTTTGTTTTCAGAAGGAAAACTATTATAAGTCCGTTTGACTGATTCCTTTTAAAACGTGCTACAAAATGCTTCAACCAGACTGAACCAGTTCTTTGGGTTCCCAAACACTCACTCTCAAGGTGGGGAAAAAGGCAGCAACATACCACCAGCCAATCCTCCCAGGACAAGCCCTTCCATTGAGTTGTTTATAAGGCACTCTAAATTGGGGATCCATTTTTGCCTCCCATGGTCAGCCAAGTCTTTTAGTGCTTCGTAAAACATAACCTACACATGGAAAACACAAAAATAACATGAAAGTGATCCCATCTAGTAATAATGGCCAAAGAAATTGACCCTGAAACTTGTTGATCAAAATAAAGCTAAGACTAAGTACTTAGAATGGAACATTTTACCATTAGACCAGCAAATGGCACATCTCTTGCAAGTGTAGACCAATATCTGTCAAAGCAACCAAGAAAATGATTACCAGCTGTGGTAAAATGTACCCAGGTTTTTGGGTATGATGTTTCCAATACTACCTTCTAGCAGTGTTCAAAATTTTGTTAAACGACATCTATTAAATACTGAAAAATACAAATATTTGTTAATTAAAGACTACAGGACATCCTGAGCTAGTCTCACACCATACAATTGGAATTAACGCATTTTACACCAGACATTAAACAGTCAAGAGTTTCAATACTAATGTCTTTGAAAATATTCACATACAAGTCAATGGTTTTGAAGAACTGATGCAACAAAGTTTGATGTGCATCAAAGTTTACAATAGACTTTCATTTAAATCAATGTTGCATGTACAAATGCATCAACAAAGCCTCTTGTTAATTTTTCCTATATGAAAATCCAACTTACCTTTTGAATCAAATTTAAAATCAAAAGATTTCAACACATAACCTAAGCAAAAGGACAAAAACACTAATACAAATAACTTCAAGAAGACAAACAAACACATAGACAGAGAGAGAGAGAGAGAGAGAGAGAGAGAGAGAGAGAGAACATCAGGTCATTCAAATATCAAAGAGTTTTCTGCTGATATTTACCCAGCATATAATCCCCTTGCACCCTGCTCCTTCAAAATTGAACTACCAGCTTGGAACATTCCTGTGTAATAGCCATACATTCCTTCACCAGATTTAAAAGAAGCATTCTTCTTCAAAGCTGAAGTCCAAGCTGCTCTTGTGCCTTGCACCTGCATGCGTTGTTTCATTACTTCACATGGAACATACACCACAGAACCAAGTGTATCTCCTGAAACACATAGCAAAGATGATAGGAAACCTTCAGAGAAACCAAATTGCTAGTGAGTCCATTATTACAGAAATTGGTTAAAATGTTACAGAATTAATAGAAAACAAGTTGCTGTTGAGACCATTATTACGGAAATTGGTTATTTTAACTGTTACAGATTTCATACTATAAAGGTATAAAACCAAGCATCTCCAAGTTCAGTGAATATGGATGATTTATAGTTTGTTCTCAAGAATAATACAAGCATGATTATAAAGGGCTTGTATGTGGCAATCCAAAGGATCTAGTTTGTCAAAATAAAGGCTTCAAAGTTGAATTCTCTATAAATGCATTTCAAATCTCAGAGGCATTTATACTTCTGAATTCCTTAATCATATAAGCAGCCCTTCAAAATAGTAAAGATGATGTTGCCACAAAATAGAGAAGCAAGAGAATCACTTACCAACAGCTCCGGCAATAAAATGGGCCCAGTGACCTGCAAGACTCGGATTTGATTCTTCAATCCACCTTTTGGTAGACTCTATAAAACCAAAATATGTTGCCCCAGTTGCAAGAGAGCCAGTAACCCCAGGAGTTATTCCTCTGTAAAAGCCTAGAAAATGATTAGTCTAGGGAAAATCCATGATTCAGCGGATACTATACATCTAAAACATAAAAGAGAAGTGGCCAAATATTGTTTTTTCCATTGGAAAGAAGAAATTTCCAGAGTTTATGGACAAATGACTTTCAGATTGTAAATTTTCATTGTAAAATAACAAGTGCAGAATATGCCAGTAATGATTTAGAAGCACCCACACAGGACATGTATACAGTTTGTATAAATCTTATATAAACCAGTGCATTATCATACATAAAAACTTTAACTTGTTAACAGGATATGGCACACCACCGAATTAGCCTAAAATATAGAATTTTGATCGTTTACCTCTCACACCATCAGCAACCCACATTGTCCGAATCATCTGCAATATGTTTTTCTGGCTCTGGCAGTGATGAAAATTTCGAAACAGAGAAGTAAACACTGTTAAGAAGCAATCTTTTCCAGAGAGGACACATTCTTAATAACACCAAAGAAACAATTTTAATGACAGAAATACCCCAGGCGAAAAAAGCCACTCTTATGCAGAAAAGAGAACAAGGTAGCCTTCCAATACTAGTGGTTAATAATTCGCACCTGACTTCTGCAAAGAACAGCCTGACTTTGGATACGGGTCTTCACCGTATCAACAGGGTGCATCATTCCTTCACCAAAACCCCCAGCAATAGCACCCCATACAAATTCTCTCCATACTTGAATCACAACATTGAATCAATTAAAAAAGGTTAAGCCGCATGTAAAAAGACTAATAAGAAGTAGAATACAGCATTTCAAACAACAACATGACCAAAATGTAAGTAGGAGTCAACAAAAGCGCAGGCTTGGAACCAAAATCAGGTCTAATCTTGAGCAAATTCATTAGCTAAGTAATAATGCTCAAAAAAAGAAACTAATGAACATATTGAACGGTTAGAAACGACGCTAAAGGTTCTCTGTTTGAATGTCAAGAAAATGAAGGGAAATCAAATTGCTCGGTCTCTCATATTGTCTCAAGCTTTAGAGTCGCATCCAAAGACTCAAAATTCTACCATTGTTTTTGCGTCTGGTTTAGACTCAAGTGGGTGGGCAAGAAGAAACTGACCGAAGAAATGATTCGAGTTCAGTTGAGTGGAATTGGAGCTCTGTGTCGCCATTTGCATTTCTGTGAGAAGCTAGACAGTCCCGCCACGAACAGGGTTCAGGGCTTTAGTAAATGTTTTTAAAGAAAAACAACAAAAATAAAGCAGTTTTTTTCCCCCCCTCAAAGGCTTTACAACTTATTATTATTATAGAACGTCCAAATTTGTATTTTTTCAATATATTTAATAATCAACAAATTTAAAATTTAAAATTTATTAAATGTTAACATTTTTAATTTATTAAATTACTATAACTTTATGTTCCTATTAAGGATCAAATTATTCAGATTTATGACTTATTTAATCTTAGTGGAAGAGTACTAATCCAAATTAAGGGAACATTCAAAATGAAGATTGGAACTCGATATACAATGTGAGTTATTAGACCTTGTTCTATTTTTTTAAATATAAAAATAATAAAAAATATAAAAATTAATAAAAATTAATAAAAATACGTGAATGATATACTTTAATCATTAAAATAATCTTTTTAAACAAGCATATCGCAAATATCTCTTCTATTCTGAAGATCATTAGGTCGCAAGGCTTATTCAAAAGATATTTTTTATTTGCATTCACATCTTTTGGAAAGAGCTACTAAGTTAAATTCTAGTTAGGTGAATATGATTGCTTTATCAATACTACAAAAATAGAAATAGAAAATATCAATGTTGTTAAAATCAGACCCGAATAAAGAGAGAAATTTAAAGTTTAGAGGTTCAACTAGTATCAGACCGTTTTAAAATTGATATTGAAAAATTATAAAAATAAATGAAAATATATAATAAAAATTAAATGTATGATTAAATAAAAATAAAACACCAATATGTGTAATTAATAACAATAATTTTAACTAAAATTAAATATAATATAAAATATTAAAACAATAGTAAAAATAAAAATTATACTTTTGAAAGAAGTTATATCTTATCTTCGTCAAGAATTTTAAATTCTTCAATATTATGTAAAGAGTTATAAATTGAATTTTCATTCAGAATATTTACATCAATATTTTGTATTATATTTAAATAAATTATAAATCAATAATATATTAAATTATTTTCTAAACTAACATATATTTTAATAAAGTTTCATAAATTTAAGTTATAACTGAGTTATTTAATTATCAATCATTAATCAATTTAAGTTAAAACTAGAAGTTGCAAGTAAAGTTAAGTTGTCATTAATCAATCTGCCCTTTCTTCAACCTGACCCTAACCTTTAATCACATTCCAATCTTTAAGCTACCCTCACATTTAATCAAAAATTCCAAAGGCTCATCGGTGGATGACTGAAGGTTGCAAAATGTAAAGGAACCATAAAATATCAGAAATTCGAGACAACAGTGCGAGTGAAAAAAGTAAAAGCAACAACTTTTATATTAGACATTTCAAGTATGGATAATATAGTACATGTACTCATCACTTACAATGTTATTAAGATTGCACCGTTTAGTTATCTTGTGTTAATAAACGTATGGATGACCGTGTATCCAAGCCCTGCAAACTCTATTGATAAGAATTCTATTAAACTTTCCACCCCAAGTAACATTTAAATACATAAATATTCATTAAAAAATCATTCATTTTGTTTAACTGCATTATGAATAGTATCACCCCAAGTATCAGCATTTACTTCAGTTTATTAAATACTTGAAAAGACGACACGATTTTGAAAATAGTGAAAGCAAGTTATGGGTTTTTCATGCCAACATTTACTTTATCTGCATTTAACATATAAGACTTGGAAAGATAACACTAATTTGAAAATAGTAAATGCAGCTTTTGAATTTTTCAATTGATATAAATTAAAACAACATTTTAATTACAGAGAACAAACATTGAAACATATCAGCAGACTCCATGCCAATCTGAGTCTAAGATGGAGGAGAACAGATTTATAAACTTTTCCTGCTCTTCATCCTCTTAATCAGAGGAATGCTTTTCTTCTTCTTTTTCTCTACTTGCAGCACTTTTAAGAGGTTTATGAGCTTCTCCTCTACTTCATCCTCTTGATAAGAGGAATGCTCTTTTTCTTTTTCTTTTTTTCCTTCTTCTTCACTAGTAGTGGTAGGACTATGATAGCTAGCTGGGTGAAGAGAGAAGAGCTAAGAGCGATGCTACTCAAGGGCCCGGGTAGCGAGAGAAGACGAGAGAGCTGGGCGACAACAGGCATTTGGGAGAGCGACCCTACGCGAGGGGCTGGGCTACAGGAGGAGTAACAACTAACGAGCGTGAAAAAGAAACAGACCTATGAAAGGGGCGACAGAGGTTGAATTAATTGTGGCCGGACATTAATATATTTAACCAGTTAAACCGGACGGTTCAATGGAAGCTGGACGGTTTTTAAATATAACGATTTGTATATAACATCAAACCAGTAGTCTAACCAGTTCCATACCAACAAGATCAAACCTGTCAGCCCGATTCAGTTTTAACAACATTTTTATTAACCCCCTTTTTTAATTGTTACTAACTACAATAATCAAATAATCATTTATTCATTTAAAAGATATTAGAATGTTCTAATATCTAAACTTGTAATTGTGTTCCATTTTCAATATTTAAAAAAGAATTTTTTTGTCTTTTATTGTTCAATAATTTTGTCTGATCTCCCTCTTTCACAAATTTTTAACAAAGTTAATTAGTTATAATGACTTTAATTGATCACCACTTTAATAGTTAAATATATTAGTTTATTGTGTGATATATTTATTTTATTTTTTATAATAATTAAGTCTTTTAAAATTTATATTAAAATACAATCATAGTTTTCATAATTCTAACATATTTAATCTAAATTGACAAAATCATTTTGTTTGTCAAGATTTTATCAAATTTTATTATTTTTATTTTTATTTTTATAACGAGCTTAAAATCGTCACCACAAAGGTATACAATGTTATTATGCCTACACCACGTTTAAGGGTAAATAATCTAAAAGATCTTCCAATTCCTAAACCTTGGTATTAATAGTTTAGCAAGTTATAATGTTTTTATCTAATGTGCCCTATGCAAGAGTTCAGAGGTATACAAAAACAACTTCAACTTAAACATCATATATGTTAGCTGAGACATAAGTCTTCTTCTCTCACAAGAATTAACCTTTAAGGCCTATCTCTTAGATATTCACTCTAACCAATTATCCGTATAAATTCAAGCTCATATAGGATTATATAGTTAGATACTTTCTGGTAAATAGAATCCTCTCATAAAAATAAGTGTAGAGCATACTCGTATTTGTGTGACAGAGGTAAAATTATTGAAGACTTAAGCTTTTAGGAGAAGGAAATAGTTTATGAAGAAGCTATGTATAAGGAACACACTGATATTATTCTGAACAATGGGTTCTAAGTCTTGAATACAACAAGAGACTTTATTTGTTTAAATAAGTAGAGGAGCATGCAGACAAAAATGTAATAAACTAAGAGACTTACCTAAGACAATAATTGATATAGATATATGAATATCACTAGTATAATAATTTAGCACACATAATAATGTAAATGAAGACCACAATGATATCCCTAATAATTCTTCAAAAGACAATAATTTAAAACATAGGGTCCTACTAGTCTCAATAATGCATATACAATTTAATCATTACGTCCTTTTTGAATAGTTTCTTACCACAACTATAGATTCATTTCTAAAGGCTCCTCATATGAGTTGTCTTCATCCATCCTTTTTAACCAATTTAGAAAACCTTCAATTTCTTTTTCATCAATCATAGGAGGATCATCATGGAGGTCATGCAAGCCTTGAAAATAAGAGGTTGTTAGCTGAGAAGGTCTAGTAAAGTCTAAGTCTAAAG
>JAOXYD010000007.1:7508770-7529796 GCA_028565735.1 Pinacopodium congolense
CCGATCTAGCGTCACAAGACTGACCCCAACCCTTCAAAAAGGTACAAGTAAACATAGTCTTTGTAATTTTTATAGTTCGTCAACCGAGCAAATTGAAGGAAAAAAACTCATTCCATTTCTGTCTCTTTACATCAAAATTTAACCCTAGTTTAATAATTGGAAATTGCTCTTTAATCCAATTTGAATCAAAGCGAGTTTACTTATCTTTTTTAGATGAATTCCAAATTGTTCGAATCGTATAGTCATCAATTATGACATTGGTAAACAACCTAAAGCAATTTGATTTGAAAGAACATACTTTTAATAAAAATATAAATAAGAAATGATAAATAAAATTTTAATTTTTATATGTAAAAACAAATATGTGTTTATATATATATAAGAGTATTTTAATTTAGAATTTAGAATTTATTTCTTATTTAATTACCGTTATTAAATTATTTTTATGATACATTTCAACTAAATAATTTTTAATTTTTAATTTTTATTACAAATTTAAATTAAATCAATTTTAATTTAAAAAATAAAAACTAAAATCATGAATTCTAAATTAAAAAATAATATTAATGACAGTAAAATTTTTACTATTATATCACATATTGTCATATAATTAATATTATCAAATTTTTATTCTAAGATTATTTTAATACAAGTATTATCAATATAAATATAATACTATATTTAATTTAATTTGAAGTTTTAAATTAATAAAATTTTAAGTTATATGTAATAAATAAATAAATTAGAGTTAATTATTTCATTGAAATAGTTATTTTAATGATTTTTAATTATAAAATTTTATCCTAATTAACTTTATTTTTTTCAAAAACCTCTTCTATTTTTCAATTTAAAAAAAAACTCTCGTATTTTTCATTTTTATCAAACATTCCTGTATTTTTCATTTTTTTTCAAACACTCCTTATATAGTAGCCTGCCACACCACCTGTCACATTACTCACCACATCAACACCGATATACAATCACAACTGTCACATCAGCAAAGTCAACATACAACGTCAACATACCCATCACGTCAATACATAATAATTTTAGAAGGTTATTTGATAATTTTGTTAAAACACAAAAAATATGAGATATTTTAAAAAATACAAGAGAAAAAGGATATTTATTAATATATTTATTATTATTGTTATATTATATATATATATATATATGTATTAAAAATAATTGATCATGAGATATTCCTATAGAATGATTGATTTTCAAATAATGAAATCACTTAAATTATTGAAAGTAAAAAATATCGTCATGTAACCACTTCTGATTTGATTTATATTTTATTGATGTACGATATATATATATGTATATGTATTTGTGAATCATTATTGCTTTTAATGACTTAAGATAGGTAGAAAATAATTACATTTTAAATTTATCGTCAAGTCGAACAGCGAATCCCGAGCTAAACCGACCTAAAAAAGCCATCAGAAAGCGTCCTTCCAATCCAAGCCAGCTCTATTTTTTCTAAATATATATAATTTATAAATTTATAAAAATAGAAATAAAAATCATAAACAAAAAATAATTTTTATTTAATAAATAATTTTTATAAATAAAATTTTAAATTAAAAATTAATATAATTTATTGATCAATATGTATTTTAAAAATTATTAAAATATTTCAGTCTAAACAATAAATTTATTTTATATTTAATTATTATTACCCTTTTTTTTTTACAAATCTTAACCAAGTTTTTTAATTAAATTTTTTATTATAAATTTCAACCAAATATATTTATATTTAAACTCAAAAAGTGCCTCATATCGGTCTTTTCCGAAACACCCCTCACCCCCCGCGACGACGGGCACGGTAACTAAGGTAAATAAAGTAAAAAAAAGTACTCATTTCTATACCGATTCCGGAAGAGCGAAGAAAAAGGGAATGTTTTGTTAATAGCAAGAAATTTTTTTTATAACTATAGCGATATAAATAGGAAGGAAAAGACTACATGGCATTCATTTCATGCTCTTCCATAACCACCTTTCATATAAGATAAAGAAAAAAATAATTAAATAATCAAATATCTTTTTGTCTTATTCAAAGTTGGTCGTGAAAGGCCACAAAATGAATGCTACGTAGTTATTTCCAAATAAGAATACTCATCCAAACCTCTTAGAAATATATAAATCTAAATAAAAAAATAAAAAAATATTAAAAAATAAAAATGATATCAAATAATCCTTAAACAACTTTAAAATATTAATGTTCAATTTAAATGCTTTAACATTAAATTTTAATGTAAATTTAAATGCAAAGTTTAGGGTTCAACGATTTTTTTGTCTTGTTATTAAAAGGTTATGATCAAATGTCAAGTAGCTCGTTAAAATATAATCAAATAAGGACAACGAATTAAACTAAAAAGTTTAATTTATTTTAGTTATTAAAATCTTAAATTAAAATTTTATAAAAAATACAAAAATCCACTAAATGTGAATTAAGTTTAGGATTAATTACATTATATATTTTTTTCTGTGTTTTGATTTTTGATTTTAATTTTTTGTTTAATAAAATAATCAATTATTTTGTATTAACTATATTAAAAGTTTTACCATTCTTATTTATTTATAAAATTGAAGTGATGTCACATTAAAATTTAATAATTTTTAATAATTAGGTGATAATTAATATATTACTGTAGGAGATAAATGAACTCTTGAAATATGTATTTAAAATGAAAAGGGATAATAATATTTGGTAATCGCCCTGACCAGCAAAATTATGTGCTCACAGTAACATCAACAAGTTAGTCGGATTGGGGATTCCAATAATGATTTTTGAAATATGAATGGAAATACACCCGAGATGATTGAATATATAAATGCAAGCCGTTTGTTATAACTTTTTTTTTGTAATTTTTGTTTATATTTTTTATTTTTAAGTTTCCATTTTTAATAAAACTTATTTAATTGACATTTGTAATAAAAATTAGTTAAAATTTTATATTAAAAATTAATTGAATAATGATAATTAAATATAAAATAAAATTTAAAATTTAAATCAAAACACTCTTACACACTTAAAAAATATATATTTATTAACAAATAATTTCAATTATGTAATTTAAAAATCTGTTTATAAAAGAGTCATTTGATTCAATTTTTGATTGTGATTTTTAGTTGTGATTTTTGTGTTTTTATATTAAATTTTGTGTATTTTTGAGTTTTTTTTTGTTGTTTTTGTTGTTTTTATATTGTAATAGTGTGTTATTTTTTTATTTTTGTGCTTAAAAAAACTAAAATTAAAAATTAAAAAAAGAACTCAACAGCCCCAAATTTTATTTTAACAACATAAAGAAACAGAATTTTATTATTTCTAAGTTCCTATTCTGTTTTTTTATAATAAAGAAAAAATATTTGATTATACTCTATTCTGTTTTTTATTAAATAAAAATAAAGAAAAAAATATTTGATTATACTCTATTCTATTTTTCTATTTACAAAATAGAAAAATATAATAGAGTATAATCAAATATTTTTTTCTTTATTTTTATTTTAAAAAATAATAGCAAACAATTATGGATATTGGGCATGAGAAGACTATAATGCACAATGTTTGGAGGAAGACACTCGGACTTGCTATTCAGGATCGGGATGCCTCCTCATTCAATGTGTCTGGTGAAAGTTGATTCATATGATGACTATTACTGCTTGTAGCTTTTCTTCTCAAGTTCACCGGCGAAGCATGATCGCAAGATGAATCGGATCCACCCGCTCTGGCCCACTTCAACACATAGGAATCTTGGAGAAACGGTAGCGTTTCATTTGTTTTCAAACTTCTCTTTTGATGTACTCAAATCATTGTTTCGAATTTAGTTTCGATCAGTACTAGTCGATATGTATCGTACGAACTAGAAAACGAAACGAAATTAACTTATTTCTTACTGAATTTAAATATCAATTTGTATTTGTTAGTATTATTGGTACCGAAAAATTATTAAAAATTATTTAAAAAATTTTGAATAAAATTTTTTTAAATTTTTTTAAAAATATTTTGATATTTTTAAGTTTAAAATTAAGTTAAAAATTATAAAATATAATACATTTATATATTATTTTAAAAATTTTAAAAATTAATTTATAATTTTAAAAAATTATTTAAAATAATACTAATATTAAATATTAATTAATACGATAAAATACTATTTCCAAGACAAATCTGATATCAATATTGCCTACAATATTTAAAACCATGACTCAAGTCACTTTCTTTCCGTAGCATTAATTATCCAACTGAGCATGGCTAGTCAGAACATGTGGTCTGGGTATTACGGTCAATTTCACACACAATGTGATGGGAAATAAAAAATAAAAAGTTTGACTATTCTACAAGGTTTCAAGAGAGAAGGTCTACGCACCTGAAGCATGAGCTGTCTTTACAAATTATATTTATACCTCAAGTGAAGAAAACAACAAGCAGATAGAGACTTTTTGATTACTGCCTGTACTTTTACATACATGCATCTGGCACATGTAACTTTTCCACCCAAAAATAGTCATCATCCTCGACTTCTTGGTTTGAATCGAACACAATATCTTAAGACTCAATCTGCACAAGAGATTTGGGTGTACAAATATGTACGTGCCTCCACTGACCTATCGGCTATCGTAGAACTTAAACTCGTGTCTTACTTGGGCAGTTCACCTTATTATCAAAGATTTTTATTTTTATTGATTAAATTAATAAGTATAAATCCTAACTAATATAAAAATTTAAGCGTGAGAATTTACTTCTTTATTTGATAAGTATTTCAAATATCTTAATTAATAGGATTAGTTAATTTAGATATTTGGGCACGAAAAATCTTTTTTCAATTTGTCTTAAGAACTATCATAATTATTATAATAATTTATACTATATTAAGATCGATACTTATTAAAAAAAAGATGAATATTGAATAAAAAAACCAAAATTTTATAATAAAAAAGTGAAGAAGAGTTGGAATGTTTTCTAAGGCATTGTTTATTTGGTTGAATTATAAGTTATAATTTTGTGTTATAATTATTGTATTTTTATATTAGTGATTGTATTTTTTTTTCAATTTTTATGTTGTATTAATATTTTTTTTCGATTTTCGTATTTAAAAAAATAAGAAATTAAAACTCAAGTAAACATGGCCTTAGTTTTGGTTTTTAATTTTAATTTTCTATTTTTTAAAATACAAAAATTTAAAAAACACATTAATACAATACAAAAATCACAATAAAAAACTACAACTCACAAACTAACTAAACACTCTCTAAGAATTAAACTCTCCAATAAGTTCTTAAAAACAAAAGTAAAAGAGTATATGTACTCGTCATGAGATCCTACTCGCAGGACCATAGCAGCGGGTATGGTTGATTCGAGCTATATGAATTTTATGCTATTTACATTTTTTCATACATAAACATGCACCATGTACTATATATATTCTGGCAAAAAATAATAGGTACAAATAAGTTCTGAGGTTTATGAAGAGATCTACATACAACATAGACTAGTTCACAATGAAACAAGGAAGAGAAACTGTAACGGCAGAGAGCAGAAACTTGAAACCTGTAAGACTTCATCCCCTGCGCGAATTGTTCAGTGATTTTGAGGGTCCTACGAAAAGATCCAAAAGCATTTTTCCAAGATCATCAGGAGTGTACTTAATATATTTGTCACGAATATTCTTGCTATTTCCAAGAAACGTTCGATAGGCATGGATTAGTTTCTGGGAAGTTGAAATTTGCAAGTCCTCTCGAAGCTGAGGATTAGGAATATGCCACTGAGTCTGACTCTTGTATACTTCCTCAAAAGCATTACAGAATCTCTTGCACTTCTCTTTGGCACTTGCCTTCCCATCATCTTTAATGATGGAAACAATTGAGCTCCAAGTGGCTCTCTCATAGCTAATTGCATGTTTCATAAACTTACCGTTGTGCTTCCTAATCCATTCATCTCCAAAAAAATGCCTCAGTTCAGAGTCCTTAACCTTTTGGACCATGTAGTGGATGTTGTTCATTAAGAAAATATGTCCCAGGGAACCATCTTTGTAAAGTTTGGACTTTTCAATAAGATTGGATTCAAGAGCAGATGTAAGTGATCGAAGGCGATAAGCCAATGGGGAAAGTACTGAAGACGAAACGTCCTGCAAATCTTGTCCATTATCCATCTCAGGAATCGCATTTTGATCATCTACGGATTGGTCCTTGAGAATTAAATCGACGATACCACTATAAACAGTGAGGGTACTGATGTAATTCATTACATACTTTGCCAGGTGATGAATTCCTCCTTCAGGTAAACACCGAATAGATGCATTTGATAAAATGAGATTCCGAAACTCCAAAAATGTCACCATTGCAGAATCCCTCAAACCCATCAAAAGGCCATGGAATTCAATCCTAATGAAAAAACCAGTCTCCTCTGAGTATAAATCATCTATGTTTTGAAGAATATCTGATATAATCTCATACATGTCAAGCAAGCGAAACAACTTTTCTGGCCCATGAGGTCCAATTGCTACAGCTTCCCCAAAATTCAAGAGACACAGGATTGAAGCTTTTGACACCTCAACAAAACAAAATGAACTCGCAGAACCAAATTCACCCAATATTTGGTCAAAGAATCGTTTCTCACTAGCAAGATACACACGAACGAAAATCTCCACAGCCCACAACCATCTTTTAATCTGGCTGTTCAAGTCATTCCAGTCCAATTTCATCAAATCTTCAATGCTAACTTTCTCAAACTTGAGACTGGACAAGTATTCATCTAATGCTTGCTTCCTGATGCTAACAAGGGTCTCACAAAATTCCTTGTCATAATTAGAAGCAAACATAGCACGAGCAATGGCCTTGATGTCAGGAATTACCTGAGGATCAATCAAATCAATAGTATGTTCAATAGATTCTCTTGCAGCGACACCTGAAGATGCTCTATCAATTATTTCATCCTCCACTGAAGCAAATGATTCATTATAAGTTACATCCACCGCATGTGAACGAAAAGACATGTACTGTGGCTCAAAAGATTGCTTATGCTGAACAATAATGCGGTGCAACTCCTCCTCAAGTCTTGACATTGCAATCTGCAGAGCACACTGTGCTCGGCAAGTAAGTTCCCTCTGTTTCCTAACATTGTTCATGGACAGGCCTCCTAAACTTTCCATTACTACCTGAATTTCATTAATGGTCTCTAGGTAATCAGAGGTTTTGTTGTGACCAGAATCCTGTGCCAGAGATGAATCTGCTTTCCACTGCATAACCTTCATCTCTGCAGATTGCAGACGTTCCTCAAACTCAACGTGCATCGCTGCCTCTCTTTCAGTTATTGGAAATATTGCAGATAAATGACAATCAAGCTCTTGAATGGCTCTCTTGGCATCATCATTCAGGTACTTATTCGAACACAATGCCTTCAGTATATGCTGTGCCGCAGCAAAAATATGTTGTTCTTCTTCTTCACCGTTGACCATCGTAGATTGACAGTAATTCATGACCAAAGGAGGACAATAATACAGATGAAACAATTGTAACGAAGTGAAACCCCAATCACAACTTCTTTCAAGTGAACTAAACACCTATATCATTTGCTTGCAGAAACGATGACTTGGGTCCAATAGAAGGTGATCACTGTGAAATTTGAGACGCAAGCAATTTTAATTGACACGGCATGAAGAGCCGATGAACGGAAACTTTCTAGTCAACGGATAGGATCGGGGACAACGAAGTACATCAAAGCTCTACAAACTTGTAAAAAAAACAGAAGATCCTTTGTTTCTGCTGGAATTCACCCAGAATCTTTCCGAATGATATATTGTAACCAAATTGGAAAAATTAACGGAACAAAAGTCAATCAAATTCCGAAAGATGTGGCCCGTGTCCGAGATAGTACCTGAGAAGTGCTGCAGACACAATCCAAACAGGCAAAGCACAAAATCATCTTCTTTGTTGCATGTAAGTCATGCCGATAGGCATCATCAAAACGCCTACAAAGGCCTCGTTAAATATAAATCTAAACACAAGAACCCACATTCAAAAACAGAAATAGTTTCTTTGTCGAAGCAAATCTTCAATCAGAGAAAGTGAGAGAAAACTAAAAGGTCAGGGAAGAGCAGGAATTCAGAACGCTTTATCCTTATAAGATAAGAAGAAATCTGGGAAATGAAGGAAAGTGATAGCAGAACTGTTTCGTTGCAACAAGTGGGTTCTTTCTTAATGGTCTCACTCCTGCTGAAGAAAAATTAGTCGCAGACTGGCCGTAGCAAGTTTTCAGCTTCCACTTCCAAAGAATTCAAAAGCTTCCAAAGTATTCAAAAGCTAATGGCTTCTAGTCATTTTGAATTTTTGACTTGTGGTTCCAGGAAAGAAAAGTCAAACAAGGGTCATCGAGTGTGGTAATTGGATAATTGCAACTAATTCATAAAAATGCGAACTTTTTTGTTCCACCGCACAAGATATTCTTTCGAACTTCTAAGATCCAAAAATATGTGAAGTGGACACTTAAATCTGACAAACACAAATTTTTTGTTTGTTTGTTTTTTATATATTTATATATATTTATATGTTATTTTTTATTCCTATACTATTTTTTAATTTTAAATTTTTTAAAAAATAAAAAAAACTATAATTATAAACAAATAATACCTTAAGCTCAATGCTTTTATTTTCAAAGGTCACAGGCTTGTTTTGAATTCACATTGCTTATTCTTCGAGTTTTTATTAGGCTTTGACATGAGTTAATTGATAGAAATAGTAGTTAATTATAATATTTATGTAGAATATTGAGTTATTTCAGATTTTAAGGGGTTAGTTATAGTAATGTGGCATATGTTGTATGTCTTAACATGAGTTACAATAGAATAGTGCACGTTTATTCAATTCTATATCAGCCTATGTTAAATATATATATATAAGGATTATCAATAATTGAAAATAATAAATTTTTCTGTCTCGTATTCTTTTTTTTTTTTTCATTTTAGTTAACAATGATGTTAGAGCCACGAAAAAAGAGCATTGGCAACATTAGACATTGGCCATTGTTTGAAGTATTGTTATATTTAATGTTATAAAAATCGGATCGAATATCAAATCGATAAAGAAAGAGGTTAAAAATTTAGAAATTTAATTGATATAAAATCGTTATAAAATCGATATTGTATCTGTATAAAATAATAAGATATATACATTATTAATCTTTTTTGTTAATTTTTTATTAAATTATAATATAAAAAATTTATTTTAATATTTATTATTTTAAATAAAAATAATAAATAAATAAATAAATAATATCATATAAGAATTAAATAAAAATAAAAATAATAGGTTTAACAGATAATAAAAATAATGAAAAAGTGAAAAAAGGTTAAAAGAGTGAGATTAAAATAAAAAATTAAAAAAAAAGAAATGAAGAAGGTTAAATTGAACGGGATTAGATTGAAAAGGGTCGTACCAGTGAATAAAATTAAATTAAATCAGATCGAACTAACCAGTCCAATCCCAACCCTACAATTTTTTAAATTTAAAAGTTTAAAAAAATTGAACTAATAAATTAATCGATTTTAGTTTAATCAAATCAAATCAATCGGTCCACTTTGGTTACAGTTGCTTTTATAAAGTATGAGTTAGTTGTCATAAAAATCTCGTCTAAGATATAAGGGTTATAATTACAGTAGTAACTTAAAAATCAAGCGTGAATGTTTTAAGGGTTTTATTTTTAGTAGCAAAACTAATTCCCAACAATAACTTGAGCCTACTAATAAAAAAGGTTGAAAACCTTTTACGAGTTACGACCGATGAATTCTAGCTATTTAGAGTTCATAAAGAGAGAATAATTGTTTTTATCTACTGTAATTTTTTGTTTGAGTTTTTATCTAGTCATATTTATTTGGGGATGTTTAATTGAGTTGTGAGTTGTGATTTTTTATTTTAATTATTGTATTTTTTTTTCGATTTTTATATTGTATTAGTGTGTTTTCTTTATCAATTTTTATATTTACAAAAATAGGAAATCAAAATTAAAAACCAAAGGGCTTGTTTAGTTTCACTTTGATTTTTAGTTTTCGTTTCTTATTTTTCTAAACACATAAATTGAAAAAAATAGTACAGAAATAAAAAACAATACACTAATATAGTATAGAAATTGGAAAAAATAATATAAAAACCCATAAAAATACACAAAATCAATATAACAATAAAAATTACAAAAAAAAAAAAACAAAAACCAATAACCTAATTAAACATGCCCAAAGCCTAAAGACCTTATTTAGATTCATTTTAGTTTTTTGTTTTATTTTTCGATTTTGATAAATATAAAAATTGATAAAGAAAACATACTAATACAGTACTGAAATCGAAAAAGAAAATACAACAATCAATACAAAAATACAACAATTATAACAAAAAATCATAACTCATAATCCAACTAAATAAGGCCTTGAGCTTTGATTTTTAGTTTTAATTTCTTATTTTTCTAAACACATAAATAAATAAAAAAACATATTAATACAGCACATAAATCAAAAAAAACACAAAAATTAATATAAAAATATAATAATCACAATAAAAAATTATAACCTACAACCCAACTAAACATTTCATTGAACTTTAGTTTTTAGTTTTGGTTTCTTATTTTTCTAAATACAAAAATTTTTTAAAACACTAATACAGTACATAAATGAAAAAAGAAATTCAACAACCAATACAAAAATACAACAATCACAATAAAAAATTACAATTTACAACCTAACTAAACATCCTCTAAATTATTCATTTGTTACAAAACTCTTAAAAAATTTATATTTGTGAAGTTTAGAAGATTCCTTGAAGTTTGTAATGTGAAAGAATATGTTCAAAAGAGAATGCTTTGAAAACGTATGCTGTAAATAAGAGTTTGACGGAAGATTATTAGAAATAATACACATATTTTTATTATTTAATTTGTTATAGTATTTATGTAGAACAAAATGATGTTTTAAGTTACTTATACCAAGAACATAAAACATGATTTATGTTCTAGTAAGGGCTTTAATAGATTAATGTGTTTATTCAATTATATATCAACCTATATAAAAGACTTTAAAAAATTATTAATAATTGAGAAAATTGTATTTTTTTCTTATTTATTATCTATTCTATTTTGGTTGAATGAAAATATTCTTTCGAGTATTTTAATGAGTTGCCACATTGTTCAATTCTCAAGTAGTCTACTTTCCTTTAAATGATGAATTCAACAGGTGACTTTGACAGTGTAATTGTTAGGATTTAAATAGTTATCAAATCTATATTCAAATTGATTGGAAGGTTGGTAATAATACCAAATTAAAGCATCTCAAATGATAATAGTTTATGCACCTTGACTTGAGAAAATGAGTGCGTAGACATTGAATGAGGTACGATTGGAAATTTTGAAAAAGGGCTTTACACAATTAGTCTACTTCCCACTCTAATTAAAGAAAGGTAAATGAAGAATAAGGTAACCATTTTTGGTCAACATTTATCTTATTTACCTTACCTGCTAACTAATTTGATGCTTTAGTAGAGATTGCAAGTCAACGAGACAATGGATTAACTTCAAAGTGGGCAAAATCTTTCACGCGTTAACTATCCTATTTTGTAATTTAAAAATAATATAAAAAATAATACACTAATACAATATAAATTTTTTTTAAAATAGTATAAAAATTAAAGTAGGAAGATATAGATACTTCTTTTCATATTTCTGGGCATCTTCTGGATTGAAGTAAAATTCTTTTCATAAATAATAGTTTTTAAAATTAAAAAATGAAATAAAATAATTAAATTAAAAAACTATTTTTTAAATTTAAAAACGGATCTTATAAATCTAGACAGCCCAAGTTATCTCAAGTATTGACCCCTACTTCGCTTGTTTTTTTTTCCTTTCATTTGCCTTTTTTTTTTTCTCCGAAAACTCTCTCCTTGTTCGCACCGTACAGATTATGAAAGCAATATAATCGAACTATAGAACAATCAAATTCTTTTTACTTATTTAACATTATATACTTATATCAGGAAAGTGAAAAACAGTATAAAAAAACATTTGTTGTCAGACTAATTGTGCCATAAATTTATAATAAAAAATTAAATTATTTATTCTAGATTATTTTAAAATAATGTGATATTAAAAATAAAAAAATCTTTAATAGTAAACTTTGTTAAATTATTGAAGAATTATCGTGTATAGTTTTTATTGAAATAATTATTAAAATTTAAAAAGATTTTATTTTTTATTTTAAAATTTTTTTATAAATAATTCAAAATTATAAAAATATTTTTAAGAATGAGTCAAATTACAAAACATAATTTTCTTTAAAATTATAGTTAATGAATTCGAGATCCCAATTTTTTTTTCTTGTGAAATATCCCTTTGCTTCATGGTTTAATGAAATAATATAAACCAAAACCACTCCGAGGAGAGGAGATAAACCCAACCCAACCCAACCCAAACCAATTGTTCACAAATCTGGTAAATTGGTAAAAAACGATAATCACAGGGTCAAAACAGTAACCTCACTACAATTCCAACGAAGCTCGGTTAGAATCCATTTTGGCGCAACCCAAAATGTTGAACATTTATTTTGGAAATTGTTTACCGCTAAAAAGAGGCTTAGAAACCTAAAGAAATGGCGCCAAAATCCCTAACTTGGTTTAAATATTGCCTTCTATTGTCTCTCCTCTTCTACTTCCTTACATCAACATTTTCTCTCGTCTCCTACTGCGGCCGTGTTTGTACGAGAACTCTGTTTGTTGATAGCCCTAGTTTAGAGTGAAGGCAGCGATTGAAAGAAATGGCGAAAATGGTGAGCTCAAATGCTGTGTCAACTTTGCTCTCGATTCCCAAGCCGGATTCTCCCTCCGATCTTCCGGAGATCATCATTCAAGTTACCAATCTCGAGCCCAAAGGAAAATCTTACGGGTATGTTCTTGTGCAGTTCTCCACGTGTATTTTTTACTTCTTGTTTTAACTGTAACTTGAAGGCTCATTATTTCAATGTAGAGAGACAAAATAAATGTTTATAGGGTAGAGAGCTAGTTCAATTTGGCTTGATATCTATTATTATTACTTTTCTGTTAAAAAATGTTCAATGCTGATCTTTCAGATTTGATGCAAGTGATGGAAAAATGAAGATTAAAGCAATTTTCAGCTCACGTCTATCCTCTGAGGTCATCTCTGGGAATGTACAGAATCTGGGTTTAATTCGTGTTCTTGACTATACTGTCAATGAAATTCCCAGCAAATCAGAGAAGTAAATGCCCACGATGCGCTCTTTGAGTATTACCCAGTTTTTATGGATTATCCGATTATTAAGTTTCTTATTGTCGCAGGTATCTTATTATAACCAAATGTGAAGCTGTTTCTCCTGCACTTGAAGTGGAGATAAAGGATGAGGTTAAGGAAGAAGCAGGAATTGTATTGAAGCCAAAACAAGAAAGTGATGTCAAAATTGAAATTAAAGAGGAAGAAGACAGGGCTCTGGTTCTGAAACCGAAGGAAGAAGTTGTTACTAAATCTGCTGCCCAAATTGTTCAGGAGCAGCGAAGCAAGTAAGTTGATTTGTCTGATTTGAGACCAGATCTCAAATGCCTTCTGTTGCTCATTTGAGCTTTTATATGTATTTGTCTGTCATTTTTTTGCTGTTTTGCCTTGTATTTGCTTTATAGTGTGGACCATATGTATTGATGTTCTATGCTTTTATAACAGCATGGCTCCAGCTGCACGAATGGCCATGACACGAAGAGTGCACCCTCTTGTTTCCTTGAATCCTTACCAGGGAAATTGGACAATTAAGGTTCGTGTTACAAACAAAGGGAGCATGCGATCCTATAAGAATATGCGGGGGGAAGGTTGTGTCTTCAATGTTGAGTTAACTGATGAAGATGTAAGTTGGTAGTTGGTGTGATAACTTTGCTGTTTTCTTTATTGCGTAATTTGGTTACTGATATGGCAAATAATTATGAAATGTTCAGGGTACACAGATACAAGCAACTATGTTCAATGAGGCTGCAAGGAAGTTCTATGAAAAGTTTGAGTTGGGGAAAGTTTATTACATATCTAAAGGAACGCTTAGAGTTGCTAACAAGCAATTCAAAACAGTGAAAAATGATTATGAGATGACTTTGAATGAGAATTCTGAAGTGGAAGAGGCCAGTAGTGAGGCAGTTTTTATTCCTGAAACAAAATTCAACTTTGTTCCAATTGACCAACTGGGTCCCTTTGTCAACTCAAAGGAGCTTGTTGGTAAGAAAGTTCTGTTTGTTGCATTAAGGATATAAAGTTTTTCTTTTTCATACATTTGGTAACGTCATTCTTGGTACAATGGTCAGATGTAATTGGAATTGTGCAAAATGTTTCCCCATCTGTCAGCATCAGGAGAAAGAGTAACAATGAGACAGTTCCAAAGCGTGATATAACTATTGCTGATCAGACGTAAGTGTATCCTTTTTGCACGCTGCTTCTGTTGTTTGCTATTGTTATATTGAAACAAAATGTTTTTTACAATTCAGGAAGAAGACTGTTGTGGTCTCATTATGGAATGATCTAGCTACCAACGTTGGGCAGGAACTGCTTGATATTGTTGATAAATCACCCATAGTTGCAATTAAATCCCTAAAGGTTGGAGACTTTCAAGGTAATCTTATATCTCATCATAACCAAGTCCTAGGATCTATGGCTTATTCATTATGAAACTTAAATGGTGCCTGCTTTTAATGAACTGTTGTGTCTTCTTTTCTTCAGGTGTTTCTTTATCTACACTTCCCAGAAGCATACTGCTAGTTGACCCAGATATTCCTGAAGCAAAGAAGCTGAGATACTGGTACATCTCTTTCATCATGCAACTGGGCAAGCTATTGCATGTTGACATCTAGGTTTTCTTAATATCATTGTAAACATTAATTTTGCTTCCCTTAGGTATGATTCTGAAGGTAAAGATACATCAATGGCTTCTGTTGGCTCTGGTCTGAGCCCTTCAACCAAGAGTGGAAGTTGGTCCATGTACTCTGATAGGGTTTCCATGTCCCACATAACAAGCGACCCATCCTTGGGAAGTGATAAGGTATATATTCTTTATCAATCTTTCTGCAAAAGGAATCTAGGCTCAATCTTTGACTTGTAAATGCATAATGCTAATTGGATAGCCATCCTTTTGTATGTAGGAATAGTGCTATGGTTTCAAATGTTTACTTTTGTCTATTAGGCTGTTCTGTGTTGAGAGATTTTAGCTTCCACATGCTGATTCCATGATCAACAAATTTGCTTTGATTTATGAAGAGTGACTTGGAATCTCTAAATGTGAATTTGCATGTCTTGTGCAGCCTGCATTCTTCAGTGTTAGGGCATATATAAGCTTCATCAAACCTGATCAGGCTATGTGGTATCGGGCTTGCAAGACATGCAACAGAAAAGTGACTGATGCAGTTGGAGGTGGTTATTGGTGTGAAGGGTGCCAGAAGAATGATGCAGAGTGTAGCTTAAGGTGAGAAACTAGAAGTGAATGATTTCAGTAGATCTATGTACTTCTTTCAAGAATTTGCTTTATTCAAAATATAACTCTTTTTGTCCTTCTATGTAGGTATATCTTGGTTGTTCGAATCTCAGATTCAGGTGGGGAAGGCTATGTTTCTGCTTTTAATGAAGAAGCTGAGAAGATAATTGGTTGCTCTGCTGATGAACTTGATATATTAAAATCACAGGTAAAGTGCCAAATATGATAAATCATTCAACTTGAATGTGTCACAGTAAATGGCAATAGTAGTTCCTAAGCTAATTGCATTTGTGCATTTCAGGGAGAAGGGAATCCATACCAAGTGAAGCTGAAACAGGCCACTTGGAATCACCATCTTTTTAGAGTTGCTGTTACCCAGAATGAGTACAATAATGAGAAGAGGCAAAGAATAACAGTTAAAGCTGTTGCTCCAATTGATTTTGCTGCTGAATCTAGATATTTAATTGAAGAGATCTCTAAGATAAAAGGTTCCCGGTAGGATGGCTAGTGACATTTTTTTTTCCTATGGCTCTTTCCTAGCATATCTATCGCATAACTTTTAGTTCCTTGTATATAGCAAGGAGGGAAAGGGTCGTCTAGAACGCTTTTTGGTAGCTAACTGTTTTATGTAGTATATATTTTAGGCCTTGATACACTTTTTCTTTCTCCTTTCTTAAGTTTGCCCAAGTGTTATATGTTGGTACTTTTAGTTATTATGCTTCTCTAACTGTTGCTATCTTTGGTCAGTTCTGTTGAAACTTTGGAGTATGTGGATCTCTATTCCTTTTTTTACTCAAAATTATGCCTGTTATCTGAGCTAAACCTCCATGAGAACGATATGGTTGTTTGTGGTATACAGCCATACTCCCACTATGTCAGGTGGAAATTTGTCTGTAAAATGACGCCAAAAAAAATATAAGACTGTTTAAAAGTGGAGAAGCCGTGAGTAATGAGCTATCAAAGTAATTGATTCTGCAGATTCCATAAAAGATGGATTATGCTAGGCCTAATTGAGCTATAGGTTGTGCTTGACTTGATGCAACTTCTATTAGGAACAGTGTTCCTTAGGAGTTTTTTTTAAAACTTCAAGTTTGCCTACATGTTTTGTTTCTTTTTCAATTGCATTATTATATTATCAAATTCAAGCAAGGAACGGAAAGAAACTTCCCTCAGACCAGAAAAGAGAAAAAAAGAGTTTAAAATAAAGGAAAATTATAACATCATATGAGAAAGAGACAGAAGTGGCAAAGAAAAATTCTATATATATATCAAGGGCCTAAAAATTGCAATCTATTATTCCTGACATTCAGAAACTGCAGAATTAAGAAACATGGTGATGTGAGAAATCATCCTCATCTATTTTTGTGTGAAGAAAGCAAGGATGCTAGTTTTTGCAACAACTTGGATGTACTTTCATCAATTTTACTGCCAGGGAGAGGTGAAGTCCATTCTTGAAATTCATGTAAGCTTCCTGGGAAATCTGTAAAGAGTCCATCTACACCTATCTTGTTAATCCAGTAATCATATTCTGCATATGGATCTTGATGGAAGTCATAATGCAAGAACGAATTCTCGTTCCGGTAAGTGTAAGGATGCACCTGAAATCAGATCAGTTTTTGAGATCTGCTGCTGCCTTGTAAGACTAGATTGAAAATGAAAAAAAAAAGACATTTACCTGTAGGTTGTGTGCATGTGCTCTAGCAACAAGATCAGTAGGTAATTGCAAGTAATTGTCCCTCACAGGAACAACTGTATCCTTCCAAGGTCCAATTCCCACCGCATAATTCTTAATATAGTCCAGAAAAGCATCCGAAGTGATTTCCTCGTAGGACTGCATATCATCAAATTAATGCAAGGACCTTTGGTTAGAACAAAAATCCAGTGCTCTTCATAAACATTCAGTTTTTTTAGCTCATTGAAAACTATTTAAAAATGCCCTCATTAAAACTTGCAAGAAGTAATTGATAGCCTGAGAATGAGCACCACTAACCTGATTAGTGTCCTCAGTCCGAATGTTGACATCATCAATCAAGAAGACTTTTGGCAAGTCTGTGAGATTTGATATGTACACAAGAGAAGTTGGAGCAAAAGATTGTGTGAAAACAGGTTGCTTCAACCAGTCTTTGGACAGATATTGACCTTTGTATCCATATTTCTGAAGCATCTCCACAAACTTGTCTTCATACTTTTTACCACAAGGCCATTTCACCTATTGTCAGTACAGTCCAAATTTAGAGGATGCATGAGTATTCTATAAGAACATATCTCAAAAATTACCAGACTCTCATATGATTCCATATTTGTCACATGGAATCAGGCACATTTTAGTGCCATGTCAAAGAGCTAAGTACATCAATTGACACATTGAATGAAGCTTTATGTTGATGTAATACCCTTCAATACCAGTTTTCTCATCCTGACTTATTTTTGAGGGGAGATTTTTCTATAACAAAGTGGTGCTATCATCAAAATTAGGGGAGGAAATCCAATACAATCAGTGAATCTTACCACTTAATCATATATTTTTCCCTTTTTGGCTACTATATAATAAAGACCTTACATTTTGGTTGATAAAAACTGGATTTTTCATCTCTGGATATATCCCAACAACTCTTGGTGCGTCCAGTGCAATTGATATGAACTCTTCAAAAGTGATCATAGTAAACAGGCCTGAGGAGGAATAAATCAAGAGAATAGAATCAGCCATCTATATTCTGTAACTTAACAATATTTACTATTATCATGCTAAGCTCAACAGTTTCCCTTCATCAATCTAAACCAAGATCATTATATGGTGCAATAATAGGAATCTGAGTGATTTAAGACATAAGCCAAGGAGCCAAATCAAAGGCAAGGAAGGTTTACATCATTTTATTTTCTTGCCAGTTTTTGCATGGAAAAACTTTGAATCTATTTACTGTATTCATTTCTACTGTCCAACAAAGCATCAAGACGTCTATTCCATAAGTGAGAAGTCAGTATAATATGAAGTAACTTTTCAAGCAAGGGCTGTTTCCTGGACTACCAGAGCAAGTAGTTAATTTCTAAACCAGCATGAAAAAGGATAACTTGGGATTAAACTTGAGAGATGTAGCAGAACAGAATAGAATGTTGATGCAGAGGTAAGTGAAATATTGTAGATGATTTCAATCAGTAGATAGTTTGTAGAGGTTAGTGAAATGTTTACTCAGGGATGAAAAGAAATGAAGTTATACCAAGTAAAGAGATACGAACCATTATACTGTGGATCCCGGACGTTGAAACGGTTTTTTAACCTTAATGTCTTCAGTTCCTTGAGAGTGAAATCGACTGCACAGAATTGAAGAACAGGTCTCAGAAATCACATGTGCAGATAAGTATGATTTCAAAATTAGCTCTACTGCCTATCATGAAAATCTAAATGCCTGACTTGGGCAGAATAACATGAGCACCAAAGACTTAGCCAAGGATTATTACCAATGAAAAAGCCAGTCATGTTGACTCCTTGTACTTCACAGGTTCTCCTACGATCTGCAAACTCCTTGCGGTCTGCAATGTCAGTGGTGTCATCAAGGGTGACATCATGGGAGCACACCAGAACGCCATCTTTGGAGGATAAAATATCTGTTTCTATGAAATCTGCTCCCTCTTCAATTGCCCTCTGCAACAAAGAAAGTTATTAGTTATTACACAGCATATATTGATTGGCATCGTCTGTTAATTAATCTTCATGGGAGACCATGTAAATCTAAGCTACCCATGGAGTCCTATCGTCCAGTGAATTACACTCCCTATCCCATTACATCCTAAATTTCCTTCCATTCCATTAAAACTCTATCAAACATCATACAAAGGGCATTCTATATATGACACTTATGCTGATATGTGAGACGAATGTAAATATGGAGATCAAATGATCAAGCTAAATGCCTCCTTCAAGATGTAAACATGTATATTTTAGTTTCTGTTCAATTATCAGCAAATAAAAAATGCAATAAATGATCGTAGAGGGGAGCACCATGTATGCAGCAGCACTTTCTTCAGGGATCTCTCCATTTGATCCACGATGTGCAATATTGTAAGGACGAGAAATCTGCAGAGGCTTTTTGTTGCCGTGGTACTTATAGCTGGGAAGAGGATACAGTGGCCTTGCAGCACACGTGAAAGCAAGCAATAGAACTAAGACTGGAATAAAACCTGCCATATGATGCATACAATTAATCAAACACGCGTATCTAAGCGCCAAAACAGTAACAAAATCGTATACATCATAAATTAGAACGCAAATGAATTTTGTTTTCTATTTTACGTAAACCATGCATCAAATGTTAACACCCATTATGCAGTATCGGTGCTTTCCATCATCTTTTCCTTAAAAATTGCCTGCTATCAGTAAATGGCATCATCCTCTACTTACTTTCAGAAAACCACAACACTCGCTGAAATAAGAAGGGAAGTACGAGGAACCGAGGGTGCATTATCTTCCAACATGATCAAATAACTCAAAACTGGAGAACCCAGAAAGCAAAATATGAACTTACTCGTCACAGAAGTATTCATGGCTCAAACAAGCTACTGTGTGTCAGCAAGCTAGGTGCTGTAAAAGGCTATGTGTGTTGACAGTGAGAAGTGTGTGTGTGTGTATATATATAAACCTAACAGAGTATTAGGTGTATACGTCAATCAACAAATCAGTAATATTCCGTGGAGATGCTTTGTGAGGATGGCGATAAATAAGCTAAATGGATATGGGAATCTTTGGTTCGACTAGTTGATAAGGCTTTAGCAAAACTAACTGCCTACTGATGAGGTTATGTGTATCAATTAATCTGGGACATTGACACGGTACTGTGCTTGAAGATACATGAAAGATTTTGTACAGACGTTTTTGATGGAACTATAAAAGGGGAAACTATTTATACGTTAATACATGCTTTGAGCCGTTTTAAGGACTTGGTTGAGTTTGGTCCTACTACGACAGTATAAGATTGTGAATGATATCAACACTCCAAGGTTTGATTATGATCAATGTTTTAAACAATAATTGTTAGTGATCTCTACCCAAAAAAAAATAACTCATAATTTAAGAAAAAGAGTAAATAATGGCCAAAAGTTTGGGTTTGTTATAAACTCCGAACCCCCAGTAAGCCATGAAATACCACATGCAAAGATGGATATAAGGTTGGTAACAGGCTCGAATCGGGTCTTGTAAACATTTTGGATCCAAATAGTTGAGCCCTAACCCAGGTTTGGTCAAAATTTATTTTGTAAATACTCGATTTTTTATAAGCGTGTGACTAGGAAGCAACACCCCAGCCCCACTGGGTCTTATTTCAAACCAAAATTTCAATTTTTTTTTCTTTTCTCATATTTTATCTTCATTCAAAAATAAAATTGTCAATTCATATTATTTTAACATACATTTATAATTTTACCTTTAATTTATTTATAAATTTACTATTTTATCTTTATCAAATTAATTTTTTTATCCCAATTAATTTATAAAATTACTTTTTTACCATTGAATGGTCATGGAAATAATGTTTTAAAAATCGG
>JAOXYD010000007.1:7529896-7552672 GCA_028565735.1 Pinacopodium congolense
CTCTTCACCCATTTAAGTAAGATTGTGATAGGTTCCTCTTGACCTTAGAATTCAAGATTGTTGTATAGGTTTCTCTTAACCTTAGAACAAAATTGGATTGGGTTCCTCTTAACCCTTGTAATCAAGATTGTGATAGGTTCCTCTTGACCTAGAACAAGATTGAGTAAAGGTTCCTCTTGGCCTTGAATCAAGATTGATGTAAAGGTTTCTTTTGGCCTTTAACTAAGATTGTTGTTAGTGAATTTCCAACAAGTAGTTGGAGAGAGGGCATAGTCTATCTTTGGGGTAGGCGAACCTCTATAAATCTTGTTGTTCTTCTCTTCCCTATCTCTTTTATATTTGTGCACTTGTGCTTGTTTAATTATTGGTTGAATTTGCCTAATATTATCACATAATTTGGCATTCCATTTGAGTTGAATTTTGGTTAAAGGTTTCATATTGCTTAAATTGGCCTAAGGTGTTTAAAGTGTTTTATTTCTGTAAGAATTTTTAAACACCCAATTCACCCCCCTCTTAGGTGCCATAGGGCTAACAAGTTGAAATAGGAACATTTACTGAGAACGAATGCTCCTATTCCATTCTCCTTTATGAAACCACCCATATTCCATATTTGAAATATGCCTTCTTAGGTTACCTATTATTATTTTTTGTAAATTGATTTTGGAACAAGAGGAAAGGGTATTCAAGATGAGAAAAAGGAGGATTGGAACCAGGTTAAAGTTGTTTATGAGTAAACTCAAGACTAAATGGAGTAAAGTTGCTCAAGTTTACAAGTATGGGGCTTTCGAGGTGGAAAACTTCGAAGGAAAAACGTTCAAGGCTAATGAACATCATGACATGTTATATCTTAGAGAATTTTCCCTAAAAGAAAGGGAAATCCTTTACTTTATTTAATAATGTTAAGATTAGGGACTAGTCAAGCTCATGACTTTAAATTTAGCATGCTATGTTTTTATATAAGTTTGGTGGATGGAACAAGTTTAGATCCTCTTTTTCCAAAGTCTTCAAGTCATATGAAATAGAATAAACATTCTCTAGCGATGCCCATAAATGGACTTCAATTTTCATGGGGGTTTTTTTCTCCTTCCCATTTTTTACACTTCTTTCAGTTTATTTGTTTTCATCCTTCAAATTAGGGACAATTTAGGCTTTAGTGTAGAGGGAAGATGAACTTGAGCATGATTTTCTATTTACTCACACACTTGAATTATTGTGAGTCTTATAAGAATGACATGAATGCCCTATCGTGGAATGATTAAAATTAAGAGTTGATAGTTAATTGTGGTATTTTAATTTCATTTATGTTTTTTTATTTTGGTGAGCATTGAACAATTCTTACATGATTTATAACCCAAATTTGATCAAAAAATTTTCATTTTCTTCTTTTCTTTTATTTGATTGCATGTGTTTTAGGTGATCTTGGTGTATAATATCAAGTTTTTAATACTGATACTTATAAAGTGTCATGTGAATTTGAAATAAGTTGTAATGTAATGAATGAAAAGTTTTTATATATTTAAATAAAGTGAGTAAAACTGGTTACTCCGTTGGCTTCATACCCATAAAAGTTTGAAGTGTATGAGTGGAGCTAGTAGCAATTTATATAAGCTAATTATGTAATTGGAGGTGTTTATAATAAAATGTTCAATTTAACTTCAAGCTAGATGATATTGCAAACAAGCCAAAAAAGGTAACCGAATCAAGTAATCGAAGGATATTCACGACAAAATGTTTACCTTTGTTTAAAAATACATGGTGAAACCCTAAAATTTTTCTTCAATTTGAAATTTAAGTTGTGTATTGTGTTCATTGATATATCCTTAAAAGAGTTTGCATGATGATTTGAATGAAGCTAATTAGATGTGTAACATTATACATTAAGGGTTGCCTAGCTACTAACAGAGTTATTGTGTGCGATAACAAAGTTTTTGTCATAAATGAATTATGATTTGTGGGTTAATCAAAAGCATTGATGGATATTTGTTTTTATTTAATATACTTTTGATTATTGATCACTTTTGTTTTGAGTGGATGTTTAAGTCGTTACTTGAGGACAAACAATAGTTCAAGTGTAGGGGGTATTTGATAACATCCTATGTATACATCTTTTAAGCATGTTTTCATAACCATTATCTTAGGTTTAAAGGAAATTTCCTTGTGATTTGGGTGCATATTTAGTTGATTAGTGAATAACATATTGCTTAAGTTGCTTTAGATGTTTGTTTATGTTCTGTAGGAATTTGGTGATCGTTTTAATGCATCTTTAGAGTTAGAAGGGATGTGAATCACTCTGGAAAGTAAGAGCATCAAGTTAGGAAGCTTTACATCAAATATCAAGACTATATGATAAGCCATGAAGAGTATATAAAGAAAAGAGTAAGAGAAGTTTAAACAAGCACTAGCAGTGACAATGGTGGCGAATCTACAAAAGAGAGTGATGATGAACTATCTTCGATGTCTATAGGGTCAACAGTAGAAAAATATTGGTGTAACTAGTGTGCGAACAATTAGGAGTTGGGCTAGGTAGGGTGGGAATTTTAGCAATTGTAGGTGGTTGGTTATGGGAGGTGTGTGGGGTCAGGTAGGTTAAACTAGTGTTTTGGAAATTTCTTTGAGACAAATTATCAAACAATTAGTGGATAGGTGATTTGGGTGCTTAGGTAATTAGGGAAAGGGAGGTGGGTTGCTTAACTTAGGTGGAGGGATGCCTTGGTAGATGAATTAGATGCAGGGAGGTGGATTTTTGAAATTTCTTTGAGACAAATTATCAAACACTTAATGGATAGGTGATTTGGGTGCTTGGGTAATTAGGGAAAGGGAGGTGGGTTGCTTGACTTAAGTGGAGGGATGCCTTGGTAGATGAATTAGATGCAGGGATGTTGCTTGGAGCGGTTATTGCTAGAGAGCTAGATTAGGATATTGTTAATTTAGTGAGGATGGCTTACTAGATTAGTGTGACTGGATTGAGTGGGGTGTCGAATAGCTGGGATGAGTGGGACATTAGGTGGAGGACTTAAGATTTATGATTGGTGTAAGGCTATTTCAGATGATTGGTGTTGCTTGGATTGGATGGCTTGAGTGGATTATTGGATGGCATGATTAGGAGGAGGTGTAAAGTTGTGTTACTTTGGAGTGAGTTGGGCATTGGTTATAAGTTGGTTATAATTTCTATAAGGCAATTGTTCAAACACTTAGTGGGTGCGGCATTGGGTATTTTGTGGAGAGGGTTTTATAAGTGGTGATGTTAGGGGAGGTGGCTTCTATGGTGTTTGGCAGTTGGGTGGCTTGCTGAGCTTTAGGAGGGGGTGATAATTCAGTAAAGCGTTAATTGAGTTAGACGAGGGTTAGCTTGAGAGGATGTCAGGAGTGGTTAGGGAATTGAAACTTAGGAAAAAAAAAAAGAAATAGGAAAAACATTAATATTTGTTTAATTTTTTTGTACTTAAATAACGCTTTAAAATAAGGAAATAATAGCCTAACCTATATATAATGCACAACATGAGTAAAGATACCTCCCAAATCATCTCAAAATGAAACATGAATCAAAGGTTCCATACTATAGACATGAAATTCTCGCTTACGACTTCATTAGACTTGTAATTAGGTAAGGCTGAGAGGGTTTTTGAGTTTTAACATAAAGTGATTAATTTAAGAAATAAAAAGGGTTTAAAGGCTTAAAAAGAGTTAGCAAAGGATAATAAATCGGGTGAGTCATTTAAGTCGAAGTGTTAAAAATAATGAAGGCCTTAATTCTTTCCAAATAACATGCATATACAAATATTAAACTGGTTCAAGGCAAGTTCTAAAAGTAATCTCCTTAGAAGAGCATCACACATAATAAGAAAAATAGAATAACTTTGGAATGTAATCATATAGACTCAAATCCTCATATAGGCTTATATAAAAATCCATCATAATTGCATACATTCCCTAATTACATAAGTATCAAAATTATGACTAAGTTTATGCAACTAATTATTTCAATCAATCAACATACTTCGCCTTATACTCAAGTAGCCTAGTTCAAATTCAAGCACATAATTAAATTTCATTCCAATTACTATGATAAAATTTCATGGTTTAACACACATCATATGCAAATAAAGGACCATAAAAATATGAATAAAGATCAAAATAAACAACAAAATTTTTTACCAGAAGAATAACAAAAACACAAAACACTTAATAACAAAACATACAATCACACAAAATTCATTGTTTATTATTATTTTTAAGAAAATAAAATAAATAATAAAAATAAATAAAAATGAAAACAAAAAAAACCAAACGTTACAGTAAAGGAAAGAGAGAAAATAAATAAATAAATAGAGAAAAGGAAAAAGGAAAAAAGAAATAGGAAAGCATTAACATTTGTTTGATTTTTGACTTTTTTTAAAATATAAAGAAATTAAAAGAAATAAAAATAAATAAATAAATAATGAAAATGAAACAACTTAATTAGTTGGACCAAAAAGCTAATTGACTTACTTAGAATAAATTGGCTCAGCATGAAAATTCTCATACTAATTTTTCAATTAGAGCCTATTAACTTTTAATACTTTAAAAGTGTTTAAATTTTAAATTTCTACTGCATAATATGAAAAAACATTAGTAATAAAAAATTAACATATATGACAAAATCGTAATTTATTGGAAAAAAGCTTTAGTTTAAAGTGATAAAGAAGGACCTTTTGGCTTATGAAAAATTCTTTTCTAATTAATATTTTGTCGTAAAAGGTTTTAGTATTTTCTTTATAAAATTTAGCATTCTCATAAGCATCATTACTTATCTCTTCCAATTCTTGCAGTTGTAATTTTATATTATTCCTAACCTTTATTAAATCCAAATTACATTGTTTGACAACCTAAAAAGCCTTATATTCCAAATTTACAGGCAAATGACAAGGTTATCCAAATACTAACCTGTATGGCGACATACTAATAGGAGTCTTATATGTCGTCTTGTATGCGCATAACGCATCTTTCAAATGCAAACTAAAATATTTCTTATTAGGATTAACCACTTTCTCCAAAATTTATTTGATTTCTCTTTTAGAAAACTCCTCTTATCCACATGTTTGTGGATGGTACGCTATTGAATTTCGGTGTGTAATGCCATATTTATTCAGTAAAGTATTAACAACTCGGTTTACTGTAGGCACTCAAAACCTGACAAAATATTAGACTTAATAAAATTGACAACAACTTTAGCATTATTAGTATGAGTAGCTTTAGCTTCAACCCATTTTGAAACATAATCCACAGTGACGTGAATATATTTCTTATTGAAAGATAAAGGAAAAGTGTTCAGAAAATTAATTCCCTATACATAAAAAATTTCACATACCAGGATATTCGAAAGTGACATTTGGTCTTTAGTACTAAATAACCTATTCTTTGGTATAGATCATAATATTTACAAAATATGTAAGCATCATAAAATAGTTTAGGCAAAAACAAATCACATTTAAGTACCTTAAGAGTTGTTCTTTTAGGACTAAAGTGTCTAATGCATGCAGAAGAATAACAAAAATTTAATATAGATGGAATTTCAACATTAGACACATATCGCCAAATAATTTGATTAGAACAATATTTTCACAGATGTAGCTTATCCCACGCATTTTTATTTCATTTAAATTAATCATCCTACTATAATTAGACTTCATCTTTTAATTAAGCAAATTACCACAAACAAAAAGCTAAAGCTATGATACCAATTATTGGTATTAGATAACACAACCGAAGAACAACTTCTAGTACTATTTATTAGGAAAGGAAGATGATTTCAACATAGTGGAAATAGCAATACAATAACCTTTCTTATTTGAATAAAACTATAAGGAGCAAATTTGAATTACGCAAATTAAATCACATAGAATAACACAAATTATTAACATCAAAAAAACATTTTCAATGTGAGAAATAAAAACTACGAAATTTAGTCTAAAAATAACCTACTATAAAATTAATGTGTACTCTAAATTGAGTTCTTTAACAGCCTAAGAGTTCACAATAACAAATAATCATTAATAAAAGTGGTAATCAACAAAGTTATGTACCTAAAAAAACTAGATATACCATGAAGAGTCCTTTCTGTGCCACAACAGTTCCTTCGTTATACCATGACAACTCTTCTCTTGTACTGTTGAAGTTAACTGTTTCTATATATCACACTAAAGAGAGAAAACATCAGCAATTACCCTATTGTACTATAGTAGATATTTTTCTTTATTGTGATCTTTCTTCTTTTATATAGTAACAATTATTCTCCTATATCATGACTTTAACAGCTTCTACAAAAACTACTCGTTCACACTAAATAGAG
Organism: Pinacopodium congolense; assembly: GCA_028565735.1. Classification (NCBI taxonomy): domain Eukaryota; kingdom Viridiplantae; phylum Streptophyta; class Magnoliopsida; order Malpighiales; family Erythroxylaceae; genus Pinacopodium; species Pinacopodium congolense. The sequence continues at coordinate 7,536,225 of JAOXYD010000007.1, forward strand.
AAGATGACAATAAGTACTTATAAAATATAAAGAGAACAGCCACTCCATAACCAAAGAAATGAGGAGATAAAGCAGTTAGATAAGTCAATCACATACTAAATACAAAACAACTATGAAAAGGAAGAATCAAATAGATGAATACATTTACACTTACCAACTACACTAACTGTAAATCTTAATTAAGTGAGAAGAAGAAAGTAATAGTCACACCCACAAAATGATAAAGCCAAAAGGAAGAAAAAAAAGAAGTGTCTACATAGTCATATCATAACTTTAATCTAAATCCTTATTTAATAAATTTCTTTTTAATTAAAAAATAGAGTGCACTTAAAGAGAACCCATAAAACGCACCCCAAAGGAGCTTAGTAGAAGTGGCATGTTATTACCAAATATATTTAGAAAGTCAAAATCACTTTATTTAGTTTATCATCAAAATTTATGCAGAGAGAATTAGAGCTTGGTTAAGGCAAATTAAAGAAAGAAAAAATTTTATAATATAGAAAGTCAGTTAATAAATCCTCTATTCACATATTTTACAACCTACCAGAAATAATTGGTTTTAATCGTGTCAATTTTATTGGTTAGTGATTAAAGAAAACTAAGGACAAGTTTAGTTCGGCTTCTGTTTTTAGTTTTTTATTGTGGTTGTTGATTGTTGTTATTAGTTGTTGTTTTTGGTTTTTGGTTTTGGTTGTTTTTTTTAGTTTCAATTTTGAGTTTGCATTTTTATTTTACATAATTGAATATGTGCAAAGAGTACGTAGATAAAATATCATAAAATGTAAAATTTTTAGTGTAACAATGTATTATCTATGAATTATATGCAAAACTTTCATGGTAAGTCATGTTTAATAATATGAAGTAATTACAAAGAAAATATGCATATGTATGAAATGTCAATTTCATAACATGTGATAGGGACGGAAATATGTCAGATATGGTTTCAATAAATGATTTACTTACATAAAAGACTATATAACTAATATATGTATTTATTGAAATTTGTCCAACACATTATATAGCAATGAAAATATGTCAGATTTGATATGAATAAAATATGTTAAAAATAAAATGATTATATTATAAAATTAATATAAATATAAAGTTAAGTCATTCAACAATTTATAATGTCCCAAAAAATTACTGAATTTGTAGTAATATAATCCAAAATATTTATTAAGATGAAATTACCAAATATCCAAGAAATTATGTAAATAAAGTCTGTATAATTCATATTTTTGCATTACATTTGATAGTACATAAAATATATTGAGTTTGAATTAAATGTATTTATTAATAATAATAAAGATGACAAAACAGAACATTGTATAATTGAAAAGATAACATGTCATAATGTCATTGGAATTATGAAATACATATATATCAAGTTACATAGTGTCATGGCATTAGGAATACATTAAGTTACATAAAATTCACAACAATCAATAAGAACATTGTTGAAGATAATCAATCCACATTTTATTAGCAATGGCATCTTGCAATCAAGTCGCAGCTTGTTATTGTACTGGGGTTGAATTATACTCAACTTGTGAACTGAATGCGTCATTTTCGTTTGCATTGTGGTGAATGAAATTTACTGTGGAATTCTGAAATAATTCATTGGCTTATGGATACAATCGTATAAAATTATGAATAACACAACAAGCCACGACAATGAATTTTTGCTTCCTTATGCTATATATAGGCATGTTGGACAGTATGGGAAATCTTGATTTCAAAATGCCAAAACATCTTTCAATGGAATTTCTTAATGATAAATGTCTATGGTTAAACAATTCTTGTGGACTTCATGATCTACCCCATCCTCGATAATCTTGCAAATTATATCGTTCACCTCAATATAGGGAAAGGAATATAAGTAAGTTTACATATCCTGAGTCGACCAAATAGTACGTATCTAAACAACAAATAAATGACATAATGTGAATTATCAAATGTTAAATTAGTTCGAAAACAACTAATAAGGAAATTCATACATGCAATACCTTCTGGGGGCATTGGAAATCTTAATCTTGGATTTATGACAGTTTCAGAAAGAATTCGAGTGTCACTGATAGTACTTTCCCACCCTACTAACACATAAGTAAAACGCATGTCAAATGCGCAATAACACATTATGTTATATCAACTTTTTTGCCCCTATAAGGTATTTGTTGGTCCAGTGGAACCAGTGCATATATATGTGTCTTATCGATGGCTTCAACGCAGTCCTACAAATTAGTATATTTTCTGAATGGTTATAAAGTAAACTTTGTCACACAATGGTTAAATGAATTGCATCAGGTGTTCTGTCAAATAATGGTGGAATAATAAATTTTTTGGCTAATTTGACTACTACTTTTAACACATGTAAAAAATGTTGTGATATTATCGCTGTTGAATGTTGAAAACACTTTGTATTTATTCGTGTTGTGTGACTATGATTGATAGTCATCAAGAACATTGCCACTTGTTCTTGTATAGTCACACTCCTTGTTAGTTTCAAGCCGCCAAAATATGTTAATTCATCACAGAAATTTAAGAATTTCATCACAGACATTCTTAAATTTTCGTAGATTTGAATCGGATTACCATGTATAAGTTCCAACACTCAATCATATCTAGTGAGTGCGGGAGTTTGACATGGTTATTTTCCTAAACGTAAAGCACCCGCATTCGAAATAGTCAATGCTACTAATGCGTTATTGTCATCATTTGATTCAAAAGGTGAATCTGAATCCGAACTCATTTATCTAGATTGATAAAGGATTAAATCGTTAATTAAGCTGTGACCAAAGGTTCATAACAACAAACATTCATTCATCACACATGCATTCCTATTACAACTATGATGCATCCAAATTTAAATAAACATACAAATGTGTCATCTCAATGAAATGAAACATAGCATACAAACATGTGTAACCATTGGGTTAATACAAACAAACATGAACAACGACAACCAAAGAGGTCATTATTATCCAGAAATCCAACATCAAGCACAAGCATGAGATAATGGAAAACCAAAGTATGCAACGAGCTCTAAACCCACAAATAGTTCACACTACCATCAAAGTAAACAGTAACAATTTCGCAATCCAACTACTCAATCTAACAATAAACATCTATAACTTCAAATTCTCAATAAAATCCATCTTCCTGTAGTCTGGTATGTCGAAGAAGGCATCCTGCATCGGTGGATGGTCGCACAAATACTGTAAAGCCTTTGTGTATTTCGTGTTACCCACCCCAAGTCTATTAACCACCTCTATAATATGCTTGATGGAATTTGTATCTCTCATGCGAGCCATATCCATGCTGCTTTTCCCAATAGAAACTATTGAAGCTGCCATCTTTTTCTCATACAGGTCCAACTTCCTCTTCGAATTCTCTGTTATTGATTGCATCATATCTTTTAGCAAGGAAGCCCTTTTATTCTTACCTTTTTTCTTTATTGGAGATTTCCTTTTCCTCATACTCAGACCAACATCTTGTTTAACCAAATTATTCGATGACTTCTCTTCCTCATCTCTAATCCTAAGGACTGTGTCATCATTAAATGGGGGTGTCTTCATTGAGGCAAATGCGTGTAGGCCTATGGCAGTAGTATCGTCCAAAATCACATACAATTCTTGGTATTTCTTATAGCCCTTTTTCTTAAATATATGAGCCATTTTGTGCACATGAAAACAACGAGAATTTGTCAGTGCAACTGATAACTTTATCGAAGAACATAAACACAAGGACATACTACATACCTTGAATAAGTTGTCCCAGTATTCATCTTCAGTTGTCACTTCCTCAGCGATGACGTTATATCTAATAACAGTTTCGCCAATTAAATTCTTGAAATTTTTTATATGCGCTCTTAGACCATTGTACTTATTCTTCAATTATATCTGTGAATAATCCTTACCATATTTCATTTTCAACCCATTCTTGATGTTTTTCCATCTGATTTTCAAAAATGTTGTAGTCGTTCTGTTACCCTTTTTGACTTCATCCACCATTAGTCCATACCCCATCCTTTTCACTAATCTCAACGCAATCATTAGAGTTATTGACATTGCTAAGGTCTTCCATCGATACCAAATATGTGCAACCAATTAAAAAAACACAACTTACATATGTCTTAACCAAAAACATTCATTTATGAAACCTATACTTTCAAGAAAACACATTTTTCCATAAGTATTACAATGAACTAACTTCAAAACAAGCAACTAAAAGGTTAATATTAGCACAATGAACCACCATTATACCTTTTATTTGTATAAGCAAGTTATAAATAAATTCAAACCCACTCAAAAGCTTCTATCTTATCTGTTTGATAATATTCAACTAAACAAATCAAAAGATAGGTGTTTGAGTAAGAGAATGAAAACCTTGTTTCCTTATCCAAATGCCCCAATTTCATATTTAAGACGGAAGATCAAAGTGAAGTAGAACTCACTTTTTAATATGGGAAATTACTATATGTTCTAACATTGCGATAATTTCATGTAACGTTTATGGAAAATAATATAACATAATTCATATCACATCTATAGACAATCATGAAGTTATGTACAACATTAATGATGTGATTGCCATCAATTATGATGCAATTTTCAAGGATAAATTATGACATATGATAAACTATTGTAGCTATTAAATTTGTGGTTGACTATACATGGAAGTTCAATAACTAACAACTAAAACAATTTTCTTCTTTATCCAAGCAATTCATTTTAATCAAATCAATCATTACAAATCTGCCATAGAAGGAAAATAAACTCTTTGCTTATAAGTAAGCAAAACTGTAAGTCCAGGTGTTAGGCCTTGAAAACAAATCAAAGTCGTCAAGAAACATTAGGCACAAGTGGTAACTAGATCGTGCCTAACAATAACTAGTGCTGTTCCAAGTTTTGATAGTTAAAACAAGCATTGGTTTAATCTCTCTTCCCACATCAACAGGATTTGCAAGATATATTTTCCGTTAACAAATATAGAAATCTAGTAAAATAGATTCACCAATACCATTTACAGTAACTGGCAACAATCACAATCTTTATTTCCTAATGAACAGTGATGAAACTTCAATAACATTAGGATTAGCAGTTATAACTTACATATAATATATCCCTCACACATAACATGACAAACCCAAAGAGTATAATACCTCAATGATACAAAACTTGAAAACTTAGAAAAACAAGAGGAGGAGACACAGAAAGAAACAGTGAAACACATATATAATACATCCTTACAGCATAAAAGTTGAAAAACAATTGTAACTGATCGAATTTTACATTAATCGGCTGATTTTTTATTTTAAAAGTAAAAAAACAAATTGAATGATTCATCTATTTTCAATTAATTCATTTGACATGATCGGTTTAATTTTGTAAACTTGAATTTGATAGTGGTTGGAACTTTCCTCATTATAATAAAGAAAATGATAACCAACAAAATTTAAATGAAAAAGTTACAATATATCCCACACAAAACCATCGAAAACCTTATCTACACATTGTTGGACCTTGGTTTTTAGAATTGTCAGATAAAGAAAAAGATACAAATAAGCAACAAGAACCATCATAGACTTAAGCAAAAGATAGAGAGAAAATGCTGCAGAAAAAGAAAAATGCGAATGGTGAAGAAAAAGACAATTTATAATGATCCAACAAATAATATTACATTAAGCCACTTAGTTATAAAAACAATTCAATTGATTGGTTTACATAATTAAATGGACTATACATGGAATTTCAACAACTACCAACTCAAATAAGTTTCTTCATTCTCCAAGCAATTTTTTTGAATCAACTCGGAATGGCTGAATATGATGCAATTAACAGAACACCCAATACAACTCAGTGTTGGATTCCACGATTCAATCTCGCGCGAAATCCAATCACACAGAAACCCTAATACACTTCAAACTAGGCATTTCACACAACTTAAGGTAGAAACTCAAACAAACAAAACACAGGTATGGTGAACCATATCAGTTACATGTACGTTGGAATTGATACAATGAAAAGCACAGATATCCCTACTCAAATCTATGTAAATTATGTAGAAATTGAAATGCCGTACCTCATATAGCTGGTAGACCCCGATTGCATTGGACTGACGACGGTGAACGTATATCAGCGACGAGTGTGAGGTTACTGTGACAGTTGGTGATGTAGATAGGGGAGCAGCTTCTCTGATACTCGTGGGTGATCGATGACGGGGGTAGTTTACTCCGTTGGACCCCTCCACTGTGACGCAGCACACAACCAAACCAAAGGCGGTGGGAGGTCACTCCAAGTTGCAATCTAGTCTACCAGCAGGGAGGTGCTTTGTTTCGTCTGATTGCTAAGGAGACGGGTTTCAGACGTCTTGGTCGCTGCTGAGGTTGTCTTCGTATTATGTAACCCTTTCTTTTTTTTCTTTAAATCATTTTAATCTGTTGTTGTATTCTTTGGTTTCTCTATTTTTCATAATGCAACACAACAACGGAACTGAACACAATTTTTTACATGCGTTTTTGTGCCTAACAAAACCACTACGCTAAACCTCATCCAAAAACCAATTCAAACATGGCCTAAGCCATTAACCTTTAAAAAAAGCTATCTGCACATAAACCTTTGATTATCATTACAGATCACTTGAACGCAAAAAACTCATATTTGAATTGGTTTCTCCAATTTGATGGAAAAAGTTATCTTATTAAGAAAAGAAATTTCCAAAATTATTCACAATATTGTAATGAAACTATAAATATAAAATAAAAGAATTAATCACATAATAATTATTTTAATTTTCTTTATTTTCATTATAAATAACGTCAATTAAATTATTTCTATAAACTAATAAATAGTTTAATAATTTAATCAATATTAATTATAATGACAAAAATTATTACAATAATAAATTTTAATTATTTTTAATAAAAGAGATAGTAGATTTGTTAGTGTTCAAGTTTTAAAGATTTTTTCACGTCAGTTTCCAATTTTAAATTTTTTTATATTTAGTTACTAAACTAATGTTTTAAAAACCGTTATCGTATCGGTATCGATTTTTTTCTCGAAATGGTATCGTATTGGTGTCGGTCAATATTAGTACTGATACTGGTCAATTTTTTAAAATTATAAAATTATAAATTTTATAAAAATCTGCAAAATATTCCCTGTATATATTATGCATACTCTATAATATAGCTCAACATATTTCAAATATTCAATTAATCCAGTAAATATAATATAACTTTCATATAATATTTATATCTATTAATATCAATTTTCACATATTTCTCAAATAAATTATAACCTGAATAAATATAAATAAAATAACAATCATCAAAATATCATAACTTAATATTAATACATCAAAATTCACATAAATTAATAATAATATACAACAAATAATTATTTTCTTCATTCATATTAATACTAATGTTTATCTATTTTTCAAATAAATATCAACTTGAATAAATATAATAAAAATAACAAAAATATAGATACACATTATTGAATATCAATAAATCAATGCATCATCAAGTAATAATCTCCCATCATGAAATTATAATTAAATGCATTCAAATATCATATAATAAATAATATATATATATATAAAATTACAAATAACATCATTATCTCGTATAAAAATCACTTATGTATCAATAATATATATATATATATATATAACATAAGTTACGCATGTTGCTTTTAAGTTTTAACTTTAAAGTCACGATCGTGATCTTAAAGCTATCGACGTAACCTTTTAAATTTAATTTTAAGATTACATGTGCAACCTTAAAAGGTTAAACACATGACTTTAAAAGGTTACGTTTTGTGAGAGAAGAAAAAAGAGCAATATAAATTTTATAAAATTAGTATATCGACCCTAATTTTAGGTTTGTATATTGAAAATCGGTATAAAATCGACTGGTACAATATCAATTAATATTTAAATTCAGTATAAAATTTATTTATTTCATATTATTTTTTCATCGGTATACTTATTTGTCCTGATATTAAAAACACTATATAGAAAGCCACCAAACATAGTAACCTCTAGTTTTTCTCTTTTTATAATTGATCATATTAAAAAATAATTATTAAATCTAAGTCCATTTGTAAACAAGTTTGAACCTGAATACTCAAGTCCGAAATCAACTTCGATCAAATTCGAATATCCTAATACCAACTTAAACATGTTAATTTCAAGTGAAATTCCATATTGTTGCCATGTCCAAATAAATGTCGAGTCCCATATAAAAGAAGAGGTGAAGGTGTATAAAAATCTATAAGGAAATGACAGCTAATGATTATTTTCGTGATTCTATTAAAATGAAATTTTTGGTGAACTTGAACTATTACGTGTAATATAGAATAATCATGCAAATCCTACCCCATAAATCAAAAGGCTTCCTTTACCACGTAAAAGGGATGTAGGCTTTATTGAAACAAGAAAAAATAAGTTTTAAGTTTATAGAATTAGGGAAAGGGTTTTTTTTTCCTTATGTTGAGTCAAAGTTTTGAATACCGACTAATATTGGTATCAAATTTAGCTTTAAAATGATACTATATCAATACTAATATTATTTTAAATAATTTTTAAAATTATAAACCATTTCTAAATTTTAGAAAATTTATAAAATAATATATAAATATATTTGTAATATGAAAAAAAATTAAATATTTAAACTCAAAAAATAAAAATACAACTTTTTTTTCAAAAAAATTAATATATATATTTTTTAATACCAACTAATATTGATCGGTACCCAAACTTGAAACGATACAAATCATTTTTATTTATTTTTTCAGCCGGTACAACGGACATTTAGTGTATACATAAAAAAGAAACAAGATATAAAAAGAAAATATCAGTCAATAAAATTAACAATAATTAATAAACAGTCAATGAAACAAACTGAACTATTTAATTAACTGACTAACGACTAGAACCAACACTTAAAGTTCAAAACACTGAATACATTTAATACACGTTAACATATATCAACATATACAACACCCATACTAAAAATTTATTCTTTGCGATGGTTATTGTTCAATAGTAATTGATAGACGGAACAAACTTCCATATCGTAAGATGGAAATCAGTACAGTTACAAACCTCTAAACCCATGCACACGATGCTAAAAAGAAAATTATTGCAGAACATAAAGAGTCTCAGACATTCTGTTAAGGAATCGTCAAGAGCACATGCGTAAATGCTGAAACTACTATGAACTAACAGTAAATGTTGTCCGTGTAAGATAATGATACAAAAGAAGACCTGTTATTTCATCAATTCTTATATGAAGAGATGAGGAATGAGATTTTGTCCAGCAACTTGGATGCACTTTTATCATCCTTTGAAAGAGGTGAAGTCCATTCCTGAAAGTTGTGTAAACTGCCTGTGAAGTCTGTGAAGAGTCCATCAATTCCTAGTTTGTTAATCCAGTAATCATATTCCTGATATGGGTCTCCATGAAAATCAAAGTGTAACATCAAGTTCTCGTTTTGGAAAGTGTACGGATGCACCTGCATGTGGATCACAATTAGAGAAGTTGGAGATTGATCAACCAGCATTTTAGTGGAAATAAGGCTACAAGTCAAATGGATTCAGAAAGAGACTACAAGGAATGGAGTTTGAGGCCATTCTACAGTAATGAATGCCAGACTACTCTAGTTCAGGCAGCTTGGTGGTGGAGAAGAACACTCAAGGTAACAGCATCAAGCAAACCCCATCATCAGCCCGTCACATAGAAAAGAAATTCAAGTAACTTATCAAGTTTGCATATGCACCCAAGTCAAACATAGATTTGGTACATAACGAAAGTAACACTAAGAATTTACTTTAATCAGATAAATTAAGCTCAAATTGATGCATAAGTAGGTCTTAACAAACCCCCACATTCATTTCTTCATGACAACAATTTTTACACCATGAGTATGAAGACTTCTGATTTTCATCATTCAGTTTAAAAAGGCATCACCATCAGAGTCATTATTATAGTTTTCTTTTAAGTCTTCTAGTCAACAGTTTTGAGTTGCCATTTTTAAGTCTTTTAACATAGACCTGAACGTGATTTTTAATTTATTATTTCTTATAGACTTATCGATTCTTACATATTTATTACTCTAATTGATAGTTTTAATTATTGCAGTAGGATATTGTTTGTTAATCAACTGAACTCAACTCAACTTGTTCGGGAATCAGAAGGAGTAGATGGGTTACGAGCACGTTTGGTATCACTTCTTGTTTCTGTTTTTAGTTTTTATTTTTGTGTGTATTTTTTAAGTTTCTGAACTGTATTAATATGTTGTCTTTTTTGGTTTCTATACTATTTTTATTGATTTATGTGTTTAGAAAAAAAAGAAACAAAAACTGAAAATGAAAGTAAAAACAAACATGGCCTAAGTTTTACGCCCTCACACTTGTACTACCTAACCATAAGTTTGATAAAATATTCCCGAAGCAACGTGTGAAGCTATTCCTTCGTAGGATTAAAGGTGAAGCCATTATTTTAATACAACTATCAACAAAATTTGATCCCCAGGTATCAACTTCCGCTACATGGTACTATGGCCTCTTAATGACCGTAATTCAAAAAAGAAAAACATAAGGATAAACATGTTGCAAGTCCTAAAATTTGACAATATATACCAATCACCACTAAGCCCTTGTGATGTACTAATATGATATGAAAACACATCCAAATGAAACAGATAGGACAAGTTTTGGTTCAATCCAATGTGGATATTAATCTAATATGAAATGCATATTTACCACATTGGATTAGTACTTATATTCCATTCAACTGTTAGGATCTACAAGTTTTAGGACTTCCAAGCTTCGCCTGGCTTATGCTGCAGACAAAAGAGAGCAAACGTAGGACACCGGAAAAGTACCTGTAAGCCATGAGAATGTGCTCTGGAAACAAGATCTGTTGGTGTTTGCAGATAATTATTCACCACAGGAACGATTGTGTCCTTCGAAGGACCAATTCCCACCACATAATTTTTTACGTAGTCAAGATAAGCATCAGAAGTGATTTCCCAAAAGGACTGCAAAATTGCCAGTTGAACCATTCAACAACATTGAAATCGCCAAAGCATATCACAAATAAGAAACTTCATGTTATCAAACAATAATCAGAGCCCCACGAATGTCATGGGCCTCCAGTCACATGACCTCTCTACTATGAGAAACTAATATATCAGTAAGAGATGAAACCTGTACACCACATCAGTGTGAGGAAAGTAAGTAAAAAAACAGGCACATCAACATATTCAGCAGCCTAAATAATTCTGTCTGTAAACATCCAGTGCTCTAGCTATTGGACCATAAATGATAAGTTCATCTCATGTTGAAAATAGTAACGTTCAGGATCATAATGCTTTAGACAAACATATACAAAAAACCACTTGAAGTAACGCTGATATTAAGGGAGATAAAGATCATACAGATATGAACTTATATAGACAAGATGCACAGCATAGATACAAACCTGATTAGTGTCTTGTGTGGGCATGGTAGCATTATCAATCAATAAGATTTTGGGCATGTCTGTCATATTTGATATATACACCAGTGAAGTTGGAGCAAAGGACTGGATAAATATGGGTTGTTTTTGCCAATCTTTGGACAAGTATGAACCTTTATATCCATACTTCTTCAGTGTCTCTACAAATTTATCCTCAAATCGCTTAGCACCAGGCCATTTGACCTGTTGCAGATACAATTCAAACATCACAGGGCTGCAAAGATTTTTTTGGTAAATCTATCAATGTTTTATTTATCAAGTTTCTAAACCCATATTTTATCTGATATAAACTGCTTCAACTTTCAGAGAATTTCAAGGAAACTGGTTACAGTACAACAAGACAATAATTCCTATTCTTCTGCAAAGATAATCAAATTCCAGAGGCCTAACACTGCAACTATCAGGAGTTCAGGGATGCTGTAGGAAAAGAAAATATTCCAAGTCCAATCATATATAAAACCAATTAAAATGTCTTATCCCTGATTCTTTATGGTGCTTTTCTGGAAGAAATTCCTTACATGTTGGTTGATAAATACAGGATTCTTAATCTCTGGATATATTCCAACAACTCGTGGAGCAGCCAGTGCTATTGATATGAATTCTTCAAAAGTTATAATAGGAAATTTTCCTGACGGACACAATACAGGAAAAAAAATTAGTCTCCATATGGCACATATCCTCCAAAAAGAATTAAAATTCTGTTATTATCACTTACAATATGATGTAACAGTTATGACAGCCAAAAACATGACAAGTATGCTATCTTACAATATATAAGAAAATTAATTACCCTTGAAGCCACAAGGTTATTAAATGCAGCATGTATTTTAAAGGTAACTAATTAGATTACTGATACTCCATCAAGGACAAAATTTTTTAGGTTGAGAATAGTGGAACAAAAAATGTTATTAAATTAACAAATAATGTTATTAAATCAGACAATCTCATTGCATGATGTCATCCTGTCAGCTAACTTTTCTCACTAGAAAATTATGTCAATATAAAAAATTTGCTCAAAAATAAAGTTTGTCTTTCCCGGAATAGGTTAAATAAGATATGTCCTTTTCCATATTATCATTACATTTTCCACTACTGGCCTCAGAAACTTTTCATACTTTTGACTAAAACCAATTCTTGTATGATGAAGGCTTACTGGCAACAAGCAAAGAACTTAACAGATACACTGCAATGGATGAGTAGAAGCAAATCCATCCACCTTTCCATATCCTCTCCCTGAAGATTCATTTTTCATTCAAGATTTCTAATCCCCATTGCTTTCAGGTTCCTAACAACACTCGGTGGGAATGGAAAGAGGAAATATATTTCTGTCAACATAATTGCTTGCAATATTTGGAAGCTACCCAGAAAGCTTAGCCATATAGCTCATTTGACTGTAATTAAGGCATTGGCAATAAGAGGCATGCTAACCCCAAGTTATTCTTATTAGGACTTGGTCTAATATTTAAGGTGGTGCATTTACTGTTATATTAAGATTGTTACAATCCATTATCGGGCCCTGCCCAACAAATTGCTTTTGGGTTGAACCGTTATTAACATCATATAAGAGCCTTGTATAACAGAGATGCCTAGATTTCAAGTTACATCAGCCTAATTTCTGGCGGATTTGTGATTTGTGGAGTTTGTCTCCACATTGAGTGAGGACGTGTATTAGAATAATGTAGGATATTGTTGGGTATCAACCAATAACTTAAGCATAACTTAACTTGTATAAAAGAAAATGCAGGCTCTGCATCTAGACAGTTACCAAAACAAGAAACTAAAGAATAATAAAACTGCTGTATCATTAGCATCAACTTTATCTGAACTGTGGTTGATACATTGCAACATAGCTCCAAATAACATCATCAAATTAAAAATAATAAATATGCAAATATATTTAATTAAAACAAGTAACTAACCATTATATTGTTGATCCCGGTTGCTGAACCGCTGTTTCACCCGCAATTGCTTCAACTCTGCAAGTGTGAAGTCAACTGCACGCAACAGGAATAACTTTCCTTGTCATACTGATCAAAACCTCATTAATGTAAACTAGCTTGTTGAGGATATCAAAGCACCCATAGTGACAAACTAGAGCAGATAAATGCAGATACTAAAGTCCTGGTATGTGTTAGGAGTTTACGTGGCCATGGTAAAATTATGAACCAGGGCATCATCGACAGAAAGTGGTATAGGTTCTGTAGTTCTGTACCTGTGAAAAATCCAGTCATATTCACCCCTTGAACCTTATAGGTCCTTTTACGATTTGCAAACTCCTTGTGGTTTGCAATGTCAGTAGTATTATCAAGGGTAACATCATGGAAGCATATAAGAATACCATCTTTAGATGATAAGATGTCTGTTTCAATGAAGTCCGTTCCCTCTTCTATGGCTCTCTGCAAATGGCAGTCACCAAGTGAAGTGGTTATGAAGAATAATGTTTAGAAAATTGCAAAAGAAAAGGCAAAATAAAACCATACGCGAAGTTAATAACCCGAACAATGTGTTCTGGGGGAAAGAAACAAGATCATATCAGATGTATGCCTATTTACTTTGCCTGAAACATATCCAGCAAAAGCCATGTTGCAGGATATGCATCTTCTGTAACTGCATATGAATAGCTAGACTAACCAGCAGCACTTTGCACTGCTATAGATTTGTAGATTTTAAGAACATCTATTTATTTTCTTCCCTTCGTTTAACAGAAATTTACCAACTTGCTTAATTGAAAAAATGAAAAATTTGGGTACATACAACTGAGTGTGTGACAAATCAACTTCAAGGAAAACACTCAACTAGACTTTCTTAATGCACAAGCCAATACATACCATGTATGCAGCAGCAGTTTCTTCAGGTATCTCTCCATTTGATCCTCGATGTGCAATATTATATGGGCGAGAAGTCTGTATGGGCTGCCTATGATCATGGTTTATTTTGCTAGGGAATTGATATTTTGGCCTTGCAACGCAAACAACTACTAGTGATAGGCATATGATAGGAACGAAGCCTGTCATTTATCATGGTACCTATCAGCTTCATACTCTTTAAGAATTGCAAAGCAAATACCAGAATGTACAAATAGATAAGTAACTGAAAATGAAGAGACCACAAGGCTCTCTTTCACATTAATCAACATGTAAACTACATTGAATTAGAGAAGACAGTAACAAGAAAAATTACTTGTTGGGCTAGTCTGGGGGTGGGGAGCATACACGAGGACAGCCACTTGTACGTTTGCAAGATTAATAACTATGACTAATGTGAATTTCTAACATGATTTTAATTCTTTCTATCCATATACTTGGAACTTTTTGTTTTGCAACAGAAACAAACTCCATTTTCTGATCCATTTGACCGCACAAGAGATGCAATTTCCACAATGACAATCTCATATCATAATGCCAATATCATCACTTACATGTTGCGACGAACATCCCAAATTTTCCAATAAACCAACAGGGAAACAAAGAATTATACAAGCATCCAGATGAAAACTAAGAAACACATAAATTGTAGACAGTAGAAAACCAAGAAAGGACAGTAAAAGTTGCATCAAGACCGGCCTAGAAGTCAAGAAAGCCAGAAACCAGAAAAGACCCAGAGAGTGAAAGCTCATGATCCGTGTACCCACATGTTAAAGCCATGATCTTGGCAAAGCTTCTCCAATGACACGTTCTCTGTCTCCGTCTTTCTCCTTATGATCTCATATATATTTCGTAATGCGTATCAATATTACAGTCGTCCAAGTCTTTGCCTCCCTTAAGTAGCTTTCTACTAAATATTCCATGAAGTTGCCATCTCAGTTGGTGGTGGTATCTGGTGTTACAATATTGTATTGCGCCCAGAGGATTCTTAGCCGTGGATCTTTCACAACTTTAAGGATATTTCTTGTCAGTAAGCTTTGTTCATTGCGATTGTTAAATACATGGCTCATGTGAACTTATCCAGTTGCGATTTTTAAGATGAGATTGTACTTGTTTTTGGCTTTGTCTATTGACCACAAATTTATTGTCAAATTTAAGAATGTTTGATGTTTGTTTTAGGTACCATTGATTTTCCTCTTACTCGAAATTGGGGGCAAATTCACAGACTGCATTTGTGTCTTCTGTTTTTTTTTTTTTTTGGTAGAAAGTAGAAACAGACGCATTTTGCAGGATTGGCATGACAGACCTTTTTGTTTTATTTAGGTGCACAATTTTGTAGTTGACTTTCAGTAAATTGATTTCTTACAAGATGATTAATGAAATGTGTCAATGATTTCCCCAACGAAATGCGCCAATTTCGGGATGCTTT
This sequence comes from Pinacopodium congolense, assembly GCA_028565735.1. Lineage (NCBI taxonomy): Eukaryota > Viridiplantae > Streptophyta > Magnoliopsida > Malpighiales > Erythroxylaceae > Pinacopodium > Pinacopodium congolense. The sequence continues at coordinate 7,552,045 of JAOXYD010000007.1, forward strand.
ACTTCTAATCCCATCTCCCAAGGTTTCAATACGGAGTTTAACTTGAGTCTCGGTTAAGAACGGTAATAATCTATGTTTCACACAGCACACAATTCCATAAATAGTTTCATTCGGCATTGTTATTGTTACAGCGATTATTTGAGAGGTTTTCTAGTCATTAAAGAACCTGTAATATAATAAAGTCTTACTTAATTCTTAGTAGTATGCACACTAATGAAAATGATTTAGAATCTAGGTATAACCAATGTAAGAAAAGGGACAAATGGGGCAGCAAGTACGTGAAACGCTTCTTTTATTTTAAAAATAATTTATGTCCAACATAGGATGTGTGAGGGCTTATAATGCTTAAGTTTATGCCCAAACACATGCAACATATACATAGATAAAGCTTAAGATAGGTTAAACAATTTACAAGTTACAAGCATAATTGTTTATAACTGCTCTTCCTAAGGTATTATAATATATGTGGTCCGATGGCAGTTTATAGTTATATGCCTTGCCCAACAATTCTGGCTTCATAATAGTTAATTACCAACGTTCCCACCAGGTTCTTCAGGAGTTTTAAGTCTTTCCCACTAAGGTTCGTAGCTTGATCCCGTCAGTTAGTGTATGTAGCCTTCTAGCTAAG
>JAOXYD010000007.1:7564385-7576208 GCA_028565735.1 Pinacopodium congolense
CTTCGTTATGCAGAAATAGATTCTGATGGAAAAGTTATTGTAGCAAAAGCAAAAGGTAGTGGTGGGATGTTGAATTTCTGTACTTGCGCCCAACGGCTTTTGTATGAGATAGGCGATCCATATGCTTATATAACTCCTGATTTCTACCCCTGAATCTCTTAAAAATGAAATCAAAGATTATTTGATTGATAAAGTCTCAAGATTTCATTGAATTCGATCCAATAAAAATCAAATATGTTCCTTGAAACTTGACTCATTTCAATTTTGCACCAACCATTGCACTAAATAATCAAATCTGAAGTTGGAAATACTTGTTTTGGATAGGTGTGGAATCAGTTGAACCAGATCTAAAGAGCTTGCAGGTGACAGTAAAAGGAGTGCTCAACCCTAAAAAATTAGTAAAGTACGTGCACAAGAGAATCGGTGAGCACGCGGTGATAGTGAATCAAGAGTCGGAGAGGAAAGAAGAAGATAAAGGAAAAGAATCCAAAGAAGAGAAAAAAGTAGAAGAAGGTGGCGATAAAGAGAGGAAAGGTGGTGAAGAAGAAGAGAGCAAAGACAAGAAAGAAGGTGAAAGCAAAGCTCCTAAGCCAACAAAGGAAGTCGAAGGAGATGAGATGAAGAAAACACAAACGGGGAGAGTTATGAAACCCACTAAAAATATTTTTTAAAGACACTTAACAGTTAATAAACAGAACATGCATGAATTGACCTAAATATTGTCAAAATTACTATTAAACATGATAAAATTATCATGAATAAGGATGAAAAGCGAAAAACACTTTCACGAAATAATCTCTCCAAATTATATTAAAAAAAAAAAAGGCAACTCCACTTTTAGCTGCTGGTATCTGGGTTTATCGCCGATAATACGTATGTTTGGAAAATGTTTCACTGTAAGTTAATAATAGCACTCCATGACGCTAATTAGTTGAAACCACAAAATTTAAGCAATATCTTGGACACAGTTTTCCTTGTCAAGAGGGTTTAAGTTGTACCTGAATTACACTCAATTCAACTCTGATTTCACGCGCTCCATCAAAATCAGATGAAAAGTAGGTTGATAGAAGGAATTAAACTTACCATAAGGCATTATTAACTCCATTAAGATTAAGCTGATTTAAAGTATCTATATACAATACCTCCCCGTGAATAATCAGGTACTAACATGATGCCAACCGTGCAAATGCATACAAACAAGTTTGCTGTTATTCTAATGACAAAAGACTTGAGGTAGCTCGGGCACTATTTATAAACAACCTTGCATGCAAGAGAAGCCACTTATCACATATATGGTCTAATTCAGTCCCCAAAAATCTACAGAGAACACGTTTCACATTCAGAAGTGAGCAAGCTCATAGGAATTGCAAATGAAAGCGTGTCATTTAATAAGACCCTAATACATTTTCCCCGAAAAGTAAGACATCTCACTTCAAGATACACGCTAGGCACCCAGGTCATACTGATTCAACTGTAAAAAACTCAACAGGATAGCAGCAGGCAGTTTATGCCCTTCTCATACTAACATGAGATGACCACAATCTCGCATCAAGACAATGGATCCCACAAAGAGGCCAGCAGCACGCAACAGTTTCTGTAAGAAAATAGGAAATTTTGTCAATACAGAAGAAGAAACATAGTCTCACTAAGGTCAGCAACTTCTGCACCATATTTTCTATCAAGATGAAGTAAATTAAAAGATATTGTGATGCATGGTACACTGCAACTGAATGCTCTCATCAAAGTAAAGTGACATTAACAAGGGTGAAAACAGGTTTTTTGTTTATTTCGAAAATACAATTCTGAATACACAACTAAAATATAGTACTTTCCACTACCACTCCATTTCTGCATGAAACAAAAGAAGATAATTATTAAAAAAAACTCGATCAATGAATTAATCAGCAGATAGCTCAATTCACTGTTTGACAACAACGCCCCATCTTGTTTCCAGCATACAAACAAGGGGCATAGTAAATTGGCCTCTGCCTTTTTATAATCAAATAAAATGTTTCATGGCAAAACAAAAAAAAAGGTAACTCTTGAACTGAGACAGGACCCCAGATATATTAGGAGAACCCAGCCAAACAATACTGGAAGCCTTCCCTTTACAATAATATATGTGGAGTTAGAAGAATGCCATTGTCTGCTATATGCAATTCCCATTTGTTTGTGCAGCAACAGAAGTTGGTCCAATAATATGCACCTTACACATCTATACATTGCATTAACGTGTACAACTGACACCTGAAATCTTGCATAACTAACTGCTCTTTTCTACTCAATGGCACGCTTCTGTATTTAGGATGTCTGCACAATTAAGCACTAAGACATGTTTGGGAGAAAGTAATCTAATGCGGTGTAACGGAATGTAATAAGGCACAGGTGTGAAGACAACTCAATTATGTAGTTTGATTGATTGGCCAAAATGTGATGCACATGTCTCCCTGCACTTATGAATAAGGAATGTAATGAATTTGATAGCATTACTCCCAAAACTACTCTTGTTTTCTTTTAATGGGGATGTTTAGTTGAGTTGTGAATTGTAGTTTTGTGTTGTGGTTGTTGTATTTTTGTATTGGTAATTGTGTTTTCTTTATTAATTTCTGTATTGTATTAATGTTTTTTTTTAATCGATTTTTGTGTTTAGAAAAACAGGAAATCAAAACTAAAAATAAAAGCCAAAGTAAACAAGGTCATATGATATTTAATAAAGGAAACTAATTTATTAAAACCTTCAATACTTAAAATAATGTATCAAGTTGGTCATTCTACTTCCTCAAAGTTACTTGCACAAACATTTTACTGAAACCATCAACCCATAATTTGGATGATATTTGCCCCCAACCCCAATGTACAGGTTTTAGCATTGGGACCCCAAGGAATTAAAAAAAATACTTACTAAAACATGTTTAGTAAGAGTTGAACAATTTGAACAATCGCCAAATCTGTTTCCATCAAAAGCTCTGCAATTTTTGAGCAATTTGAAGAAATATTTTAAAGTGAAATAACAAAGGAACTCTTCTACGTTTCCCAATCATTTTTGAAATTCTAGAAGTATCCATCAATTTATTCGGACAAAAAAAAAGAAAAAACGCAAATGGCTATAATCAGAACAGAGTTGCCAGAATATAAGTTGACATCTCTAACACAACCGCGATGATCCATAAAATCTATCGCAACAATTTCGGTGATCAAGCAAGTAACAGAACATACAAGAGAAGAATCCACGGACTAATTTCCAATTACCCCAAAAATCGAGGGCAAACCAAAATTTTAGGTTGGGAGCTATAGAAAGGGATACCATGTTGAGGGCCCAATTCTCTTCATCGTGCACTTGGGAGTGCCAGAAAGCTTTGAGTTTCTCAACAGAAATGATAGTGTCTGCCATTGACGCCCCGAGAGGGAGAGGGAGTGTGTTAATTTGCAAATGGAGATAAAGGGTGTTAGGGTTTTAGCGATTTTGCAATAAAAAGTGAAAACGACTTGAGGTGAGTGGTTTGGGCTTCTTGGAATTGGGCCTCCTTGAATCCTGGAGTCCAATTGATTTTGCTCTTGTTCTTATTGGTGTAGAAGATACGAAGAGTTTTCTCTCGAGTGACCAACCAGGTATTGCCACGTAGAACTAAAACCCACCAAGCTCCGAGTGTCACCACACTCGTTCAACAGCCTTTGGCGGCATCAGAACTGTGCCATTCACCTATTTTTCTTCTTCTGAGAGAATGCAAGCCTGTAGCAGACAGTTCTCTATCATTTACTTTCACCTCTCTTTGTGAAGTCCATGGCTATGGTTGAATGATACTCTTCCCGTTCAATCTCAGTTTGCTGATGCTTTTGCAGGCAGAAATTTTCCTTCTTTGTATGGGTCAAGTTTCTTTTTATGCTCATAAAGAGACCTTGCATGAAATGGGACTGGTGAGTCCCAGAAGCAAGATTGCTCTGAGCTGCCAAGATGTTTCTGAAATATTTTTATGAGCCAGTTAGATGACGGGAAGTGATTTTGGGATTGAATCCATTGATGCCATCTCTAATCTGACTGTCTTTCCACTTGGAGAGCAGGGTCCAAAGAGCAGTTCCTTAGTGACCAGAGCTGACGAAGCTGGCCTCCTATCAGCAGGAGAGGAATCTGGTCTGGCTCTCTCAAGTACAGAGAAACTAGGCAACCTGTAACTCCTGGGGCTTTCTTCACCCCAGTAGCGATTTCCCTTCCCTTCCATAGTATCAGTGGTTTCTATTTTCTTCGAACCGGCCTTAGCCTTCAATTTTATTTTCTTCCAAGTCATTGGATGAGTTAAGCTAAATCTTTCGAGTGTTATGAGTATATTCTCCACACCATTTCTCAGGTTTTTTTTGTTAATTTAGACTTGAGAGTAGTGTACATGCTTGAATTCGGCCGAGTTAACAAGGATTCATCTTCTATATAAGCCACTAGATTTCAGTGTGTGCGTGGAAGAGATAACTTGAAAAATTACACTTGACTTTCATTAATAGTTACATGGTCATGCCAAAAAACATCTATCATGTATCGTAAGCATTTATGAGAAGCCCAGATGGACGTAACCAAAAGCGAAAAAGGAAAAAAAGACAGTCAGCAACAAGTAATTGCAGCTTAAATAATGTGCAAGAATATCTAACGCTTTGATACCCTCATTTCTACTGTCAAAAATCATCTGTGCAATTTGAATTGCCTGTAGTCAAGCAGGGACAGAACTAGCTTTTGCCCTACCTTGACGCCCTCCCCTTTTGCTTCCGTTTTGATTACCCTGCTGATAATCTTCTCCACCTCCATCACAGACACCTGAACCCCTGGCTCGCCCTGAAAACTCAACTTGATTTCTGAATTCATTCTTACCATATCCTTTACCACTGCCTGAGTTTCCACGATTCTTGAAACTATCACTACGAAACCTGCTTCTTCCTGAAGGATACCTTCCTCTGCCACTGCCACTGCCACTAACTGCAAAAACTAGCAGTATCCTGACTTTCTGTTCTATTGAATGCATGGTAGCAGAATAGCTATGCCCTTAAAAACAGAACAATTAGGATTGACTTGCCTCGGGTATTTGTCCTCTTTTCCTCAACAACAGCCATATGGTTCCCGATGCTGATTGGTGAGGCCTGAAATTCGTTTTCACATAAAGATGTTAGTTGTTCACATAAATAAGTCCCTGACTGCAACAGTTCATAGACAATGCATGTCAAGGATCAAATACTGAGCCCCAAATAAAAGGAATGAGCATTAGTGGAGAAAAGAGCACAAGCATAATGATATTGAGATGCCTAGTGTTTGTCAGTGCACAAGACATCTGTGGTGTGCTGCAAGGCATGTGAAAACATGGGTGAGGAGCTCAATGGTATGGGTGTGTAAAATACATAACTTCCAATTCTAGCAAGAAGAGGAGGGTAGTAGATGCATGAGAGAGAGAAAGAGAGGGAGATAACAGCAATTCAAGTATCTAGCCCATAGACAGTGCCTATTACTAGACACAATTTTCCTCGTTCCAAAATCATTAATGCGCCTGTCAACTATGATGAAGAGAAAAATAGACAAATGAATGACTTATTTCTAATTAAGTTTCAGCCAATATATTCATAAATGATAGGGCAATAGATGCTAGTAGTAATTTTTCAAAATCTTCACATATAGGGTACCAAAGCATAAATTATATAGGATATATAACACGATAATACTAAATCTATATTAGTGTCTAATAAGTTGAAGTATGAATCCTAGGCTTGCTCCAACTAATCCCAAATTGTCTCATCCATACCTAGGTGCCTATTAAATGTTAAGAAATTTAATTTTTATTTTTTTTTCCAATTTCTAAAAGAAATAGAAAATAATAACTGGAATCTTGAAATCAAGTTCCAAAATTTAAAAGTTCTAACACATTTTTTGAAGAACTAATTATATCAGTTAATAAAAAAATATTCAATACATCTAACAAGAAGCAGATTTTTTGGCACATAATCTCATAAATTTCAGCTATATTGCCTTAGGAGTTTTCCTTTTATGGTCCACATGAAAAGTTCAAAGAAGGTAAGCTTGCTTCAGTTTTGGGCGACTACAGATGGTGACATTAAGCCTTTGATGTTGATCTTAAATCGGAAAAACCTAGTGGCCATATGATTGTCATTTCTTTACTTCTCATTGTTTTCCAATCTTGCGAATATGTCTCTTAAATAAAATCTCATGCATCTATAGTTAAAAAAGATGCAGCACATTCAATTTTATGTGAAAATTTCAGTTTTACATGTATACATGAACAAGATCCTATTTTCGAACACAGTGCAGAACTCCCCTAAGACAACTGCTTGATAAATCCAGATACCATTCAATAAGTAGAAGCAGATCTCTTTCAAATAGACGAATGAAATGAAACACTGCAAGGAGAACAAGCTTTAACAAGTTTAAAACAAAAGTATTGAGAAGTACCTCAAGTGCACTAAGCATGGAACTCAATGTTTCAAATTCAACAAAGCCAAAACAGAATCCTTGCTGTAGACAATGATAAAGTAATATAAGCGTCAAATAAATGCCTAGATGAAGTGAAAGGTTTTGGTACGCATACCAGACCTTACTACTTCTGACTTGGATGCCCCCATGCTTAATTGGCCCAAATTTTCTAAATGTCTCCTCAAGTTGTGCAGTCGTGGCATTATAAGGCAAATTGCACACATATATAGAGTGACCTTCAGCTGTGACAAGCATAATTTACAAAGAATGTAGAGGGAAAAAAAAACATCAGTACATTTTCTGCTAACAGTCTCTCCACCTTTTGCCACAGAACCCCCTAACCCAATCTCATAAAAGAGACTCCCCTCCACCACCTAGTACCAAGATTTAACCCTTAGTAGGGACAGTGGAACCAAGGTATAACCTTAAGAATGACTGGAAAACATTTTTTCCTCACAAAATCAAAATCCTCAACTGGAAACACAGGTCACAATAAGTCAAAATGGACATGTAAAATCAAGTGGAAGTCATCTAGCACTTGTGAGGATAATGCACCTTCTTCAGATACATCTCCACTTTCAGCTGCACTGCTACTTGCTGGAGCCAAAGCCTCTGCTGCAGAAGCAGTTTTTGCAGGGTCAAGTAACTGCTGCTCAGAGTTTGTGGGCGATGGCCTCACATTATTGTTAGGGACATACACTGGATTAGATGGTTTGTTGCTTTTCATGTCTTTCACCTGTTCAAGATTCTGGTCAAGCAACATCCAAAAACAAGTCATGGGTAGGAAGGAAATTGGGAATCAAAGAGCATTAACTTACGATTGAAGCATATGATTTTTTTGGAGCGTCTTCCAGGGCTGCTGGGACCACATCAACACTACTACTAACTACATTCTGGACTAAATCAACTGGAGGCTCAATTACATCTTCTTCATTAACTGATCCTTCTTCCTCATCAAAAGGATCACAAACTTCAGCGCCATTATCAAGATCTTCCTCCTCTAAGGAAGCAGGATGATCTACTATAGCGTGATCTGGACTCTGAATGAGCTCTGGACAGAATGATTGAAGAAATTACAAACTTTCCATGTCCCAGAAAAATATAAAACAAGAAAGCAAACAGCTGGGGAGAAGTAAGAAGTTTGTGTATTCAGTCTACAAAATGTCAGCAACCTTGTTCTGGTGTCAACAAAGTGGGAGGAGCAGCTGTCTCATGGATGCCATTAACCAAGGGAGAACTGTTTGACAATGATTCACTATCCTCAACAAACCTAAACACATCATTCAATACAAAGTAGCCTTTGTCTTGCGGAGCAAGAAAGAAGGTCTGCGAGAACTTCTTTCTGACATTGTCCTTTCCAATCAAGCACCCAGTTACAAGAACAATCACCCCTTTCCCAAAAGACTCTTGAGCATCTGCAGTTTTTATCTCAGCAGTGTACTCTTCAGAATTCAACGAAATAATCTTGTCATTGATTGCCTGCTCAAAGGTCAAAATTAATGGAAAAAGAAAATTTAAACCTACATCCATGTCCAACTGTCATTCCAAACTCTCAGTTCAAATTTATAATGACTAACAATATGCTAAAAGACATCTAAAGAATCACAACAAGAAATTTAAGTTAGCCTATATCAATCCTCAATACCTTTAAAATTATTGTCACAGAAAAATCTACAAGAAGTATTAGTTTGTTAAAAAACATTAACCAGCTGATTTCTTGGTTTACAAGCACTGTAACCATTGGTGCTGTTGCACCAGACTCAAAGCAAGGTTGAAGTAGAATATCAGAAGTTTCATCTAATCAACTAACAAAATACTGTTAAGCAGATTACCGCTACAGCAAAAATTCAACAATTAGCTCGATACTCTCCCACATTATGCAATTCACAAAAGAATTATGCTCATCAAAACATCAATTTCCAACATAGCTTCACAATTCTCAGCACATGTGCAATCACAAAGATTAAGCAAAGAAGACAAGTTGTACAATTATTTGAAACTAAAATCTACCAATTACCTTTGCACAGCTTATAGGAGCATAAGTGAACATTCAATGAACAATAGGTGAAAAAATGCAAAAGTTCTACAAGGATAGACATGTAAACGTATGATCACCAGAAAAGAGACTATGAAGAAATTACCTTAATGGTTAAAGTCATAAGACAGTCAATAGTTATTGGATGGCATGTATGGAAATGCCACTGAATGGCTAATTTAATATTTCTCATCTTCTGACAATAAAGTAAAAGCACACATCATTTGCTATTGCTTCATTTATAAGATTAGATTCCTCAATAAAATCTGAGCTAGCCCATAACCATTAACCAAAAGCCCTATCACATCTGACAGGGTTGTGGCATACTATATTGCCTAAAGCTCCAAGAATCCCTACGCCAATGCATCTATACAATCTCGTAGAGGTAACAAAATCCCACAGATTAGTACTACAGATATGAAGTCACAGCACAATTATTTCCTTCCATAAAAGGGATGATGATAACTAGACATGTTTAGATTTTTGATAAACCTAACCGAACAAACCTATCATTCCATTTTCCTTGCTATTAACTTAAAAGGTTCACATCCACTCACACCAGGTGACTGTTAGTTGGACTGTCTCCAAAATATTCCAACTAACAAATGGTTACATGATGTATGCAGTGAAATATTATAAAATACGTTTTTGAACCAAAAAAAGGTGTTATGTCTCAGGATTTTAAGGTGAAATTATGTGTCTACTATTCAAATCATTCTAGTAACTTACTTGCATGGTAGTCACAGTTTCCATACGGCCACTTGCATCCGATCGGCTAAGTAAGCTTGAATCTTGATAAAACCTATGCACCAATCCAGGAGAAAGGTGAAGAATATGGTAATACTGCTGCACAAATGCATTTCCAACAACTTCAGCACTAGGAGCAGGGAGAGGAGCTGTAGCAGGAGAAGTTTCCTGCATTGCCATCTACCATTAAAACCCAATGTCAGTAAAGGAATAACGTAATATGTGAACAAAACTATGCTTTGCATTTAACAAATTGAATAATCTACAAGAATAAATTACATACATTGTTTAATTTAACTAACAAAATGTTGAAAAAAGTTTTATTTGAAAAATTATCGAATAACAGAAATTTAAATTCAAATTACAAAAAGACTTTAGAAAAATACTCATACTGCAAGGTGCTCTGATGTAACAAAAATGATTATAATACTGTAGTACAAATTTGTGTACGCTGATCAGCGTCCTCGTCCTATTTGAACTCCAATCCTAAAGGAGAAGAAGAGGAAGTCGCAGAAATTAATAATATTTGATTTTGTGAAACCTTCAAAGAATCGTCTTTCGACAGCTAATCGATTAACCTTGAAATCCAGGCCAAGAAAAGTCAAAAAAAAAAAAAAACTTTTTTCATGGTAAGAATTAAAGCTTTCTCCAACTGAAATCACCCCAGGCAAAGAGATGAAACCAGTTCAACAACACAAGAGCATGAGCAATGGAGAGCTGATTACAAAGCGAGACAAACCAAGAATCCAAGTGCACTGCGAACACTACAAACTAACAAAAAGAAACAAATAAAAAGATAAAACTAAGATATTTTGCCACGGATTCGTTCATGGCAAAACAAGGAGTCAACAAGACATAACAGAAAAACCCCATAAGAACCCTTGGGTTAAATGAACCCAAGGTGCAAAATCAAAGAAGGGATTGACCTCAAATATCGGATAGCTGCAGGGGTCAGTCAGACAGCAGAGTACAAACAGAATAACAGATCACAAGAAACAGACAAAAAGCAAAAGCAAATAAATGAAGTACAAACGAATAGTGAGAGTCTCATGAACAATCGGTAAAAGGTACCTGATTGGTGTGTGAGTTAAGGCGCAGAGCTGAAAAGAGAGATCTGAAAGAGAAGCGCGCGAGAATTAAGAGAACACACAGACAGACCAAAGATCCTCACAATCTAGAGAGAGAAAGAGCCAGAGAACGTACATGTTATGATGATATTATTACGCTTTAGTTCGGTGCACTGGCAAAAGGTACCGCATTGGTGTGTGATTTTATGTAATAATATATTTTTTATTAAAAAAATAATCTTTTATTTTATAATAAAATAATTCATAATTATTATAGGTATAATATATAAAACACATAATTTAACTAGATTATTTAATAAATTAATACTTTAAATATAAGTAAATAAGATCAATTTAGATGATGGCTTAAGAGTCCTAAGACCCATGAAACTTTAGCACTTAATAATTAAAATTATAAAAATATATATATTTTTAATTAATTATGTAGCGATGATTACATATAAAAATATTTATTTTTTTATGTACTCAAGAGCCACAAAGAACAGGGTACATGTAATCATAGTTAATACTCAAACTGAAAGGTACTTGCACTTTCATTTCTTGTTCTTTAATAAATGTGCTTGTGATGGTATATACATATAGACATGTCAGTTTAATTAATTAGTGACAGCTGGATTAGAATAATAGCCTCATGTACTATAAGTTAGGTTGCTTCAAGCTTAATAGCATTAACTCCCTATCATTACTATGTTTTAAAAAAATTAACAAGAAATGCGGAAACTGTTGATCGAGATAAAATATGAAATAGTTGTGTAAAGAAAAGAAACGTGAGCATAACCATCCAATTAAGTGACCATCAACTTATGATTTGGATAAGATTCTCACCTTTAGATGTTTATTTAATACAACTATCTTCACACTCTCATTAATGGAAGTCATTCATACCATGAATAGTGTATAATTGCCTAATTTCAACTGCAAAGTATGATTTTACACCTTTCACATTAAAATATATTTACCTTTCATGTTTATTATATACTTCTTGGTAAATTATATTTCATCGTTATAATACTTAGGAGTCCTACCGTAATTATCCTCTTTTGCTCAACTATTTAAAATTTCAGAATTTATGAAAAGGAGTTATTTCTTTCTTTTGCTTGGTAAATTAAGTGGATATTTGATATTATTATTAGTTGTAGTTTTTTCTTTTGATTTTTGTGTTTTATATTAATTTTTGTGTATTTTTTTTATTTTTATATGATGGTTTTAAATTCTAGATTCAATAAAACATGAAAAGTGTATTAATTCCAAATGTTAATTCTATATTCTAATGTTGTAAAAATCAGACCAGACATCGAACCAGTAAGGGAAGAAGTTAAAGGTTTAGAGGTTCAACCGGTGTAAAACCGTTATAAAATCGATATTAAACCGGTGTAAAATAATAAGATGTATAAATTATTAATTAAGTTTTTGTTAATATTTTACTAAATTATAATATCAAAAATATATTATATTAAAATTTTTTATTTTAATATTTATTATTTTAAATAAAAATA
>JAOXYD010000007.1:7578417-7600937 GCA_028565735.1 Pinacopodium congolense
GGAAGTATCTCACACAATAAATAAAATGAAATGACTTTAGAATGCTCACATAGGATCATATTAAAATCCATCATATTTCCACATCCTACCTAATGGCTCAAGTATCAATTGGTGGATTAACAGCTGCACCTTCAAGATCGTCTTCATCAAAGCCTATGACTCAGTTAGCTAGAGCTTCCTTTTTAATGTTATGAAGGCCATAGGTTTTCCCTGCATCTTTATTAAGTGGGTTTAAGCTTACATTTCTACTGCCTATTTTTCTATTCTGATTAATGAGGAACCGTCGGGTATTATCAAATCAGCTAGAGGCCTGTGAAAATGGGATCCTTTATCTCCTCTCCTGTTTGTGCCCTCCATAGAAGTGTTCTCTATATTTAATAATCTATTAATCTCCAAAGAGTCTCGATTTTAGTACCATTTCAAGTGCAACAAACTCAGTATCTTTAATCTCTCTTTTACTATTGATCTCTTACTTTTCTATGTTTCTGATTCTATTTCAATTGAGTTGTTGCTATCTTCCTTTGATCAATTCAAGGATGCTTCTGGGCTCTCCTTTAACCCCTTTAAGATTTTTTTTTCAGTGGGCACTAAACCCTCTTTAAAGACTGTTTTCTCTTCTAAAGGACTTAGTACGATGCATCTACCTTTTAAATATCTTTGAGTTCCCATCTTAATGAAAAGACTGTCCTACTTGGACTGTCTTCCCCTCACTAACTCTTTACTTCATAAGCTCAATAGATGGTGCAATAAGGCACTATCTTATGATGGAAAAGTTCAGCTTGCTACCTCTGTTCCTTGCCAGATTCACACCTACTAGTGTGCCCACATCACCCTCCCCAAAAAGTCATCAAAACCATTGTTAAGATTATCTGCAACTTCATCTGGAGTGAAAGCAACATTAATGCCCAACCCTCCAAAGTAAAGTGAGCAGATGTTTGTTTGCCTAAGAAGGCTAGAGGCTTGGTCATCCCATCTACCAAAGTTGCGGCCAAGGCTTTCGTATTCAAAAGGCCTTGGAAGCTTTGTACAGACAAAGAAAATCTGTGGGTGTAGTTGATTCACTAGATATTTTTAAAAGGTAAGAGCATTTGGTCTATAAATGACCACTTTACAAGCATCTCTTAGTCTCTCAAGCAAGTTCTGCTCATATGGGACCAAGCTCAGTAATGCATTATGCACAAGATTAGAGACGGTAAGCACAATCTTTTTTGGTTTGATCATTGCCATGATCAAGGCCCTTTGTTCAAGTTCCCAAATTTCCAAAGCCTCAGATATGTCTTCCATTTAAACTTCAAGATATAGCTCTTCATCACGGAGAATAAATGGGTCTGGCCAGCTTGCTTAATTAGAGGAGCTGAACTATTGTTGTCTTCCATGCCTAGTCAGCCTCCGAATGATAATCGTAAAGATACTATAGTGTGGTTGCCTAATGCCAGCCTCAGTTTCTCTTTGTCATCCTGCAAGAAGATTTTATATGGTCCTGTCCCTACTTGCTTGTTCCACAAGCTGATTTGGGACTCCAGTTTCAACCCTGCTTATACTTTTATTCTATGGGTTGCAGTTAAATCCAAGCTTGCTACAAAAGACAACTTAAAATTCTTCATTCCCTATCGCCTTTGTGAGTTATGCATGGAAAGTGTTGAAGACCACAATCACATGTTCTTTAATTGCAGCTTCTCCCCCTCCCTGTGGCATCTCCTTCTCAGTACTTACAGCCTAAATAGCTCTTCGTTGCCTTGGCCATATGTCATCTCTTGGGCTACTAAGCTAAAGTTCTCTTGCATAAGTGGTAGAAGTGCGTTTAGACTTGCTTTAGTAACTTTGGTTTATGTTATCTAAACAAAGAGAAACAAAAGACTCCTTGGGCAAGAACTAGCCTCTACTGTAGTTATTGGGAACTGATTTTTTACCATGGTTAGAGAAGAAACTCTTGCTTGTAATGTGCATGTGTCATTGAGTGTCAACGTGCATAATAGTTGGTGCTTTAAGCTTGTTCAGTGTTAGTTGCTTTTTTATAACCTTTCTTTTCTCTCGAGCTTGTTTCTTCCTTTTTGGTTGTCTTTCGGTGCTGATAGCTGTTTGGCTGTTCTTGCTTTGTATCTAACTTGTATTGCTTAATTCATTATTACTTTCCATAAAACAAAACTAAGAATATATTGATTATGTTTACTTGGGATGTGCAAAGATGGGCTTTGCCAATTTCTGTTTAAGGTTAGGCATGGAGGATAATTATTAGCAGCAATTAATAGACTAACAATTCTCAGGTTTTAAGGATCAGATACTTGAAATGTTCCTCTGTATGAGGTCAATAGGTCTAAATATCAACATTCATTAAGTCTGATAATTATTTGGAACTTTCAATTAAAATCCATTTGAAACATTAAAACAATATGATATGAAATATTTCATATATTTAAAATTGGTCTTATGATTTATCATTATCATCATTATTGAACTAAACACAAAGTTTTTAATTGTTATGTACTATTAAAAATTTTTTAATCATATTGGACAATTCATGAAAATAGTGGACCATAAATTACATAATTATTTTATTGTTGGGATGCAATAAAAAATAAGTTACAAAAACAAATTATAATGTATAGATGTTATTTGTGAATAATAGAGAAAAGAAGTATATTGGTTTAAAACGACAACGTATAATAAACTCTCCTTGAGTGTAACAAAAAAGAACCATATTGATTTAAAATGATTGGTAATCTATTTTAAAACAATACTGGTTTAAAACGATCATCTGAGAATGCGTGCCAAAGCTATCACAACTCACAAGTTTAAGGTGATAGCTACACCTATTTCACAACCTTCTCTTTCGGTATAAATATCAAAAGCTTTAGTATCTTTGTTAACACTGCTCTCTCTCTCTCTCTCTCTAACACATTTAATGTTAGGAGAATAACGTTGATAATAATGTTATCATAATGGAATAATACAAATAATTCTCCCAAAAAATATTGAGTATAGCAAGCCCAAGAATAATTTAATCATAAATGACAAAATAATATCTAAAGAAACCATTTGTATGAGACACCAAAATTTTTAATGTTGAAAACTACCCAAAATCGAGGAGTAAAAACTACGGGATCAAACTAGTAAATTATCTATTATGTAAAATAATAGGTACAATAATCAACCTTCCCTACTCAACAAATAGGGAAAACAACTATAAAATAAATAATAAGAGGGAATAGAAAATACCAGACCTAAGACACAAATCAAAACAACTTCAATATCATAACACACTTTGATCTTAGTTGAACAAAATTATTTGGGTCTATCACCTCTCACTTTTTATTTGTTTTGATTTTGGTTTCTTCTACTCTATGTTCTCTCTACTCTCTCTACACTCTGTAACTCTCCTTTTTATAGTAAATCTTCAGCACACAAAAGTTGACATTTAGAAAACAAAAGAACACGGCAAACAAACGGCACCTACAAGGACAAAAGCTAAAAAAAGATGACAAAGAAGCCACTTTTATTGAATTTTTATAGTGGCGCGATCTTATCAAACTCTCCCTCATGCCAATATGGAAGGAACTATCATTTATGTAGTTAAACGACAAGCTTCAAGTTTTTTTCTCAGTAAAAACTTCATCAAAATATCCAAATCATTTTCATCAGTATGGATCTTCTCAAACTGTAATTGCTTAGATTCTAATACATCTCTTATCTAATGATATTTCACATTAATATGCTTTAATTTCGAATGGAAAGAATAATTCTTACCAAGATGAATAGCACTTTGATTATCACAAAATAACACATAACACTCTTGTTCGAAATCGAGCTCCTCTAGAAATTTCTTCATCTATAACAACTCTTTACATGGTTAGTAAAAAGTGTAACACATTTTTATAATTTTGATTGCTATAAAACCACTCCCCCTGTAAATAATATCAAGTATCCTAAAGTAGACTCCCTGAAATCAAGATCACCAGCCATATCTACATCTGTATAACCAACTAATATAGGCTTATCAATACCAAAATACAAACACAATCTAGAAGTCACATGTAGATACCTTAATATCCATTTGATAGGATCCCAATGTTCCTTAATAGGATTATAAAGGAACCTACTAACAACACCAACAGTATAAGTAATATCTAGTCTAATACATATCATAGCATACATCAAACTATCAACTACTGAAAACTAAGAAACTTGTTGCATACTTGCCTTCTCTTCATCAGTAAAAGGACTTTGATTAATACTCAATCTAAAGTGATTAGCAAGAGAAGAATTAACTGCTTTAGCATTGTTCATATTGAACCTTTGAAGCACCTTAGCAACATACTTCTCTTAAGATAATCATGGCTTCTTTGATTTCCTATCTCGAATAATCCTTATATCAAGGATTTGCTTTACTGGTCCTAAGTCTTTCATAGCAAAAGACTTATTACCAACAATCAACATATCATCATCATATAAAAAAAAGAATGATAAAATCATCATCAGAGAATTTTTGGTAAAACAAGCAATGGTTTAAAGTAGTCTTTTTATAGCCTTACTCCCCTATAAATGATTCAAACTTCTTGTTCCTTTGTCTTGTTTCTTGTTTCAAACTATATAAGCTCTTTCTTAGCTTGCAAACATAGTTTTCTTTCCCTTTTACCTTAAAATCCTCTAGTTGCTCCTTGTAAATCTCTTCCTACAAATTTTCATGTAGAAATTCCGTTTTTACATCCATCTACTCAACTTCCAAATCAAAGATAGTTGCTAAACCAAGTATAACACGAATATAAGACATTTTAACAATAGGAAAAAATATCTCATCAAAATCACTACCTTTTCTTTGACTGAATCCCTTAATAACCAGTCTAACTTTGTATCATAGTCATGAAGAGTGTTCTTTATACTTGACTCTGTACACTTACTTATTCTTCAAAGCTCTCTTGACCTTATGTAGCTTCACCAATTCAAAAGTATGATTTTTATGCAAGGATTTCATCTCATCTTGCATGGTTTCAATCCACTCTTTCTTATGATCATCATCCATGTCTTCTTCATAACTTTTTGGTTTACCGCTACCTGTTAAATTTTAACTCATAAGTTTTAATAAGATACCAAGTAAAAGGTTACCTACCTCTTGACCTTCTTCGATGTTGAAGCAAAACTTGAGCTTTAGGAGCTGGAAGTTCTTTATCATCATTATAATTTATTTGTGTGGGGGCATTTTCAATTTGTTGTTGTTCAATCCGATTCTCATCCCCATCTCTCTCAAGCACTATCACTGGAGGCGTTATCTCAAAATCAACACTAGATTGAGGATTTGTCTTCTTAACCTTACCAATATCTAATATGGTCTCATTCTCCATGAACATTGCTTCCAGTTTCTTATAAGTTTCTTCTTAACCAGGTCATAAAACTTGTAACTAAATACATCTAGACCATAACTAATAAATACACAATGTCGTGTCTTGACATCAAGTTTCAAATTCTCATCATTAGGAAAGTGTACAAATGCCTTACATATAAAGACTAGCAAGTGATCATAGGAATCATCTCTTCCTAATCACACCTTTTTTGGAATATCAAAATTTAAAGAAACATATGGAGAAAGATTTAAGACATGTACCACAGTATTCAATGCTTCAATTTAAAATGGCTTTGGCAACTTTGCATTCAATAGTAAGTATCTAACCCTCTCCATAAGTGTCTTGTTCATCCCTTCAGCTACTCTATTCGGCTGAGGCGTCTTAGGTGGAGTCAGCTTGTATCAAATACCCTGCTCTTTACAATATCTCTCAAGTGGTCCAATGTACTTGTCTCCATTATCTGACTTAAGGCACTTCACTTTCTTCTTAGTTTCTCTTTTAATTAGGGCCTAGAACTGTTTAAACACATCCACAACCTGATTTTTATGCTTTAGGGTATCAATTCACAGTTTCCTTAAATAGTCATTAATAAACATAACAAAATAATATGAGTCATCAAGTGATTTAGTCTTAAATGGATCATTTACATTATATTAACTGTAATACCTCAGGTTTCTTCATTGGATCTATAAAGCTCTTGAAGGAAACTCCATGTTACTTTCTAGTTAGACAGTGAGCACATCTCTTAAAATGCACATTTCACTCCAACTAAAATTTTCTTCTTGATCAATATTGACATAGCTTTCTCACTCGTATGACCAAGTCTCTTGTGCTATATCTCAACCACAGCATTAACCATGCTTTCGAAGATTTTGTCCTGCATCAAATAAAGTATAGAACATTTCTCACCTCGCACTACTATAAAAGAACCTTTTGTTAACTGTCGTTGGCCATTTTGAAAGGTGTTGCAATACCCTTCTTCATCAAGTTTACTAGTAGAAATCAAATTGAGTTTAATGTTAGAAACATGCTTTACATTTTTCAGGAGCAACCTAACATTACAGTTATTCTCCAAGTAAATATCATTAACACTAATAATTTTAAAATTACCATCATTACCCATCTTGACAATCTCGAAATTATCAGGAGTATAGGATGTGAAGAAATCCTTTCGAGTTGTAGTATGAATAAAAGCATCACTATCAATCACCGACTGGTTTCATAATTTTTCATATTGAAAAAATCAACATTGTAGAGGATAAGGAAATCTTACTTAATTGTAGTTACTACTTTCTTATCATCGTTATCATCACCTCACTTTTTGTCATTTTTCCTGTCTCTTGTTCATTTTTTGCAAAACTTCTTAATATGTCCTTTCCTATGACAATAGTAGCACTAAATGATACCATATTTCTTAGACTTACCTTGACTTTTATTTCTATCATTACCATACAATCCTCTACTTTGATTTCTCCCCTTAAGGGTTGTAGCCAAATATCTTATTGTAAAGAGGGAGACTCTTGTGACCGACGTCTTATTTCCTCATTCAAGATACCACTTTTAACTAACTCTATAGTTATCACATCGTTAGGAGTAGAATTAGTCTACGAAATTTTTTAAAGTTTCCCAAGATCATGCAATGACACAAGTACCATAATAGTAAGAATTTCATTATCAAAACTGACACTTATACCTAACAGTTGATCCACAATACTTTGAAATTTGTTCAATTAATCCGCAACAGAACTTACTTCTTTATATTTTAATTATACTAACTTTGTCAAACAAAATAATTTTTTATTGCCAATTTTTTATGCATATAATTCTTCAAGCTTATTTCATAATGTTCTCACATGCATCTCACTACAAATATAATTATACATATTATCCTTAACAAATTGCCTAACAAAAATACATATCTATACATGTTCAAAGATCCACTCCTCATCGAATTTATCTTCTAATTTTTCAATAACAAATATTGGAAAATGTAACTTCATCACAAATAGAAGATCCTTCATTTTGTTCCTCCATATGTAGTACTTTATGCCATTAAGACTTGTGATTTTGTTGAACCTTTCTTCTATAGCTAAATTCAGTTATTAACTGAAAATAGTTATGATACCAGTTGTTGGAAGAATAACGCCAATAATAATATTATCACAGCGGAATAACACAAATAATTCTCCCAGAAAAATATCGAGCATGACAAGCCCAAGAATAATTTAATCACAAATATAAAAATAATATTTGAAGAAACTAATTGCACGAGACATTAGAATTTTTAACGTGGAAAACCACTTTAAAATCGAGAAGTAAAAATCACATGTTCAAGCTAGTAAATTATCCACTATGTAAAATAATGGGTATAATAACCAACCTTATCTACTCAATAAATAGGGGCAACAACTACAAAATAATAATAAGAGGGAATAGAAAATACCAGACCTAAGACACGAACTAAAACAACTTTAAAATCAAATCACACTTTGATATTGGTTAAACAAAATTATTTGGGTCTAACAGCTCTCATTTTTTATTTGTTTTGTTTTTGGTTTTCTTTTGCTCTCTATTCTCTCTACTCTCTCTGTGCTTTGCAACTCTCCTTTTATAGTACAGCTTTAGCACACAAAATTTGACATTTAAAAAAAAAGAACATGACTTAATCAAAACAAAACAAACGATGCCTACACAGAAAAAAACTAAAACAAGACAACACCAAAGCCACTTTTGTTGACTTTTTATAGTGGTGTGATCTTATCATTCAATCAATTTCTTTGTTTCACTATTCTCTCGCTTTCCCCAAAAAATTTCATGATTCTCTCTTCTCCCCCTCTCTATGTGTAAAATGTTTCACTATTCTCTCGCCCTCTTTGTGTTTTGGGAGGAAGAAACAAGAGAAAAGCCTTAAATCAGTTAGACAATTTGACAATTTTGTATTGGAGGGATAAGTAATTGGAAAACCTAGCTCTTCCTAAAT
Source organism: Pinacopodium congolense (assembly GCA_028565735.1). Lineage (NCBI taxonomy): Eukaryota > Viridiplantae > Streptophyta > Magnoliopsida > Malpighiales > Erythroxylaceae > Pinacopodium > Pinacopodium congolense. Next base: position 7,586,734 of record JAOXYD010000007.1, read on the forward strand.
TGGGGTGAAGAAATATGCGTAGCTCTCTTGGAGAACGTCTTTTTCAACGAGAAACACTCGCGTTATGATTATGATGTAAGTTACTACTTTATTTTTTCTACATTATGAATGTAAAATTTTCTATTTTACGTTTTTGTCCATGCATTTTCTTTTATTTTTGGGTTTCCTTTTTTAAATTAATTTATGGTAGTATTTTGTGGGTATTCATGCATGTTACTGTGAAAGGTCACTTTTTTCTTCATTTTTATGAGGCTGCAGATTTAAGAAATGTAATTATTTTAAAAATTAATTAGCTTTTAAGATTTTAAAAACTTAATCATATTAGGTAATTCATGAAAATAATGGGCCAAAATGGTAATTACATAATTATTTTATTGTTGAGATGTAATCAACAATGAGTTACAAAAACAAAATATATTGTGCAAACATTATATGTGAATAATAGTGGAAGATAATGAAACAATAACTCAAGGGTAAGGATTAAAACAATTGCTTATGATATACACTCATATGAAATATCACGGTGTGACAGTTCAAGACCTCAAAAGACGAAGTTCAAATGGGAAGATCCCATAATTCTCTAGAAGACTCTCCACACATCTAGAGTTAGGTAGGGGGATTTGGGTCCCACTTATAATTAATGTGGTAGGTAGGAGTAGGTGGGAGTAGGTGGTAGAATATTCTATAGATTCATTGTAGCCGTTAGATCAAATAAATCATACCCATCTATTGAGAAGGTGGAGAATTATAAATAGGCTAGGGGGTTTCATTTGTAAAGCATATCTCATATCCTCTCATTTATATTCTCTCTCTAAGTGTATAGTTCTCTTTAAAGTAATAAAGAGAATCTCCAAGTTCTCCAAAGCTACTTATGTTCTTAACCATCTTTCTTATCTTGTATAGCTTCCACCAAGTGTTTGATCAAAGTACTCTTAAGAAGTAATTGTGAGAAGCTAAACTAGCATTCAAGCCGTGGTAGGCAATCCCGAATCAAGGAGTTTGCTAATACTTCACGAATCTTTGGTAGGAAAAATCCAAGCCCGTGGCAATTGGTATCAAAGCCTAGCGTTGATGAGAGAGTCAAGTGGTTAGGAATAAGTAAGTTATTCACTCAAACTTTACTTGTTTGCTTGAAAGATAGCCAATGTATGAAGCAAAACTACCCACATTGAGGGAGCTTCCAAACAAGTTGCTTATGGGAGATTCAAGTTAAGGGAGGCCTTGGTGGACATCAATGGTAGGCTAGTAAGAGCAAAGCTTGTTGTAGCCGAGGGGTAAGAGAAGTTCGAGGAGCATGAACACAACATTGAGGAATTCGAAAACGAACGTAAGGAAGTTCGTGAGGAGATGCAAAGTGCCTTGAACCAAGTCTTCTCAAAATATCTAGACCAAGTAGAGGACTTAAAAGGAGTTGTCCAATCGGAGCTTGCGATCATGAAGGAGGAGCTTGAGAAGGTTTCCAACGAGTTAAAGGAGACCAAAGATGAGCTCGTGATTTGCAAGAAGGCAATCGCTCAAGGAGGAAGCATTGTCGTCCCGACGATAGTCACCAATCCTTTGAGGATGGATGTTTCAAAGCCTAAGATATTCAAATGGCAAAGGAATGCGAAGGAGGTGGACAATTTCCTATGAAGCTTGGAGCGGTATTTTAAGGCACTAGGTATTATAGAGGACACTAATATGATCAATCATGCCATACTCTTCGTCAAAGACACCGCGATGATATGGTGAAGGAAGAGATACGGGGATATCAAAAGAGGAACATGTACCATCGATACATGGGTCAAGTTCAAGAGGGAATTTAAGAGGCAATTATATCTCAAAAATGCTGAGGAGGAGGTGAGAGCTAAGCTGAGGTGTCCCCAACAAGATGGAAGCATAAGGGACTATGTGAAAGAGTTCTCTGAAGTGCTCTTGGAGATCCTGGACTACCCCGACAAGGAGGCACTCTTTGCATTCAAGGATGGTCTCCAAAATTGGGTGAAGATGGAAATATAATGCCATGAAGGACAAGACCTTACAAGTGCCATTGCCATTGTCGAATCCTTCATTGAGTTTTGGAAGCCCGAGAAGCTTAAGTCCCACAAGGATAAGGGTAACAAGGCGAAGAGTGGAGGAGACTACCCGCAAGGTAAGGAAAAATTCCGTAAGCATGGCAAACATAAGAAGGGTAAGAGCACTGAGGGAGACCACGATAAGGAAAAATTTCAACCCAAGTGTTTCCTTTGTGATGTCCTCATAGGGTAAGAGATTGCCCAAAGAAGAGCAAGCTCTCGGCATTGTTCGAGGACAATGTGTTCGCTAAAGCTCCTCAATGCCATCAAGAAGATGGAGGTACCAAAATCCAAGAAGAAAGGCCGTTTGTTTGTGGAAGCCAAAGTAGGTGGCCAAGTGGTGAAAGCATTAGTAGACATGGGAGCTACTAATAATTTCATCCATGTAGACGAAGCAAATCGGCTAGGTATCAAGTATTATGGCGAGTAAGGATGGATTAAGATTGTCAACTCCATGCCAATTTCCATATATGGGAGTGCCCGAAATTTGAAGGTATGCCTTGGTGTTTGGTGTGGATTCATTAACCTTACGGTTGTTTTGTTGGATGATTATCCTTTAGTGCTCGGTATGAAGTTCTTCAATAGCGTGAAGGTAATGTCAATCCCATTTGCCAATGCCTTGTATATCTTGGAGGAAGGCAAGACAAGTTTAGTGAACCTATCAAGGGAGACGAGTATCTCAGCTAAGTGTGTTTCGGCCACCCAACAATTCGAAGGGAAACCATCCGGTATACTGAAATTTCTACTAAGGGGAAGGCGGATCATGATGGCATGGTGCAAGACAAGGTACTTCCAAAGTTTGATGGAGCTAGGAGGTAACCGAAGGATTCAATGGGTGAAGACTCTAAGTTCATGGAGAAGGCGAACTTAGTGGCACGAAGCAACATTCTCAACCAACCGAAGACCACATGGAAGTAAGTAAGTTGGCAAGTTTTCGTGGCATCGTGTGACTTGTGATGAAGCCAAAGCCGAATGGAGAAACCGTGGAGGAGGATGCTCGAGGGAAGGCAACTTTAAGAACCATCACAAGTCCGAGAAGTCCTTTTGTGAATTCCGTCAAGGTGACGAAGGAGCATAACTCACAAGCCATGAGTTCGAGAGAATTAGCAAGTCGAGCGAGGAAACGTCAATTTGGGCATAAAGGTGAGACATCGAATACTAAAGGCGAACAACCATTCGAGACAATGGGGCAATGGTTGAGGAAGGAGAACATGGAGTAGTACAACGGATATGCAAGACCGAAGCAGCGAGGGCGTTGCTAGGTTGAGTGGGGGAGAATGTCATGGTGTGATAGTTCGAGATGTTAAGGGATGAAGTTCAAATGGGAAGACCCCGAAATTCTCTAGAAGACTCTCCACACATCCATAGTTAAGTAGGAGGCTCTAGGTCCCATTTATAATGAATGTGGTAGGTGGGAGTAGGTGGTAGAACATTCTAGAGATTCATTATAGTCGTTAGATCAAATAAATCCTAACCATCCATTGAGGAGGTGGAGGATTATAAATAGGCTAAGGGGTTTCATCTGTAAAGCATATCTTATATCCTCTCATTTGTATTCTCTCTCTAAGTGTATAGTTCTCTTTAAGGTAATAAAGAGAATCTCCAAGTTCTCCAAAGCTACTTGTGTTCTTAGCCATCTTTCTCATCTTATATAGCTTTTGCCAAGTGTTTGATTAAAGTACTATTAAGAAGTAATTGTGAGATGTCGAACTAGCATTCAAGTCGTGGTAGGAGATTTCGAATCGAGGAGTTTGTTAGTGCCGCACCGATTTTCAGTAGGAAAAGTCTGAGCCCTTGACAGAAAGAACACACTAAATATATCACAAGTTGAATGTAACTTAATTTTAATTTTTACATTTCCGTCCTTGTGTTTCCTGTCCTCTTTTGGTTTCCCTTTTCATTTAAATTGTGATACTATTTTGTGGATATTCATGCATTTTACTATGAAAGTTCACTTTTTTCTTTATTTGTACGAGACTGAAGAACTTGTACTCCTTATGATGAATCAGTTTCACAAATTAGAAATAAACTGAGGTAATGAAGAGAACATGGATTTGTTTCTTTCTCTGAATGAGTTATGGTTCTAAGTTCTAATTTAGTTTTTGGTTGTTGTCAATAGATAGACAAATTTATACCATTTAGTTTTGCAATGAATATGGATTTTGCCAGATTTATGCTAACAGGAGAAATCAAAGACAAAGAGGACTAGTTTGCTTACCAACAATAGCTAGCCAAACTTTTTAATATGAACAAGTCTCAAATCTTGGCCTTCAAAAATAAGCCTCCTGCCCTAGAGGAGTTTTTCCCCATAAACTTTGTTTCTCCGCCATCTGTGCATAAGACTAAAAAGCAATGCATTCCTTAAGTTTTGTGCATCTTCCTTACCTTTATATGCTTTTTTTCATTTACTGGGATAGTGGATTTTCTCTACCAAATTCATGGCTTTTCTAATCAAATATTTGTATAATTGATTACTTGATTTTGATCGATTAGGGACTAGAGAGAAAATTTGATGCTTCTAAAATAATCGATAATTTTTACATAAATTTACTAGATTAGGGAAGTGAAAATGTACTAGCCATTGCTCTTGGAAACATTGTTTACCTTTAAAACGCTTCAAATGATTCTACTTCAGAACTAGTCATGGTTGACAGTAAAGAGGGCACCATCACTAGTGTGTGATGGGCTTCTAATGGCCATCACATTGACGTAGGGTTAAAAAATTCTAACGTTCAACTATGGGATTGTGCAATTAATGCAAAGATTTGTATTGTCATTCTTGATCTTGATGGCTGTTTATTTCACTTGGGACGAGAAGGTTGTTAATTACTTTTCAAAATGGAACTATTAATTCAGGTACAAACACTTTGAGGTGGTCACTAGTCATGTGGCAATTCACTAGCATGGAATGATCGGGTTTTAAGTACCGGAGGACAGGATACGAAAATAATAAATAATAATATGAGAGCAGAACACATTATAGAAACTTACAGAGGACATAGTTAAGGAGTTTTTAGATTAAATGGGTTTGCTTCTAGTTGGCTATTAGCTAGCAGAAGGAATGATAACCTTGTGCTTATACGGGACAACACACACGCTTCCTCATCTTCAGCTAGACAATGGCTTCATAGGTTTAATGGTCACAGAGGTGCTGTGAGAGCTCTTACTTAGTGTGTAGTACTTCCCTTCTCAAATTACACAACATATACCATAAATCATCATAAAACACATCTTAAACCAAACCATAATTATAATAAATTTATCCAAATCACACTTTAAACCACTAAAGTATCATAAGCATATAACCTAACCACAATTTCTATAAGGAGACCCATAAGGAAAAAAACTACATAGACATCTATTCATGTTCATCCATAGCCCTCCTTGAATAAGACAAAGAGTGTTTAAATTATTTTATTGTTATATTGTTTTTGTCTTATATAGATATGGCCATAAAGAGATGACCATGTAGTAAGGTCCTTTTTATAAACCTGTCTATAAAACATATATATTCATTATTCAATTCATCCAAACCATATATTATACCAGAATTCCCCATTCTAAACAACTAATCAATATAAACTTTCAAATCTCCAAAACCACAATAATTAATTACAATCATTCTGTCTCAACATAAATCCCATTCATATTCTAAATAGTAATCATCAGTCTTAAAACCTGTTTGTACAATGTATATATATATCCATATCAAAAAAACAATATTTACCTGTATCAAAGTAAAACTATATACATGCATCTCAATTCAAAAGACAACTCTCAAAAAGTAAACCCAATGTAGTTGAAATCAACCCGCTGTATAAAATATCATCATATTGGCCTTACCTAATGCTTTAAAACTCAATCTTGACCTTGGGATTATCGGTAGTTTCTCGATCCCCTGAAAAATATAATGGTAAGGGATCAGTCGCCTACTTAGTAAGGGTCACCGAACTATACCCTTATATCTAAAAAACTTAGTAACTAAATATGAAATAAAAGATAGAATAATAAAGTAAAACACAGGTAATATTCACAATGCATATTCAATATCCAATAGTCAAAACGTACTTAATAAATAAACACAACATCCAACCTTATTGTTATTTCACTTACTATTAGATCCAATTATACTATATTTATAATTATTGACATATTTGGTCCTTACTTAACCTAGTAGGCCTACATTCAATAGTCTGTCAGCTTATCTCATTTTCATTATCTCAATTGTCACCATGTGGATATAAAAATGTAATATATATATAAATCGACACTAGCTACCCTCACTCACTCCAGTCTGGTACCCCGATACCATTCTGGTACCTAACCATCAATATAAGGTATCTACGGGATTCAAGATACCTCAATATTACTCCGGTGCCTAATTATCAGTACAGGGCATCTCGAGGACTCAAGATACCCCGGTACTTGCTTCACGGACCGGTACCTAGCTACATCTCATCAATATCAAGACTATTAAATATAGCCTATCCTAGGTAAGCCACTAATACGTCTCTATCTTAAACTCAATCCAATATGATTCAATCTATCATAATGCAATCTCAAGTTATTTAAACCAAAGAAATTCATTAACTCTAATAACTCGAGATTCCACATAAGCAGTATTCAGCATAATACTTAAGATAATACATAATAATGAAATTCGTATTCGGTTGAACAATTTACAAGTATTACAAATCACAAAATAGGTAATAGCAAATAATTACTAAATTCGCATTTTATTATGTTAATTAATTATTTCATCATTTCTCAAAAACTTGCAAATCTTAAAAATATCTATTGTCAATCATAAATCATATAAATATGTCAAACATGCATTTTCAAGAAATAAAGATACAGTCTAAGTTAACCTTACTTGATTTCCTATAATAATTATTCCAAAGGGTCTAATAAACTCTCTAACTTATCCTTTTAACCTAATTATTTATAAAAATCCTATTAGATTTATTTTAGGAATAAATTCATCCAATTTACACTAAATAAATTAAATAATCCCTTTTTACACAAAATTCCTAGATATTAAAATTACATCTTTCTTTCTTTACCTCCATAAATACTAAAATTCCAATAGTTTTAATAAAATTCCCATTTATCCAGAATATCTTTAAAAATACCAAAATTATCTCACTTTTCCTTATTTTTCCCAAATGAACATACCCCTTTACTCAACTTTTCCTTCTACTCAATTTTTCCCTTTTCTTTCCCAAGTTACACTTAACTTATTTCCAAAATTCCTATAGTGCCCTCAAAATTTCCTTTTTCTATTTTACCCCTTACTTTACTTTAAATTACAATTTTATCCAATTAACCATTAATTCTCCAAACTACCCTTAATCTTTTTCAACAATTACAACAATACCATCATCTTCTTCATTTAACTCCTCTCTCTCAAATCTTATCTTCTCTTCCCTCTCTCTCTCTCTCTCTCTCTCTCTCTCTCTCTCTCTCTCTTTACTCTCTTCATCTCTCTCTCCCTTCTTCTTTTCCCTTTTCATTCTTCACTCTCCATCCCAAAATTCTTCTAGTTCATTTCATTTATCTTTTTTTTCTTCCTTCTCTTATGTCTCTTTCTCCCTCATTCCATTTTCTGTTTCTTTTTTTTAGATGAAAATATATCTTCTTTAATCTAATATTTCACCTAAAATTCCAAAATTCCTATAGTCCCCTTAATTTTCCTTTTCCTATTTTACCCCTAACTTTACTTTAAATTACAATATCATCCAATTAACCATTAATTCTCCAAACTACCCTTAATCTTTTTCAATAATTGCAACAATACCATCATCTTCTTCATTTCACGCATCTCTCTCAAAGATCATCTTCTCTTCTCTCTTTTTTCTCTTTTTTTTTTAACTCTCTTCATCTCTCTCTCCCTTCTTCTTTTCCCTTTTCATTCTTCACTCTTTATCGTAGAATCCTTCTAGTTCATTTCATTTCTCTTTTTTTTTCATTCCTTCTCTTACGTCTCTTTCTCTCTCATTCCATTTTCTACTTCTTTTTTAGATAAAAATATATCTTATTTAATCTAATATTTCACCCAAAATTTAGTGCAATCTCTCCTTAAACTAACTACAACAATATCTTACTAGAAATTAACTTAAAAAGTATTCAAAACCACCAAAATAAATGTTCTTCTCACCTTAACCGCATTAATATCTTTACAGTTAACTCAACAACTTCCTTCACCAATCCCTCTCCAATCTATTATAAAACAATTAAAGTTAGAAAAAGAAGGAGTTAACATACACATGCAAGAGAAAATATCAACTCAAACTCACCTGATTTTGGTTTTAGTTGAAGAAGAACAAAAATGAAAGAATGGGGATGTGCATTGAAATTACATAAGGCATTGACATAACATTGGTTGCATTTGGGCATCTTTTTTGAATTGATCTTGATCAAGTTGTTGATAAGCTATATAAACTTGAGTATAGGCTTTGGTAGCCTAAGTCTAGAGTTTGTTTTGTAGGAAATAAAATAGTGTATTTTAGATATGTTTATAAAGGGTTATCTTCACCCATTATAAAGTAAGATTGGATGGGTTCCTCTTGACCTTAAAAATCAAGATTGGTTGAGTTCCTCTTGACCCTAAGTATCAAGATTGGTTAGGTTCCTCTTGAACGTTGTGAATCAAGATTGTATTAGGTTTCTCTTGACCATGGTTAATGAGATTGTTGTAAAGGTTACTCTTTACCTTAGAAAAAAGATTGTAATTATTTTTATTTGTTAGTAAAGAACCATATTCAACAAGTAATTGGGGAGCGGATGCAGCCTATTTTTGGGGTAGGTGGATTTCTTTAACAAACCTTATGTCTCTCTCTTCCATTCTCGCTTTACTTATTACTTGTTGTGTGTTATCAATTTAGCATTCATTTCTGCATATCTTATTAAATTGAATTGATTTGGGTGGTAAATTTAATTTATTAAGAAATTTTTTTTTAACACTTAATTCATCCCTCCTCTTGAGTGTCTTTAGGGCTTACAATATATTTAGAGCACCTTCAAACCTTAGGAACCGGTCTGGATTATAAAAAAACTGGATAAAAACAAGGTGAAATGATTGGTCAAAGTGATGGTCAATAGTTTTAGAATTGAATTGGACCGAACCAAGGATGGACATGTGGCTGCTTCATAAAAAGAAACATGGCAACACCAGAAGACGACATGTGGCAGTACTAGAAGACAAAACGTGGAAGCACTAGAAGATGACATGTATCTGTAACAAAAAATGACACGTGGATGAATCAGGACTTGTCAAGTGGTCGACCCATTGTTCAAAAAACGTCATATTTTGTTGTCAAAATGACGCCATTTTTATTCATTGAGACGTTGTTTTTGTTCACTGAGAAGGCGTCATTTTAGCTCTCTGTTGGGGCCGTTGGATTTAGTGAAATGACGTCGTCGTTTTGGCTTTATTGAAACAATGTCGTTTTTCTCGTCTTCTACCTCAATATACGGTGGATTTATAGGAAAAACAAAGTTGGTCGGTACAGAGACTTTGCACCATGCGTGGGAGCGTGTGAAGAGACCATTTGTGATGCCCTTTGCAATTATTTGATGTAGGTGAAGAGAAGTTTCATTTGGTATGTAAAAACGTTGTGAAATAACGAATGAAACAGTTGAAAATTTGTGTCAAAGTGAATTGTTGTAAGGTAAAATGTTAGGGACCAGAAAACTTGAAACTGCTGAATGAAAGGAAAAGACCCTGATACCATGTTATAAGTGAGACAAGAAAGGGTTGATAAGCTTCTGTATTTAATATCTTTCATTACAACATAAAGGGGTCCTATATACAAGTTTTTATAAGCTAAAGACGAAAAAGACAGAGGTTATATTTACAACTATAGTTGTAGTTGTATTACAGTTACACAGGATATGTTGGCAACTAATATTGACTTACAAGATTCTGCTATATTTTACAATTAGAGAAGTTATAAAACAATTGCTTGAGAGTGGATAAACAAGAGCTACCTAACCTTGAAAAAAGATGCAAAGTGAACTTTTCATTAGGCTTATGAATTTTTCAGTTAGAAGAAACGAGAATGATCAGCTTTAGAAGTTCAATTCTTCATCATGCTTGAGTTGCACTTTCAAGATGCATGCCAAAAATGAGAAAAAATATTCCTTAGTCATGAAGACAAGGCCTGATTTTTTTGGATTATTAACTGCATAAACATTACTGGTGGATCTTATAGATGTTAGACAATATGAAAAAACTCTACATTATGCTTAACTTTTAGAGCTACTTTTGGTGTTATCATGACATTAATGTAGGCGTGGCATTAAATTAATTAATCTATGGTTTTATCTGAATCTTTGGGTTCATGTATTATGTTGTTCTTATAATTTAGGTGAAGTACATGATTGTGAAGTAACATTTAAATTTTTATGAAATTTGCTGGTTCATTCCTTAGATTGGACTCATAAAAGGAATTGAATTGTAAGTGCATCTCAAGATGGATGAGAAGTGCTCATATGAGACAGAAAACGCATGCTATAAAACTACCTTGTGCATGGGTGATGTTGTACTCACCTAACGGCTAATCAATTTCTTGCGGTGGTCTTGACAATTTGTGTATTTTTTTTAGTTTTTGTACTATTTTTTTTAATTTATGTGCTGTATTAATATGTTATCTTTTTTTATTTATGTACTATTTTTATTAATTTATGTATTTAGAAAAATAAAAAATGAAAACAAAAAACGAAAGTGATAACAAATATGGCCTACGTTGTGTTTGTTTCCTTTATGTGAATCTAGCTTTAATTGTCTAATAGTGACAATAGCAAAAGGTTTAATTGGCCCTCAACGTTTCACAAAAGGTTTAATTTGTCCCTTAACGTTTTACAAGGTAATACTTTACCCCATAATATTTGCAAAATAGTCTAATTTGTCCTCTCACATTTATAAAATAGTACAAATTGTCCCTTAATTACTGTTCTGTTGACTTTTTGTTAGTCACTACTTTACCCCTCAATATTTCAAATATTAAAGGGTAAAATAATACCCTATAAAATATTAAGAGATAAATTAAACCTTTTATAAAATATTAAAGACGAATTCATACCTTTTGCCACGTGACAATGGTTTCAAATGTTAAAGGGTAAAATAATACCCTATAAAATATTAAGAGATAAATTAAACCTTTTATAAAATATTGAAGACGAATTCATACCCGTTTGGTTCGGCTTCCGTTTTCGAATTTAGTTTTCGAATTTTCTAAATACAAAAATCAATAAAAAACATCACAGAAATCGAAAAAAAAAACACATTCTAATACAGTACAAAAATCAAGACAAATAATACAAAAATCTATAAAAATACACAAAACCCAATATAAAAATACAACATCCACAACTAAAAACTACAACCAAAAGCTCAATCAAACGGCTCCTAACATCACAGTGGCTTTTGGAGCAAAGCACGTTTAGAATTAATATCTTTGGCTTCTTAATGCTTGAGAAATTAACCCCAAAAAAAAATCTAGTTAATGCTCTTAGTACTAATTTAACTTGTGTTCATTACTTGTTCCATTGAAAGCTCTTTTTTTTTTTATTAGGGTTACTGTGATCATCAAAAAGATTATGGTATATTGCGATTATATATATATATTAAAAATTCTGATATAAACCATTAAAAATTTTAAAAAAGAGGAATAAATTGAAACAAAACCTCCATCAGTATCAATTTATATTCTATATATGGATAGCTCAACCTTAAGTAATTAAAACTCATATGATGATACTATAAATTATTTTTATTAATATTATAAGGATTTAATGAAGATTGAATCAAATGTGACAATAATTTAAAGTATAAGGTGCAAATTATAATATTTTCAATTTTAGAAAATGATTAATCTTGAATATATTATCGGATTCTCCTCTAACTTTCGCTCAAAATCACCCCCAAACCCCCTTCAATTCTTCCGATCAACTCACCGATCTGTAATAAAGCCAGTCACTACCATTTCTTCCCATCTTATCACCAAATCTCTCTCTTTCTCTTCGCTGGAACCCTAGAATGGCGAAACCAGCATCCACTGCCTCCACGTCCCTCTTCCAATCCCTTAAGCGATTCTTCAAAAAGCCATGGGAAATCACCGGACCCTGCGCTGACCCCGAGTACCGATCAGCCTTACCCATGCCCCTAGAGTACCGTGTCTACTGTCCGGCGACCCCGAAGCTGACGCCTATCGTTCCCACATCGAACCCCGAGACCGTCTACGACATTAAGTATTTCACTCGCGACCAGCGCCGTAATAGGCCTCCCGTTAAGCGCACTGTCTTGAAGAAGGCGGACATTCAGTTGATGATGAAGGAAAAGACCTTCGATGTCAGTGATTTCCCTCCTGTTTATTTGACTACTACCGTGGAGGAGGACCTGAATGCGCGTGGCGGCGGTTACCAGGCGTAATTAGGTTGGTTATTTCGTTCGTTAAGACTGCAATGTTCTGTTTCTTTTGATTTTTTGAGTTTGTCTTTGTGATTGGATTCTTGTTAGGGGTTCTGTTTTTCGATATTTTTATGGTGGTGGATTGGATTGTGTTTTTTCGTTTCCCTTTAATTTGTGTAAGTCAATGAGTTTTGGTTCTCATATGTTGGTTGCAAATTATGTTTTAGGTAGTCAGTTCGATGCTTTTGATGGATTTGAAATAAGGAAACAAATGAAAATTTAGCCTAAAAATTTTGATGTTCCTTTTTTTTATTTTTCGTTTGTTATATTTTTGTGATATTGGATCCTTCTTGTTGCTTTGGAAATGTAGGCAGTAGCAGTCGGGATACGATGAGCTTATTAGTGCTGCTGTTATGGGTGAATGGGAATTTAGATCAGCATTGCTTGTAGCTTTGGTACATGAGTACATAATTTAAAAAAAAAAAAAAGGTTAACCTTGTCTACGATATATTAATTGTCCTTAATGGAAAGTAGCATATGAATGTGTTGGATTTCTTAGAATTGGAGTCTAAGGGTGTCTGCAATCTTTTAAAGAAGATCTGAAATGAAAATATAATTTATATGAGAGGTGCTGACATGACCAAAACTTTTTAGGTTGCTAGCTTTTGTAGAATGTTAGGTCTGGTTATGGTCACTTTCCCCTTAGAACTCTATTCAGTCTGATATGGCCCTTCATTTGAATAAAGGCTGAATGAGGACACTTACATGTTGAAATTGGGGATATGCCTTCTGCCAATTAATTGTCAATGCACCTGATAAATTAACTACATCCGATGATTTCTTGAAACATATAGTATAGATACGCCTGGTTTTAATTTCATGCCATTGAAAATGTTGAGTAAATTATGCTTTTTGATGTCGCTGGCATTTACTTGTATGATCTCAATTCTTTTATGCAAGAATGAAGCTCATGATGAATGGGTGCATATATTCAGGGCTTTATTCCCTATGCTCCATTTGTTAATTAAGCAATGGTGGTTCAGTGTAGTTGAAGATTATAGGAGTTGAAGAATCTGTGTTCTCATGCAAAATTATAAAATCCATATTTTGGTTGTTCAAACCATCAATTTCATAAAACATAGATCCATCCAGTTTTAGATTAATTATTAGGTTCTTGAAATCTTGTGAATTTACTTTATATATATGCTGAAAATCAATATTAGACAAGCTGTAATTCTGATGAAAATGGTGAAAGCCTCTTATTGCTCAAATGCAGGCAGCAGAGAGACCTAAGAGAGTTTTAAGTTGGAGGGGCTATATAAGATTGGCCCACAGAAGCAAGTTGTGAAAAAATTCACGATAACCATTGTGCCCATACCTTTATTGTTGGGGGTACCTTGTTTTTAACTTGGCATGCAATGACTTATTATCCTGTGTTTTTGGCCTTCCTGAAACTGTAGAGGACTTGCTTATGTGATTGCATTTTAATCAAAATTGTGCTGCAGAATGTAAATCAAAGTAATCGTTTTTCATAGTGATTGTTGCTGCTTTTGAATAGGCTTGTTAATTGAAGTATGGTGTAGGAGATTTGTCTAAGCAACACCTTTTTATTTTCCACTTGTTGCACATTGACAGGTTGATGGTCAAATAGAAGTCAGAGCTGAAGTGATCTTATTTGTGTTTTGAATTTATTTGTTGTTTTACCCTCGACTGTAGTTAAGACCTGACTATCTTTAAGC
>JAOXYD010000007.1:7610840-7622851 GCA_028565735.1 Pinacopodium congolense
ATAATATTCGTCAAGACATGAGAATCAAGTCAAAATATAAAAACATGAATGAAGTGAGATATTTTATCTTATACTTATCTTTAATTTTATAGCAAATAATTTTTATTCATTTTAATCAAAAATTTGGTGCATAATTCTCAAGTACATAAATATCAATTAAATTAGTGTATATTAATTGTACAATAACTAATACAATGACAAAAATACGTTCATTTGTAAAAAAAATTCGTAATATTTCAAAAGCAAGTTTTGGATGCCAGCATTTTAATATTGTAATTTTCTTATATTTATCATTACTCATTATCATTTTTAACAATTGTAGTTACAATATTTGCAATAAAATAAAATAAAATAATTAATGATTATTACAAATGAATACAAAGATAAACTCATATTTTTATCTAACTTTACAAGACATAGATATGTAAGAAGAAAATAAAAAAAACAATTAGGAAATAATTATCAAGAGCAACCAAATCTTTATCATGACTTGTTAAGAGATGAGGAAGTAGTTCACCTTACAATTGTCATATTAATAATAATAAGACCATCCTCCTGAATTTTTAGTGGAGAGAGTCAGTCTTAAACATTTAAATCTACGTTGCAGGATTATAAGAGTGTTAGCAAGCCGTGATCAATATTTAACATGTGAGTTGGCATAAGGAGGAAATACTTGATGAGAGAACATAGATAAAGACTTGTAAGTTCATTTTAAGAGTAGAAGAGATTCGTCATGTATTAGTGCATATTGGCGAAAATTTTCTACAAGACATAAGATGCGAATGTAAGACAAAAAGATGATTGACAAACTAAGTCATGCGAGATTTAGGAATACCTAAAGGCACTTGATTTCAGTTAGGAGGTCAATGATACATAAAATTTACAATGTTTTATATTGTCATCTAATCAATTGGAATGATGTAATCTTTTGAAATAAAGGTGATCTTAATTGTTAAGATAAGATAGGATTTTGTATTCCTAATTATATTGTACTTGACTTTCTAAATAAGTAAGTGCTTATAAATAATTCATTAGAATCAAGTATCAAAATTTGTAAAATTAGAGAAATAACTTTGAGAGAATTAAGAGTTTTTGGGATAGTTTTCTTATAAGAGCTTTGAGTAAAAAAATCCTTATATCATATAATATTTTTAATAGTAAGTACTTGAATCCTTTTTTAACATTTTGAGTGAAGAGTTAATAAAGATTGGTTTTTGTTGTATATCTCTCATATTCCTTTCTTGTTTCTAGTCTGGTGCAAATATTTATATGCATTGTAAATGTGTAAGTGAAATAATTAAATACGAGTGTTTGTGAGGCATGTGAGAACAATCAGATGGTCAATGATCACTAAAAGAAAGACATAGTTAAACTTTAACAAGATCTAAACTTAGTTTTCAATATGAAGACTTCAAAAATTCATTCAATTCCACTTCGTGGCAATCATCATCTTTACTCTGTAGTGTTCAATTACAAAAGTTACCCCTTGCACACCAATCCAAGGCATACAAAGTGATAAAGTCTATTATTTAAAGGCCTTGCATCGAAGATTCTACGAATCTTTATCTATTTGATTTTGTTTCTTCCTCACCAACTACATATTTCTCCTTATTCTTCTTATTTTAGAGTTCTTTGTTTTCTTTTTGGAATATCTTCAATCAACTTTGTAGTTTTGACAAAGTTTTTGCTACATAAATCTACTTAAACTAACAACTAAAACAGTTGTTATTATAACTATATATAATGTTGTGTAACTCTCAAACTAGTAGATAAACATAATATACACTTACTAAAAGTATATAACAACTGCAAGATTTAAAGCAAGTCTAAAAATGAATCTTATTTAGGAAATACATATAGACACACATGTGCAATTACGACTTCCATTTCCAATTACCCCACATATTAATGAATAGATTTATAAAATCTCATTATAGAATGGGCATTAACTAGGATACTACATTGCTCGTTTAGGAGTGTAAATAGAGGAAAGAAACAAGCTAAAACATGTCTATATAATTAATCCTTTCTTCTTCCACTTTTTCTTTTTCTCTTTCGCAACAATCTTAGGATGTGTCCTTAGGAAACTTTGAAAAAGGAATGGTACATACCAAGAAAAAAGAGCAACAGGGGAGAGAATTATAGGGATTGGTGGAAAAATCAGTGAGACATGAGGAAGAAAGCGAGGTCACATAAACTGGTAGGAGCAAAGGCAGTCTGTCGATCTGGTCACTAGATCCAAGATATCATTAAAACAAAGACTGCAACTTGGCTTTTAATTCAAGTAAAGCAAAAAGGGTGTGCATGTGGTCCCTTTTTTTTTGTTTTTTCTTTATGTGTGTGATAAAGAATGTTTATAATTTATATAAAATCACTAATTAATTAAATTAAATTGATCTATTTTTTTTGTTTTTTTGGAAGTAAGTCTTATAAATTCGAATCCTTCTTGAAGGTCATAAAAAGAATATACTAAATAAATATCGTTATTTTTCTCTATAATTGGTTTCAAATTAATTTAGCCATAACAAATTGAATATTGGAGATGCAAAGAAGGGTTGGGCAGAAAGTAGAAGGGAATGCAAGGCGTGTAATATCTGTAGGGCTGCAGAATGCTTATTTGTAACTACCTGTGGTCCTTTACATGCAGAGTGTATGGTGCAAAATTAGTAAAAGGTAGCTTTAAAAGCTCCAAAACTCTTTCTTTTCTTTTTTTTTCCCTCACCCCTTCCATTAAAGCAATGGTTTATCTTAGGTTGTTTGATTCAGTTTTTTATTATAATTTTTGTATTTTTATATTAAATTTTGTGTATTTTTATGAATTTTTGTATTATATGTCTCGATTTTTGTACTGTATTAGTATGTTTTTTTTTATTTCAGTGATTTTTTTTTATTTTAGTGTTTAGAAAAATAAAAAACCAAATTTAAAAAAATCACAAACGGCCACCTGCATAAATTATGAACTTCGAAGGTTACAGTAAAACCTAGTTAATAACATTGAGGCTATATAAAACTTATTAATAAATTAATGATTTATTAATTTATGTAGGGTATTCAAAAATTTAGTAGACAAATAAACAAACAATATGTTGTATTTTACCAATATAATTAAATTAAATATAAAGTATTGTGTCTAGGTATTCACTATATTTATTACAATTCTGGAATTCAACCTCAAGACTTTTACATTCAATAAGAAGATGTAGCATGTGATCCAACTAGGTTTAAATTTTAATTAAAAAAATTATAATATAGTTGTATTTTATTAAAACATTATATACAATTATACATATATATATATTATCTTATTAATTTATCCTATTAATCCAGTTCGGAGTGTTAAAAAAAAAGATTAGTTTTACTGTACCATTAATTTGTATCAATTGAAATAAATATCAACTTTGTAGTTGGAGTGGCGAATCATAAATCCACAACCTGATTGGGCCCATTTAGGAAAAAGATGAGCACGCTTGGTCCTACATTACCCAGAGCAAACCAGGACCATCGTGAACATCTTCAATAAGTAATAAGCAGCTCCTGAACCCTATAAGAAGGGATAAAAAACATACATCAAAAGCCCCCAGCGAGGATCGAACTCGCGACCTTTCGCTTACGAAGCGAACGCACTACCACTATGCTATGGAGGCCCTGTGTTTGTGCGTAGGAGCAAAATTTTTTATTAATTAAGACTAGTTCGGACTTTGCTACCACCACATGCTAAGCCGTTTCTTTCGGAGTCATGATCTTTGTGGCAGTCTGCTTGCTTGGAAGCTAATTTTGGGATAGAGCTATCTTTGTTGCTTACCGTGTTCTTTCGGTTATTATGCTTCTGCTTCTCATTCTTGTTTCTTCTGTTAGAAATGATGAAATTTTAACAATATAGCCTTCAGAAAACACAAAAAAGTAGACCATCTCTGAGAAATAAAGACATGAAACATCGTAGTAACTTTACATCAACATTGAAAGCAATGCACAGAATAATAAAATACAAGTTCATGATTAGAGAATTTGGTAACTTCCATCTTATAGATATTTATAATGCCATCATCAGAAAAGTCTGATTTCTTTACAGGCATGAAGTAGGTACACATTATTTGCTCTGTGAGAAAAGGAATATGAATGGCAATAAGAGAATCAAGGACACAAAGATCAAAAGTCAAAGCCAGAAAGGCAGTAACTTCATACATGTAGCTACCTTGCAAAGAGCTCTCGACGTCTACTATGTTTAGTGCGTGCAACACCAGCTGCCTCACCTCTAACAATTTCAACAATTAAATCCTTAAAGATCAAGCGCTCAACATCTAAAACTAGACCACGAATGTGACAATGAAAGTCTGTCCAATTCTCGGATCGGCGCAGCACATCATCTGACAAAATGCCCTTCAAGCCATCTTTCTCCTCCTCTAAGCTGATTTCAGATTTCTTGATTTGGAGTTGCTCTATTTCTGAGCACAACTCTCTGAGCAGCTTTTGAGCACTTACTGTCTTCTTTGCTAATTTATCAGACTTCAGCCAAGGTTCAAGAGAAGACCCCACTAAAGCTAACTTGTTAAGAAGGATCTCATTAACAGCATCAAATATGAGCTGCCTGTGTGACTTTTCTAAGTTCCTCTTTGAATTCATAGTCTTTACAGTGGTGTAATCTTCCTTCAAAATCAAACTACTGGACTTGGTTTGTTCCAATACAAAGAATAACTCTGGGTTGATGGGGTAGCCTGATTGGTGGAGCTGAAATGTCATTAAGCCAGAGCCAATGTCCTTGAGTAGAAGGCCGGAAGCTAATAGTATCTCTGAAATGTAACGATGGTCTGGATTTGTGTTCTCGCAAAGTGATGCAATGTAGTCTGTGCTGGCTTCATCATGAGTGGTGTTTAGTCTTCTGAGCTTCTGTACCAAATTCTCGATGCTTTTTAGTTTCTTCCTATTGATCTCAGAACTAAGACCAGAACCTATACTACAGCCAGATGAGAGTTTATCTGAAGGGTTCCAAGTATCTTGACTTTGTTGATCGCTAAAATCTTGAGGACTAAAATCAACTGCAACAAGAAAGAATATCAAGTGAAGAGTTGGTAAAGGAAACTATAATTGTGTTCTTCCACAAAAAAAGAATAGCATTAAACAAGTTTTAATTGTTTGTCTAGTCTTGCATCACTAATCACTGCCATGTTCCTGCACAAAATCTGAACTAAATGTAATTAATTCCATAAAAAGAGCTTGAACTAAATAGTAAGTTAATTGAAGGAATTATTATTAACAAATTCTATGTCCTGAACCCGTTTCAATGGTTAAGAGACGAAAATAAAAACCTAAAAAGGAATCAAACAACTATTGATTGACCCAGTTTTCTTACAATGGTATCACAAAAAACCATCATACTATTGTATCCACAATATACACTTGTTTCCAAATTCTATGTTTGGTTTGTAACAAGTTCATTCTTGTCTATGTTTTGGAACACCAGTAGGTATTCATGTGAAGGGCCATGTAAGGTAAATTGCAAGCCACTTGGGAACCTATCTTATACATATGCTATAAATGCACACCAAGGCCATAAAAGAAATCTGAAAATTCAACCACCTAAGGGGACATGATTTTTTCATTTACCAAGAGAATGGTAGTCAAAGGGTTTTGAGAATCCATTATTAACAGTTTCTCCGTTCTATTAGGTAAGCATAAGTCTAATTCATTGGCTTTATCTATTGCTATTTAAATAACTCACAGTAAACGATTGTGAGTATCCTTGACTACGTTAAGGTCAAAAGATAACATTTAATATCAGCCCATCAAGTACAAATTGTAGCATGGCCAGCAGAACATTTTCGGAAGTGAACAAGATTACCTATGGGCATGTCTGGTATCTGTTTTACAGGAGATAGTGCATCATCTCTATAAACCGACACATCAAGAACAGAGACAGGACTAGGATGCTCCAGAGAAACAATAGCATGTTCTGCTGCCATTCCGTCCTCTGGCTTTGAAATTGGACTCTGAAATAAAGATAATATACAATATCAACTTTGTCACTGAAGTAGATGAAAAGAAGATTTTAGAAGTACTCGCCTGCATTGAGTCAGAAACCATGCAAGTGGAAGCCTTTATGAATGGACTGTGGACATCACAAATGACAGTTGATTGCTCTATACTGGTGATTTCCGTATCCATCTTCGAGTCAAAGACACCAGTGTTTTCAGACTGCACAGACACATCATCCCCCTGATGACTTGATGTTCTTGATTCATTACTTATCTGACTCAACTGGTCATCGCTTTGTGGCACTTTGGGAGATCTTATCCTGCGTTTTCCACCAGGAGAACCACATTCTGTTGGTTGTCTGTTGGATTGCTTCCTGGGTTTGTTTGAATCACAGGGGGGTGTAGGTGGATGAGATCGTTTTTCCATCTCAAGCTTCTTCTGTGGTAATCTTGGACTCACAGATCCAGAGCTTTTCCCTGAATTTGCTGTGCTATCCTTTGGCAATTGTGAATGTCTTGTTGAGGATTGTTTCACATTCCTCAAACTAACTTTGTTGTCACTAGAGTTGACAGAAGAGTCCTTGTGACTATTTCTAAGAGCTTGATCTCCTGTGCTCCGGCTACGAACAGATCCTTTTCTGTTATCTGCATACCCACCAGTTGAAACCTTGTGAAGGCCAGAAAGACCATCTATGGGAATTGCTGAAGGAGAAATATTAGAATTCTCAATGCGTTTTGCCGGTTTCATGATCACAATTGGGGATTCATATCTCCTCACAAAACCAGAACCCTTAGATGTGGCGGCACCAGCTATATTGCTCTGTTGTTTTTGTTGGCCTGGCAATCGTGCCTTTTGATTGGGGTTGGTATGCTTTGATTCAGTATCTCTTTGGTTCTCAAAGTTTGACCCTTGTTTTTCCTTTCCTGTCTGTAGGAAACCCTTAGCCTGCATTGCTTCCAGAATCTGTTTAAGAGCTCTAGTATCCTTTCCAGATTGTTTGAACTCAAGATCTTTCATTCTTTTCTCAATCTCACTGTACACTGAGGGGAAAGAGTTTGGTTCCTTTGCTGGAACTTTAGGTGCCTTGGATACTGGTTTACGAGAACCTCGACTACTATCCAGCTGCTTCCATGGTGCTGGTTCAATAGGCTGCCTGGAAATTGGTTTCATGACAAGATCTGGACTTTTCCACCTTGGTGATATTGGCTCTTTCATTGAGCTTCTTGGGGATTTTGGAATTCTGACTGTCATACTTAAGTCTTTTGTCTTCAATGGTCTCAAGGAGGACTGACTGAGTTCAACAGGGGATATCTTGTTCCTGCCAGAGTGACTAGTTGATGCAGATTCTGGAAATGCTTCCAAGCCCATCAACTTGGCCACTACACCAGGAGGCCGTTTCTGAGTTCCTAGTGACTGCTTTGGATCATATCTTTCATCATTTGACCGTCCACTATTTTGCATATCTCTTGAAGAGGAATAGAATTGAGAAGTAGGATTGCTTAGCATTGAAATTTCTCTACTATCCAGTGAGAGTCTAGGCAGCTCCTTAAGCTTCAAGTTGGAATTGATGGTATCTCGTGATTCAAAAGAGAAACGATTTATCTCTCTTCCATCACAAGAAAAACGAGGAAAATCTTTTGAAATTGTATGCCAAGAACCATTTTTTGATTCATATGATGATCTTGGACGTTCTCTCGTTTCATGATAATGCCTAGGTGCTTGTTGAAGTTTAGCAAGAACACAAAGAGACTCCTCAAGATCATCAGAAACATTTTGCTTCCCATTGTTTCCAACTCTGTTAGTTCCTCCCACAGAATGGGGAAAATGAAATGGCCTTGGGGAATCTCTGTGCTTCCCATCATGCATTGCTTCCTTCTTCCCTGTGGGCTTGACTGAAAGCCCTTTCGATTCTCTGTACATTGAGTCCTTGACCACATCTCGAAGATCAAGGGACTGTCGCCTTAAATGAGGAGAGGTACTTTGCTGCAATAAAACTGAATCCCTTGAAGGATTTTCTGGAAAAGTAATTCTGTCAAATGAAGAGGCCTCTTGTGTAGCTGCTCTACTGTAATCAATGGAAGACAAGGATGATGAACATGAGGATGAGAAAGACGCTCTAGATGATTCTGTAGAAATTCTCTGCTTCTCAAACTTGTTCAAATTTAAATCCTGCAATCAAAGTTCGCACTATCTGAGCTACATGATAAAACATCCAGTACTGCGTACAACATCATGAGGGAGCAGAAAAATATCATATAGCAGTAACAGCATCCAAGTTATGATATGATTAATTAGACAAGAACTTGCACATTAAAAGATTATTGTTACATATGGATTAGGCATGCGTGATGATGAGAACAAGAAACAGAAAAAGAGCAATGAACCTGATCACGTCTCTCCATTAACGCACTTAAAATATTTGATGTCAAAAAACTCCAAGACCTAAATAAAAATAAGTAAACATAAACAAAAATCAGAATGCTTACTGCTGCTGTATGCCGAAAGTATGCGTTTACAGGTTCAACCTCTGAGGTGTCATTGCTGAAGTAGGAATCACCTACATTATTACAGAGACATTAGGATCAACTATGATCAATGCACTGCGTGAGTTCAGTGACAAGCAAGAATAAGACCAGCTAACAACTCTGCGTCACAAGATTCTCAAGCATGAGAAAGGTGTAATCAAACAAATTTAGATTCCATGGAATCCAAGAGTTATATCTATTCTATCAGTAACAAAAAAAAACACTAATTAAGTGACCATCAACTGATGGAAATGAATTTTACACAAGCTTGCAACACAATGAACTTAACTCAACAGGAAGAGACAGCACCAGAAGTTAACTGCAACTTTCAATAGTCAGCTAAAAGATAGAAAAAGAAAAGAAAATGTTTCCTACGTAGCAAGCTTATGTATGCAGTATAGCCTTCATTTATTAGAATTTACTGCAAACATGTAGAACAAGAAGTGACTTCTGTAGAGTTGAACACATTTGGGTTAACAAAAATCAGGAGATTAACACTCAGAATTCCAGATATAAAGTGTTAGTTCATAAGGATGGATTAATTGGATCTAAAATCCTTTCCCTTTTGCTAGATAGACACCAAGACAGTTGACAGATGCTTTTAAACAAATGGAATTAAATAAATGTTCAAGGCAGGGACCAGTAATGAACAAAAAGCTAGAGAAGACGGTTATATCGCAATGATAAATGAGAATTACCTGGAGGAAGTCTCCTGTGGATGAATCGCCTACCAGTGAGGGCTTGCTGGCGATCAAAGAGTTGAAAAATCCCAGTCATGCACCCTATTTGCTTCTGCAAATCTGGATTATCATCTGCTAGAGCATGTAAAAGCCTTGCAGCCATTCGCTCTTCTTCTCAACCGACTTTCAAGTCTGACCTTAATAAAATTTCATCATCCTTTATCCACAACTGGGACTAACTAAAGTCAACCCTGATCAAAATCTGTTTCTCAGTCTCTCCGAAACTGTTGTAGGTAGAGTTTCATCTTTTGCTAACTCAATAAGAAAACATACTCGTTCATTTCTAAATCAGAGTCCAATTTTAGGCCAAACAGAAACTGAGAGCGGTTCCTTTTTCGCCTTTTTAGCATCCTCTTTGGCTTTTTCTCCTTTTAAGATCTTTCATCTCACCAATTCTATGAATCAAGAGATAAGAAATCACCATCCATGTACAACTCCAAACCTTGCGTTTCCAGAAAGTGATTTTCACCACCAAGTCAAACACATTCCTTTCGCATACATCTTTAGGGATCCTTGAAACTCTCCGCAGAGAACCCCACTACTCCCCGCTACGGCCTGGTTCTCCAAGCATCCAGAGATCAAAATTCAACCTTCTCGCGTTAAAAAATGCAGTCCCACAAACTTAAAACTACCCACCTTGGATTTTGGAGAAAAGATTCAAACTTGTCTACCATGGAATATCACAACAGGGAAAAGTATTTGACCAAGGTAAACCAAGATCGATGCTATTCCAAACACGAGACTGAAAAGATAGCTTCTTGGTCTCTTAAGTGGGGAAAGCCAGACTGCCTTGTGAAAGAGAACAAAAGAAAAGGCAGGGGACCCAATGTCCAACACGCATTACAATATCAATAAAGCATATAGAGAATGTGCAGAACAGTAATCAGCAACAATACCTCCAACTGGCTAATGGGAAACTAATACCAACACAGGACTGTAAAAAAATGAATCTCCCCAGATCCAAGAAGAGAAATGTTATGAAGTTTCCTGGGAGAACAAATTGAACGAGAGAGTTATGTCATCTCCTAGACTGTTAAAGTGAAAATAAAACTAAGCTGTCGTCCAAATTTTTTATTACAGTTCACAACAAAATGGAGACAATGTGTAAGAGAGTGTTTTATGTGTATGTCTTTGTGTGCATGTGACAGATGCTCTAGGCTCTAGGCTCTATCTCACATATACATGTGGGATGAGTATGCTGTGGGTCTAGACCTGTCTGCATTAACATGTGATTTTGTCAGATAGAATGTAAATGAGATTAAACAAAATTGGAGAAGAGGAAGAAGAGAAGAAGCAATTCCATCTCCAATTACATGACCCTTTCAGAAGAACGCGTGTCACCTGTTTGAATTTCCAACATCAACTGATACTTACTCATTCACATCCATCTCCATGCATGTTTTTCCATTTCACATCAGTCATTAGGCGACTGTTTTATTTTTATAAAATCCAGTTGTCGAGCACTTCATAAACCAAGGGCAGAGCTTTTGTGACAAGGGAGTAAAACAAAAGTAGGGGGAAAGTCTTTTTCTTTATTAAATCCCAAGATGCAGAAGTGGGATACTACTCTCACAAACAAAAGGTCAACTTTTTCTATGTTATTTTTGTGATGAAAAACCTTGCAAATATATGAGACAAAGGTAACCATTCTATCCTGTCCCTAAGCTACAACTTGGCAAATTAAAGCAAATATGCTTGTGCTTGTTTTGGCCCCAAGAAATTGACTTTCTTTCGTCGGTGAAACAAATCTCTTTAAAAGCTTTCTAATATAAATTTTAAAAAATACAAAATTGACAAAAAATAACATAACATAAAAAATAAAAAAATAAAAATAAAAATAATACAAACACACAAAAATTAAAAACAACAACAATAACAGGCATCTTCTTAATTAAAGAACCGTTTGATTGAATTTTTTGTTGTAATTTTTAATTATAATTATTGTAATTTTATATTAAATTTTATAGATTTTTATGTTATTTATCTTGATTTTTGTATTGTATTAATGTATTTTTTAAATTTCTGTAATATTTTTTGTCAATTTTTTGTTTAAAAAATTTAAAACCAAATCTGAAAACACAGAAATATTTTCAATTAGTCTTAAGGGCCCATTTGAAAAGGTTTTAACTTTTAGATTTTGTTTTCAGATTTTTTAAATACAAAAATCAATAAAAAATATCACAAAAATCGAAAAAAAATACTTTAATACAGTATAAAAATCAAAACAAATAATATAAAAATTTATAAAAATACATAAAATTCAATATAAAAATATAACATTCACAACTAAAAATCACAATCAAAAATTTAATAAATGTTACGTAACGGAAGCAATGACTTGAGGTTTGCAGGATGTAGCCACAGAACATGTAATTAACCTGAAATGATCCTAAAGATCGGACACTTTCTTGTTTCCAATTGTTTCCCTAATTATTCAATCAAAAAAGCTTGGATATAGTTAAGAAAAAACAGTTGGATGAAATTAATATTTTAATAAAAAAAGTGTACGACCTGCCAAACATGGAGGCCATTATGGTTACAGGTACAGCTTCTTCAAAGCTTTCTTAAATTCTGACGTTGACATATATTCACATGAAACCCAGAACCACTCAAAGTAAACAACCAGCGTCCTATCTTTTTCTTCGAAAGGACTTCTGGGTCAATTCCATGAAACTCTATGGAAAATTCCGGACGGAAGAAGAGCACGTTTGGTATCATTTCTCGTTTCTATTTTTTGTTTTCATTTTTGTGTATGTGTATTGGTTTCTGTGATAGT
>JAOXYD010000007.1:7622951-7643653 GCA_028565735.1 Pinacopodium congolense
TAAAGATGGCTTACAGGTTCGAGAAAAGGGGCTGCAAAGAATTCCAAAACCTGTGTTTCATTTTTGGGGAAGATTCATTTCTATTCTACTATTGGAGTCTACACTAAGAGAAACGACAATGAAGAAATATATAATGTACTGGTCTTTTGAAATAAGATGTCATACCTATAAAAAAAATTGATACATTTCCTTGTATTTTATATCATCAATGTTTATACAATTTTTCATTTGTGACATGTTTGATATAGTAATATAGAGTGTGTTACATTGTATTTGGAAAGATTGCAAGTTGGCTGCTATAGGTGAATCTGGGACACCCAGAGAAATAGTGGACAAATATTCAAGAAATATTATGAAGGATGTTCAACTCGAGGTGGATGCATAAACAACCTCTTAGGTTAGTATGTGTTAATTGCACAACGAATTTTTTATTTTTTGACTATACTAATATCTTTAAAAAGGAAGGTCTTTAATATTCTTAAGAGAAGATATTGTAATGTATTTGATGTTATAGTTAATGGTTTTGGTATCGATTGACGATCATTGGTGGCACTGCAATATTGATTTACAACAACAAAATATATACATTTTTTTACTCCTATCACAAGGAGGAAGAGAAAAGGTTGCATGTTTGTAGGGACATGGTTAGTTTCGTTGTGGTTTAAACATTTAGTTACTTTCTTTTTTCTTTGAAAGCTTTAAATATGTCTAAAAGAAATAATTAATGCCTCAATATTACTTGATGCACAGGTAAAGGTGTTGTATTCATTGATGACTAGCATTGGAATGTGGTCATATGTCGATGTACCTTAGGAGATTTTTGACACTGTGTATGTGGAAGACTTCCTAACACAAAAAATAACTATGTAACACATTTTTCTTTGTAGATGATAGTTTAAAATACCTTACATATATATAAATTGTTTGAAGAAATGAGTTTTTAATGTCATGGAATTCAACTTAACATAATTATAATGTCACCGTTAATTATTTTGGTTTTGCATACAATGATAATTATAGATTGTACATGTGTTATGCATTGGAGAATTGTATAGGAGGATGGGCAAACGAGCATGACATAATGATAAAATTATGACCTATAATGAAAGCAACCCATAAGTTTTTGTGCTTTTAATCCTTATGTTCTCATTGTGAAATGCAAAATTTACATCCAAATCAGATTTGTTCCCACTTATGCCAACGAGTTTCAGGCAGCCCATGCAATAAATTATGCAATAACATTCTACAAGGTGTGAAATGTAAGAGAGGGTTTGAGATGTGAGGAGTAAACCTCATATGTATAACAAGCATGTCCAATTGAGCCTAGAGGAGACCTTTGTATCCCCTTAACTGATATTAGTTGGAATTTGGGTATGTAAAATTCTAGTTGAGAAGCGTTGGACCCTGTTCTAACTTAAAACTATCATCATTATATGTGTGTTTGCACAATTTTTATATAAAAAAAAAGCTTTATATTGGAAAGGTTTACAAGGAATTAACATAGTTATGAACAATGCATCTCCAAATCCAGTGAATTATTCAATAACTTTCCATCAGTTAACTAAAACGAGGGTCATCTATGGGATACTTAGATAAGGACATTAGTATGAACATGAATGTGTTGTTGTGTTCGACGTTGGCTATAAAGCTTAGCAATACATGAGTAACAAATAATTGAAATTATGTGTATTTCTGTAAATTTGTACTAATATTTACAGCAAAGGTGACATGGCCAACATTACATTGGATTTGATGGAACAAAACTTTGTTCCTAGTAAAGACATCGTGTCTTGACTGTTGAATGACACATTGTTAAGGATGACTTAGTGATGGTATGAAATTCACATAAAACGATAATCTAACAATGGAATTACTTAACGCTTTATATTGAGTATGGATTATAAGCACTTAATTTGTTCAAACATAAGAGCATTGTTTGCTTTGACTCCCAATCAATGCATTGATGCAAATTAAGTCTATATATTACCTGGAGTCGATTCTTCTTGTAAATTGTTGACAAAAGTTTGATGTGGTGATCGTTGTATAGAAGTTTCCTATATCAAAGAATTTAGGGAATTCTTAAAACCATCAATATGCCTTCAAACATAAAATATTGCAATTAGTGTTACTTAGTAATAAAGAGGACATCATTCCAAAAAATATAAAAAGAAATAGACAATGGATGCAAATTACTATACAAATGAAAAAACTCACTTGCACTCTTCTTCGACGGTTCCATACGATTTCTTCAAGTCGTGGTCTCATCCTCCTAGTACATGGCCTCCCACACATTCGACTAACCGATGAATCTAACACATGAATTGCATCTAACGTTATCGTGTTTGACACACTGACTCACAAACTATTGCTTACAACACCATCTATCAATGTCTTATGTGCTCTACATAACATGCTCTTCAAGTAATCGAAATTTTCTTGCAATTCAGTTACAGTATAAACAACATTATAGAAGCACCTTTCTAGGTAAGTGATGCAAAATCTCATCACACTGTCATCTTTGGCTATGGTTCCAATTTTTATGTTGGTGTGAACCATGACTACATGCTTTCTCCATCTTTGAAGTATTAGATTATCTGGAATAATTGACACATTATGTCTACTCATAATTTTAAACATATGATGGTAAAAAATTCCCTTGAATCGAAATAATAAATAGGTACATTCAATTAGATGATGTCCATCTCCAATCCTAATCATGTATACCCCTATAACTTCACCCTCTCTGTCAAATTCTTAAACTTCGTTTTCCTCTAACCTATTTCACGTATATGGATGCACGTCGCAGTACATAACACTAACCAGCTCAATCTGTATCATCCTAAAAATGGTTATTATATAGCATTGTTGGAATATCCTCTTTGCTTCAAATCGTATCATAAGGGGAACATTGGTATTAGTAAACAAGAATTTTGTCTCTCTTTCAATTTTTCCTTTTACAACCTTCTAGTATTACTCAAAAAATTATGAAAGACTCGTCTTGGCATACATGTAGCTATCAAAAAACACATTAACACTTTCACTACATTAAGTTGTTAACATTCCAGCCTAAAACTTTGCTTCGCATATATGAGAACCCATTTACATCTCTGTTCATAGAGTGGCTGCAACCAAATATTGTCTTCCAAGGCATATTTGGTTAATAATTGATCCCACTTTATTTGAAATTCAATAGAATTAATAAAATTTTTTATTTTTATACTACATTTTCTTGAACATGTTATAAACTACTGTGACATCTCCAACATCCAATCGATCCCTTTAAATTTTATCTAAGTGATTTTGGCAATATTTGCGCAAACACAGAATTTATTCATACCCACCTATTACAGTAACAAGTGCACAAATGTTGGAACATGGTCTTATACCATAACTATCATTAAATTCTTGTCTTCGCTATATATTTTCATTTAATATACGATATTCACACATAACTCGTGTGCCATTCGGCATCACGGCGTGGTTATGCTCATCATAGAACTTGTGACTTATCCATGTACCATTAACATTTCGACATGTCAAAGAAGCAATGCATCCTGTCTTTCTTGATGTTTGTGGTTTGATTAGATTGGTCCCTCGAACCTTATGAACACAATCATGGTGGCACACAAACCTTCGGGTTCTGTAATGCCTAATTTTTTCTTTACATCCTCCTCAAATAACAACACCAAAACCCTTTACCTTTACATATATAATATATTGTTCATGCACAAATTCCCAGGTTGGGAAAACCATTCCCTCATATAATAAAAAAAAGTGGTGCATCATCACTGACCTCAACATTAGTGACTACGCAAAATATCATCCCTAGTTCAAACAGTTCTACCCTTTCACAACAAGCACTGCTACATTATTGACCACATGGTCATTAAATATGCAACAAATGATACCTCAATATTTTTACTCCATAATAGGAGCCGTTAACTAATAATGTTAAAAGGAGGATATGGAAATTCATGATAACAATTCATTAACTATATAAATGACATCGTTTAGATGAAGTAGTCCCTATATATTTTCCTTAGGACAGAGGCAGTAGTTGTTGAGTATATTATGATGTATTTGTTAACCAAACGAAAAAATGTACATATTCACATAACATTGCTCCACTCACTAGGAGAGATATGAAGCAATGTAGATCACCATAGAAGCACGAAAAGACATAAACAAGGTGTGACATTTACATCCCTTACATATGGGTTATGTTAAATAGTTTGTGAAGGTGTATGAAACTCCCTATCAAACTTTGGCAATAAAGAAGGTGCCATCATTATCCAATTCATTCCATTTACTATATAAACTTAAACTTGATGTAGTTGGGCCTATACCACTACGTAATCTAAACAAGACAAGATGCTAATTTGTTAATCCACCTAAGCTCATTTGTAATGGAGGCCTAATTAAGGATAAGATGTTGGACCCAACCTATTAGAAATGTAATTGACCAACCAACATTACAAAACTATTTTATTACAGATACAATTTGATTGCTAATGGCCATTACTTTTAATTAAAAGGCGGTAGACATAAGTGTAGTCCGATATAGAAGCACTTAATGGCTTTATCACTAGTATTGAAAAGAGACCCACTGTGCTGATTTTATGAAGGGTTAAACCCCCAAAGTTCTGATGAGGCTGCCATTATAGACAAGTTAAGTCTCTTATTCATGATCATCACCAACTTGCACATCCAACAACCACAAGGAATTGCGGAGCATGGAGATTTGTGTCTCCGTATTGGGGATTGTAAAAAGATCAATCGATGTCAACTGAAAAACTATTGTAGCACATGAAATGAGATGTCTATTTTCATTTCCAATTTTCTACAGTTTGTAAATGAAAGTTTTTATCAGAGGAATAGATAAAACAAGAACAATGTTTTTGGTCGTATGTATCAACGCCCAACTTATAACACTGTAGTTCTGATAGATGCATCTTATGCACTGAAAACAATGTTAGTTGACAAGGAGCATCAATTATTAGTTGTCATATACCTTTGCAACCAAAGCATCTTATTTACATTATGTATCTCTTGTTGTCTTTGATAGTTGATTGAAGTCATCCTTTATAACCTCGCCATTATAAACTAATGCACATCCATGTGAAGCCTTCTAGGCGTGGTTTATGATTTCCAAGTCTAAAACCAATGATAAACATAGGTAACCATAATCCAATGATGATGTAAATAGTACGTATGAGGCATCTCAATCATCAACAGTCCCATACATATGTTATAGTTAATCGTTAACGTCTTCACTGTATAAAGGGTGGCCACTTCGTACATTGGAGTCTAAGTTTTTCAGTAACTACTTTTGTTGTAATCCTTTAACATTAGTTTCTTCTATATTTAATCTGTGTTTTTATATGAGATGGTAACTCCAAGTCCTCGTTAATAAGGGCCATCAATGAGCTATAGGGTAAATTGCATGGGACTACTCATAATCTCTTACACCCGCATCTCATTGAATTATAAACTTTTTTGTATATGACATTAACCTTGGTTTTGCGTTATGGAATTATCATAATTGGTGTCCATATTTCAGTTATGTCCATTTTATGTCTAACCAAGCATCTTGGTTTTACATTATGTCACAGACTTGAGAGATGTTGTGGTTTAACAAATTTTTTCTAAAATGAAAGTTGAAATCCAAACAAAGAGGCAAATAAGACTGAGTTTCGATCACAAAAATAAATTACTGAAATGAGAGGTTTATTTATCTGCATCGATGATCAGTAGGAAATCATTTACTTATTTAATGAAATTTTAACGGTGATAGAGGTCTACTTTAATGTTAACATCATTAATTCTACAACAGAGGCATTGATTCTTTACCAGAAGTTTTAGGTACTGGAGAATGAGGTATGTCCTATTGAAATATAGATAGGGTTAGGGGATTTGTTAGCCTCAAACCTTGAAGGAGCCCAACACCATTCCTATTAGTGATGATGAGACCACATCGGTGCAAACTTCCATAACTAAGTGCAAACGAGTTGCTTTGGAAGACCACCAGGTAAATATGAAGTATACTAAGTTGAAACACTATAACTTCACTGATGAATCGAAAGGCAATTACAGTTAGTCCTAGCAGTTGTATGATGTAATCTAATGCCTCTTTGGTTTCCTTAAATATTAGGTATGGGTTGTGGTGTGATGAAGTAAATTGGCAATTGTGTAGGACATCAAAACCTAAATGGGTGACATGATGATGTCCACCTATGGTCAGTTGATTGGACACTGATGTGTCACTTTTGGGATGTAAAAATTTTTCCCTCTACATTCAATGTTGCTTTTTGGTTGTGTCAATCAACACTTGTAGTAGTGGGTAACTTCAATATGTATACGTGCAGGATTGTGGTTAACAATCCTTATTAAAGTGTGTGTTATTAAGTATATGTTGTTCAGAGCCCTTTGTTATTAGGAATATAAGTTGAAGTTTTATCTTTCCTTGTTCTATGTCTAAACGGTGATTACCTTTTACAAATAGGGACTTTTTTAGACTCCACACTATATGAATTACCTTAAATTGCAATCCGAGATTGTTAAAGAACACTTATGAGAGCTAAGCTAATGCTTTTAAATAATATCAACTTACCATCAATAGCCAACCACATCAACTTCATGTAGATGGGTTTCATACGTCCCAAGATCTGCAGTTGGTCGTAGTATAAGATTATTTACAAGTTGAAACTTAACCCAAAATTTGACGTTTAAATGCAATGATTTGGTAACGTACTCCAAACTCTCTCCTGCCAACTCTACGATAACGTAACCTATTAAATTATTATTAAAATGGTTAATTACATTGGAGGAAATTTATCAAGCTATATTATTCATCCAATGGCAATGTAATTGATTCTATAGTCGCCATCTTGAATTAACCATAGGTGTCAAAGTTTCAAGATTTGGTTTCTAATTTATTATTTGAGACAACTAACATCATATGCTAATCGAAATGTTAAAGAAACTAATTGTTCTACATGACCATATGACACCAAACATGCTGCTAAACGAATGTTTATTGCGAGTGAGTGGCTGAGAATGTGTAGTATTTGACATGTGTTGACAATCCTATGTATTTATATTTCTTTGCTCTAATCCACTGCAAAATGCCAATAATGGGCATTACACAAAGGGGATAAAACTTCAAATAACAGTAACCCACATTCCATATGGAATCCTATTCCCATTTTGGCATAACACAACCGATAACACTTTAGAAAACATCCTAATTGTACTGTTGAATCATTGACATTTGAAAGATAGCATATTACTAGACAACCCTATAATAACCAAAACTCAAATCTACTTATCCTTCAAAATTATTCCAAGTAGAACACCCATAATCGTCCAGGACAGTATCAGTAGTGACAACAGACTCTATTGCACTAGTTTCATTTCTTCATTTTTTTCTTGACCCCCATAACATTTTGGTTTCCCTCAACTTTTCTCTTAAACCTTGAATAACTTCAACACTCCTTAGAATGAATTCATCATCATACCAATAAAAATATTGACAAGAATATGTGCTCTAAAAATGGTGTTAAGGCTTCAAATTACAAGCATTACATTTTATAGGAACAAATTATCTTTTTGTAATCACTATAAACTTACACCGAATTTGGGGCATCTGAAAAGAAGCCTTCCTAGATTTCTATCAGTCCACGACATCCAAAGCTACACTTCTAAGTCACAATTGCAAAGGCTTCGAGGTCAGTTCTGAACACTCCCTTTGCAGTATTGACACTCTCCATCGAGAACTGTCAACGTAAAGTAAATTAGCGTTTTGAAAATATTGGCACAGTGGCATCCTTTAACCTAAAACATTTAAAATGAATTAAGAACAAGTTAAGTGAAAATTATGAAGCCTTTTCCTAGACAAAATATGCTCATAAACAATAATTAAACCACCTTAACCGAAAAAGCAACATACAGAAGTTTTAAACAGGTAGTAAGGGATGTATAAGTTGTCCCCACATTGGATGAACACTTGATTTGAAGGAAAGGAGTGCGATGGAGACATTAATCTTGCTTGTTGCCTTTAAATTGTCATAGTTGACTTTCACTCTTATACATAAAGAAAAACTTTCTTTAAAACACTATCAGGAGTAGCGTCTTTCCTAAAGATAATGATGTTAAAGTAGTTTACTACTCCTAGTCCCGTTCAAGTCCAAAATAGTAACCCATTAGATAATAGGCGTCGTGATCTAATAGTCTACCCATTTGCATAACCATGTGATTTTAACTACTAGGGATAACGTTTCTTGTCAAATTCACATGTTTTGTTCCTTATCCATAAAGAGTCCAGTTAGCATTTTAAATTAGAGGGCAACCACAAAACGATTCATTACATCTATCAAATTTCAATTTCCCCAACAACTCCTAATGTCCCTTAAACTCTAAAATACTTAAATTGGAACCCTTATTCAAACTTGACATTACTGTTTAAGATAGAGTAAGCTTAGACGAAATGTTTGGGTTTTATAAACAAGGACTTCATTTAATAGTTAGTGGGTTACACACAATACATATTTTTCTAACAGTTAAGAGTTACTACAATTTATGTCAATTGTTAATGTTCATCCCCAAAAACCGAGGTTACTAAATGTTACAAGTTTGGAACTTCACTCAACTATTAATTGTTGTCATAGACAACAACAGTAATGGAGTACAACAACAATTATTCCTCTTTATGCCCTACAATAGTTAGGACTTCAAAATTGAGGTCGTAATAGAGTACAAGGTAACGTAGCATCCTTAGTATTAATTTCGTCAATCCTATAATTTAGTGTCGAGTGGTTGTAATTATATTGCTACTCTCGCATGAGTTTAGTTTTCGTGAGTAAGTACACATATTTTTCATTAGACTCATACCTTCCACTCTTAGTACTATATATGTAATTATTGGAGCTTACTTGATGAGAAAAACCCTAAGTGAAGCATATAGTTTCATTAAAGATATGCCAATCAATAGCTTCCAATACAATTTTAAGTGTAACTATAAAAAGTCATTTAGAGCTCATGTAATTATTGATATAATAGTTTTAATAGCTCCAATGGTAGTACTTACTAAGAAACTAGAAGTTATATGGAAATAAGTTTGTTGTAGTGCATACATTGTGTGCAATGCCAGTATACCCTTTAGGAGAGGGTCCAGTGTATAGGACTGCCAAGTCATGCAAAAGAGTGGCTAAATCATGCCAAGTTTATGATAATTAGGGATTCACCAAACCCATTATTATTAGTTCATGGTGTTAGTTGAGGACCATAAATATTAAGTACATCACACCCCTCAAGCATCCACTGGCTTAATTATTAGACTGTGCTCTTCCCTAATCAGATTTTATGGCCTTGTAAATCTGCTTTTTGACCCAAGGCCATGTAAGGAGTCCACTTTCAACACTAATTGTTGTGGACCACATTGAAGAAAGTTTTGGTTGGTAGAAATTTTCTTGCTTTGCTAATTAAAGATTTATTTAAATAGAAAATTAAATGACCGGACCATGACCTTTCATAATCGTTGGCCATTAAAATATATAATAATTATAATAAGAAAATAACTTCTTGATCTTGAGTCCATAGACATTTATAGAGTTTATGAATGTCCATGAACTGAAGGTAAACTAATCAATTTTTAATAATTATATAATATATATAGAACCAACCACGATCAATCATGTATTATTGGCTATGTAGTTCCTTCCGTATTTATAATACTTGCGAATTATCACGTATTTAAGAAGAATTTATCATATGAACATATTTGCAAAAACGACCTTAATCTTACCTGCCCATTAAATAGGTTATCCAGATGGGACCTTCGTATCATTTCACATCTACTAATTTCATTATTACGTGTACAATAAGCAGTAGCACATAGGCATTCCCCTTAAATTGTTAAACCCTTTTTGCAAGTTATGGTGGTTGGATCTCACAAGAAATATCATAAAGACTTGGCACCAATTACCTGCTTGAAGGGGGGAAAGATGATGGTGACACTGACGATGATGACAAGCGAGAGTCAAGGAGCCTGAGGACCAGATGGTCTATCCCTTCCCATTATTACAGCATATCCAAGTTTGGATGACTCAAAAACTTTGACGAATTTTGTGATATGATACGTGAGCAGGAAGAGAATGCTAATACATTGGTATGGCGAAAACAACAAATGCATAGATTAAGACAAGAAATTATGACATGGTCCGATCATAGATGCAACAAAGAATCCAGTCAACACTTGGGAGGGGCCTATTCAGTAGGCATCGTCCCTCACAAGCAACCCTAAGCCACTGAACTTTTCCATCATGACGTTTCTTATCCAAGTGCAGAAGTCCAGAACGTGAGTAAATGAAAGGAAGTTTATTGAATTCTAAAAATCAAGAAGCTTAATCCAGGTTTTGTATGCCTTAATTTTTGATTTTTGATTTTAGTTTTTCTAAACACAAAAATAAAAAAAAAATCAACATAAAATAAAAATAATAATACACTAATACACAAAACAAGTATAAAAATTAAAAAAAACACAAAATTAATATAAAAATTAAAAAATATATATAACTAACAGCAATACCGAGTCCTTACCTTCCAGCACATTTGGACCTACTCTATTGGTATGATCTCTGTCCGTCCAAAAGAAATTTCTGCTTAACGAGTACCTTTGCATTAGACATAGTACAAAACAACCTGAAATTGTTGTCCTAATATGTTGAGACATGCAACAACTGAGGGGTGTGATAGTCTTCTCTTTTATACAGTTAATGACAGAGGGCTTGATCTGTTGTTGTGATAGTATGCTTTAGTGGCACTTGTAAGCATGAAATGCATAGAATTAAGATTAATATAGAGCATTTCCTAAAACAAATACTAAATTGCCGAGGCAGGCAAAGAGCTAGTCTTTACAATAAACAAATGGTAAATTGCTAAGACAGCATTCCCTAAAACTTCTGATAAGAACTTTCCTTCCCATTGCAAGAAGCACTTGGTCAGAAGCAGTAACTAATAGCCAGATTGGCAGTTCCAAACACTATACATTACATAGCATTAGCACTATGGGTCAATCAAATGGTAACAAAACAGTCAATTGAGGAGCATTAGCTGGTCAGGAAGTGAAGATGTACTAGTAAATGGCACATCCACACCAGTTAGAGAGTATACGCTGCTGTGTCACCAGTCAAAAGCATCTACGGCCACCATGAAAGTCACTAAATGTACAGAGGCAGGCAGTTTGTATGGAATCCTGCCAAAAGGTCAATTGTTTGCCAACCGAATTGATTGCCCCGGATTGTTGAGTACTCCAGTTGGATTCCGGTCATCTGTCAACAACTACCCAGTCATGTAACAATCTTGACAGAGCAGACGTGAATAGCTTCAAAAAAGATATCCCTTGTGTTACAGATAAATTTCAGAAAGGCTTCCTGATCTCAAACTTTTAACCCTTCATATAATTCCCGGCCTTATATTAGATAAAAATATCCAATGGATTATTTACGCAAATAGTAAAGAATAAAACATTGTCCCACCACAGAGAATATAACCAAACATTTCCTACGTTCATACCTGGACTTAGGGATAAAGTTATGGAATCCTTAGCTGTAGAATGGTTCCGCAGTTCTGCATCAGAGTTTGGAGCGTCACTTGTCATTATATCATTAAGATTCAGAGGAGCCACTGATGATTCTTGATTTTCAGGAACCTGTAGCAAATATAAAATAAGAGAGAAGGAATCCACATCAGACCCCCTAAACAATTCATTGCTCTGGATATGGTCATGACGAAATTTGAGTTCAAGGGGTTGATGAATTGTTGGTGTTCACACAATACTGGAATTACATATTCAAACAGTTGAAATGCAGTAGCTAAATAGGCATGCTGTAATTGTATCACTATGCTAAAGATACAGCAATATACTGTAAAATTTAACTTTTCTATCGGGAGTGGATACAAATACACAACTTCCTTTGTAACTGGTTCTACTCAATCAATAATATGTCTTAAATAGCAGAAAATCCATGTCACACTTCATTCCTCGTGGCTGAAAAAATACTACACAATATGGACACCGAATTAACAGGAATATAAATGCAGAACTACATATTTTGCGCCTCCCATTATTCAAAAACTTATTACCATCTTCATCATAAAACCATAAGCTTAATCCTACAGGATTCTGAATAATGTATTCAAAACCAACTTCTGGACAAAGAATGAGACAATATCTCTCTAGCACAAGGCTGAACAATAGGATATAAGAGAAGTGAAAACCAGTTTTGACCTTGAGGGGTTGAGAAACATTGGAAGCAACAGTTTTTGAACCATGAGGAATAACAGCTTCTGTCTTGGGCTCATGTGAAGTAGAATCCAACCCCTGGCGATTAGCTGGTTGCAAATGATCTGCTGCGCCCTGGTTAATGCTTCTAGAAATTTTCAATTTGTTATAGAGTTCACCATTCAACAGAACACCAACTTCCTCGCCAGCCCTTTTCCTGATGTGTTGATAAAATGTTAGGACATCCATTAATACTAAAACTAAACAACAATGAATGCCCCCATAAATGGGTAAATGCCAAGGAACAGACAGATCTACCGTATCCACACCTTGTGTTTCCACGATCAGACATCTGTGGGGAGCTGGGGGTGTTAGTGAACAATATTCCACGAAGTGGCTTTCCATCAATTGTTGTCTCAATACTATACCCATGATGGAAGGTTTCAGTTATTTTAGCCTGAAATGTCTTCTTCCCCTGATAAAACACTTGATTCAACAGCACATTTTCTCCACCTGTAGAGAAGGCACTCCTGTTCTTAGGAAGATAATGTAGCAAAAGGCAACCTATATAATAAATTTTCTGTCTTAGCTAGCAGACTTTGATCACCATCCCCAACAAGTTTCAGTCTAACAATCAGGATAATATTTCATTATATTCTATTAGTTTAATCTCATCAAAGTCTTCAAGGACAATTTACTTTAATCTCATTGGAATCTTCAAGAACAATTTATTTTTAAAATTTAGAAAAGCCGCCACATCATCTTGCATTCTTGTATACATAAACTGTTATTAGAGTAGCAGATACTAGGCAGGACAAAGACTTACAACTGGAACTCGCAAATTGCTTCACAATACAAATAATATGTATATATCAAACATCAGAATTTCCTATTATAATTTTCACCTGGATTATCAGGCACACAAAAATCAAGGACAATACATTATTGTACGATAACTGCTCTATAATTAAAAAACTCCCATGTCATCTTTTTGCATACATAAACTGTTACCAGAGCAAGAGATACTAGACAAGTCAGACTTGTAACTGGAACTCGTGAAGCAGTTCAAAATACCAAAATATGTATGCATCAAACATAAGAGTGGCATATTACAACTTTCAGCTGGATTATCAGGTCCATAAGCACTGATACTCCCTCTAGCCAATTCTAAAAGTAAGTCAAAAGTAGTTTGTTTATATGCCTAGGAAACAGGAATTTCTATCCATCAAACAATAAAAAGAAACCTTTTTATACACAAGAAATAAAATAATTCTAATATCCTTTTCATGGTAGAAGTCAAGAATAATACCATTCAACCAAGATTATTCACAAAACAAGGATACTAAATCCGAAAGAAAATTGAGATGAATTTCAAACCCACAAGGATTATGAGTTCCTTCACCCTGACCAAAGGAATTGATCACATCTCTTGGAACCTAAGATTGCTTGCACGAGTAGACACCCTAAAATAACAAATCAGTACTCAACAACTCCAGCTTTCATGCTTATCAGAGATACAAGTGGTCACTCTCATTTTGCGCCCCATACTTCTACCTTTTCCTAATCACTTTCTCCATATACAAGTCTAGCAAAATCCAAAATTGAAAGAACAATAACAATAAATGACCTCTATCTCACAGATGAAGAAGTGCAAAACTGAAAAGCAACATAAAAACAGATGAATTCCATTTCAAATGAGGATTGATTGAGACGAAAACTAGAAGAATTTTGACCCACTAAATAAAGTAAAGACTTCCCAGAATTGTGAATATAAAGCAAGTGACGGAACCAACATATCTAGCAACAGCTAATGAATTTATTTTCATCACACAATTGCATGAGACTGAGCAAATGGTCAGTTCAGATACGCAAATAATTACCAGCTCAATTTGACTCCAGAAGAATTTGATATACATATATCTTCATTTTACCTGTTTGGGCATAATTGGGCATTGTGTCAATTGTAATCAAAGCTTGGTCATGTATAGTAGAGTAAAGACTTTGTTCTTGGCACTTCATTTTCAATTGTTTCCTCAAGGATAACTTTTCCACTTGCTGTTCATCACAGAAACTATTCATTCCTGCATGAGGCAACGCAGCACATCATCAAAACAACACATACCTCAAGCCCATTCCAATGCACAAAATGATAAAGAAGCAGGAGAAACTTGATCTAATACTACTGAACCTGTGTGAATGTAGTACATATCATCCAGTGCCTCAAGACTCCTATTGCAACCACCAAAGAACAGAAGTACACCCCCCTTTAAAGGATCCAAAGAGTCCCCAGCCATAGAAAAACGTGCAGAAGGCCCATCCCCTGTGGTGATCACCTTGCTCCACACACCAGTTTCTGCAACAATGAATCACATGCATAATTCATTTACAAATCATGGAAATTAAGATTAAATCCAATTAAGCTCATTTCTCAAGAGCCACTCAATGAAATCTTGCAGTTGAAATCTGCAGTTGATAAATGATGGAGAAATAACAGGCAATGACAACTTCAACAAGCAACATCACATAGTCAGATGCTTAAGATGATAGCCTATATATCATGTCTCACAAGTCTTACATAATAGACAAAAGCACTCAAATGTCTAGCCGTGTACTTTCTTATCATACAAAATCTTTTATCTGG
The DNA here is from genome assembly GCA_028565735.1 of Pinacopodium congolense. Classification (NCBI taxonomy): domain Eukaryota; kingdom Viridiplantae; phylum Streptophyta; class Magnoliopsida; order Malpighiales; family Erythroxylaceae; genus Pinacopodium; species Pinacopodium congolense. Next base: position 7,637,873 of record JAOXYD010000007.1, read on the forward strand.
ATGTTCATTCCAAAACCCATGAGGTAAACTAGGTGGGTTTATTGGTTCACAGCTTGCTCGACAAGACATCTTACATAGAAATGATTCATCCATAGGATTAAGTTCAATAGATATGTTAATTTATTCTTTTATGTTTGGTTTATTCTATAAAATGAAAGGATTGGATTGAACTCTTTCAATTGGTATACATCTTGTATATTATGGATTTAAATTGATTATATTAATTAACTGAAGAACCATTAATAGACATAATGAATTCAATTTTTCTTTTTAATTTCTCTGTAATGTAAAAGAATTCTTATCACATAAACATTTACACCTAACCTCTTTTTTTCAAATGGTACTTCAAACTTGAAAAAAAAAAGAAAAAGAATGACTAACTTTCAAATCCTTGATTCTAGTTATACACGCACAGATCCTGCCTTAGGGAGGCATTTAAACGGCCTGATTCTACTGCCAAAAAACTAAAGCATATATCATGAGAATACCAGTAGAATAAAAAACATACACATCGATGAGAGATAATTTAGAAAAGATAAAACAAAAGCATGAAGCACAAAATTAGTTCAGCCACATGAAGTTAATTGTTGAGTATATCATACCTTCTTGGAAAGAACTATCAATTTTATCAAACAAGACATTTTCAAATGTTGTATTTGATTAAATTCAAGAAGGACTAGCCAAATAGAGGAATAGACAAAATATATCCTATTGAATGGGAGTTCACAAACTCTATTAATACCCAAAAAGCTGTCAAAGATTCAAATAGTGAATATAGCATGTCAAAAGAGGAGTACAAAATCCTCTCCTTCTGTCTCTTGGATGAAAAGCAAAAAAGTGATTTTTTTGGATTGCCTTTAAAACAACGTAGCAAGGCTGCAGATACATACCTACATCAAGCATATATAGATCATCAAATAAATTTTGAGCATCTGAAAATCCCCCAAAAACAAATAAATTCTTTCCAAAAGTAACAGTAGCATGGCCAGCTCGAGGTGTCAACCTTTGACCAGAGACATTCAGCTCCTTCCAAACAAGAGTTTCTAATAACAAACAAGAAAGAAAAACTATTAAATGAAAGAAACTTCAGATAAAATTGGCATATGTAGCATAAAAGACAGATATATTCTTACATGAAAAAGCATACTGCAGAATTGCATTGACATATCCTATGTGGTTCCACACAAATGACAAGATGGGGATGTGTAAAGTGCATATATTTGTTTGCATGTGATTGAGCATATGATGGAGCAACATGGGCATTCAGATTATTGTATATAAGAATGAAAAAGAAGGAACCTGCATCTAGAATGTGCACATCAGACATATAATAGTCATGTTCATTTTCACCACCAATCACAATTATTTTATTCTTCCAAGATGAGCAACTGTGGCTATCACGAGCAGATGGTGGGGTGCCTGATGTTGTTGCATGTTTCCACACGAATGTCTCTGAAAGAAAACCAAAAAGAAATGTAAATGTATTCATTCAATGTTTCAAAAGGTCATCTACTACTGTAACAGACCACTGTATTTAAAACCATATACAGTAATGATGGAGTAAAATTCTTCATAACAAATTTTTGCAGATATTAGAGCGATGGGACTGGAAAATGGGGAGATATTGAATCCCACGTACTAATTTGAGGTTCGAATGATCACAACCAACTATAGCCAGAAAGTTAAGCAATTATCAAAAAAAGCAGATAAAGTTTTTAAAGGCAGGGATCATATCATATGCTGATGCAAGGAAAAAAAGAATCATAGCTTAGCAATTGTGCCAATAAACTCTTGAAATTTACATATGACCTTGTACACTAATGAAAGTTCAGAATGATCACAGTAAATATGTCCAGAAAGTTGACCAATTAATGTAAAAGTTTCAAAACATAGGAATTCACAGATGAAGTTACCAGTATTTAATATGTAAAGGTCATTGTAATACACTTCAACGTTATTCTCCAACGATTTCCCACAGCCCCCAAATATGAAGAGACGTTTACCAACAAGGGCGGCACTGTGACCTTCCCGTGCCTCGGGTCCCTCACCTCTTAGACTAGGTGATATCCATGTATGTGAAGCTGATAAAATAACAAAAAACAAATAAGACTGTAATGAAGATGATTCAAAACAAAAATTCTTTGGAGTTTATCTGCATGAATTAGATATTAGGAGTCTACAATAATTGTCACAGCTGATTAACATGGATCATGTAAAGTCAGGGTGAAATAGAAATTATTAAGATTTCTCACAAGTATCTAATATATGCAGATCCTTGAGAGGGTTCCTCCCATCAGTACCCCCAAACACAAACAGACTGTCTCCAACAGTTGTACAGCTGTGGCTGTCCCTTGGAGTAGGTGGTGTGCCCTTTATAATTGGCTGGCTCCAAGCCTGCTTAGCTGCAACTTAAAAATCCCCCGATGAGAGCATAAACAACATTTGGGGAGAAAACCTTCATTCTAAAATTCTACAAGAACCACCAAGCAGTGAATAATTTTTTTGCCCAGATAACTTTAACCCCCCAAATAAGGGAAGAAAAATGCATCATAATTGGCTAATGTTACAAAGGCTAATAAGAAGCGATATACTAAACTTTACCAGGAGGCATTAAAAGAGCCCCCATAAAAGGACAGTGGACACGTATACTCATTAACCTTAGAAAGGATACGGACGCAGGATAAGGCGGCACAACAGAGTGAAAACAAGTGCAAGTCAAGGAAAATCAGAAATAAAAGGGAAAAAACAACCTAGTGAAGAAACTTTAACAAGGGAGTTCCACAACCGCCCATAAATGCAATAACTAGATGTTGAACAAGAGGCCAAAAGAAACATTAATGCCACACCACAATTAGTTAACCAAATTCCCAATGGTGAACGCGTGGAATCCCACAATAACAAGCTTAAGAATTCATCCAGCCGACGAACACAAGTAGCAGCTAGCAAAAAATCAAAAAACCGACGCAAGGGACACACATTTGGGCTTCATTTCAGCACCAAGTTTAACCAACAAGACGGAAAAAAGATCAAAACAGAAAGCTAGTAAAAATCCAGAAGACTTTTAAACACGTATATCAGTAACTTCCTCATCACAACACAGAACAGGGCATTCCATAGATATTCAAGAAGAGACATGATTATATTGCAAAAGACAAATGGAGAAAACAGAAGATAAACTAAATAGTAGTGAAGTAAAGACCCACCAGCGTCAAAGACATGAACTTGGTTGGTCTGGCAGTTGTCTTTGCCATAGCCACCAAAAACATAAAGAAATCTCCCTCCTTTAATGGAATTGCAGGTGTGTCCCCACCTTTTTCCTGGCCCATTTATGTCCTGTTGTAGTTGCTGCTGTTGTAGAGAACCCTTTTGCTGGTGGGCATGGTAAAGCTGGAGTCTTTCCCATCTCATCTTCTAGGAATAGTTTTTAATTGCCGAGAAAGTGCAAAAAAGTGAGACTTTGTCACAAGGGGAGTGGAATCAAAAGAAAATAAATGGGATTTTGGGGGATTCGAAAAAGAATATTGGTTCTAACTTATAAGGGTGCACATATATTTTTTAAGTTCGACGAAATCTCATGCAAATTGAGAACGAAAAGTAGGCTTTAAACAAGTGATGTTTGTTAAATAGAGAGAGCCGAGGAAGCGATGGGAGAAAAGAGCGGTCGTGTATCTGATGGGCTTTTTTTACTGTAGAGGCCGAGGACCAGGTGGACACGTTGCACTTCACTAATGGTCTTGACTGGCGTCCACGTCAGATCCCCCAGCATGGGCTAAAGTTTACAAATTAAATAAATGAAAAGTGAGATTTTACACAATTGTGAAAACTTTGATTAAATTTTTTTATTTAAAAATTTTATAATATATTTATATATTATTTTCTAATTTTTATATTTAAAAAATTAAAATTAAAAATAAGAATAAAAATAAAAGAGTTCTAAAGAGTTCTTGTTATGTAAAATTATTGCTTTCAATCTCTCCTAAGCTTTAACAGCCTTAAATCTCACAGTATATTTAATTAACGGTAATAGTTATTTTATTACCTATTTATTTCTAAATATTAGAAATTTTTTGTTTAGTTAATAAAAAATTTTATGAAATAATTATTACTGGTGTTAAGTATTTTTTTTATTTTTTAAGAATAAGTAAAGATCATCTCCGGTAGTCTTAACTATTCTAAGAATAGCATGATTTCCGGTAATCAATCATACCCCTCCGATACGTTCCAGCAATGGCCCCAACCAACACCTTGTCCCCTACTATAAATATAATTATAAATTTTAATATAATAAATAATAAATAATATTATTATTATTATTATTAACAATAATTATTATTATTATTATAAGGATAAAGATAAGGATATTTTAGTCTTTTATTTATTATTCTTTTATCAACCTAAATTTATATTTTCAATCTAAACACTGGTATAAAAATCTTTTAATAATAAACTAAATAAAATAATACTCATTTCATTCTATTCCTCTTCTTTTTTATTTTTAAAAATAATTATTTTATTCCTTATCTATTTTAGTCTTTAAACTAAAAAGGCTGTCAGAAGTTGGAACCTACATGTCACTTATCCTTAATTGTGCCTCAAGGTGACAAGAGTATTTCTTAAAAAATGGCTTTTTAATTATGCATTAATTTTTAAATTTACATAAAAATTTTAAAATTTAAAATTTTAATAATATTTTACAAGCATAAAATTTATAAATTACTAAAAAATCTTTTAAAAATAATTTTATTAAAATTTTACTTACTTTGATAACCTATATAAATTTAAAATTTCTAAATAAATTATAAAATTTAATTTAATAATTTGTAAAATCATTAATATAACATAAATTTATTAAAATTATTATATTAAAAAATGTAAATAAAATCTTTTTAAAAATATTTAATATTAAAATATATGAAAATATTATATAAAACATATTAAAATTTTTATAAAAAATTAGTTTCATTCACAATTAAAATTATGAAAAATTTCCATTGAATTTAAGTGTTTAATAACTTTAATTATTTGATAATTGATACTCAAACCCTTAATGGTACGTTTGGTTGGGCGGAATAGAAGCTATTCCCCCCTATTCCATTCCTTACGCGAGAGACGTTATTTGGTTTGAACCAACCGACGGAATAGCCATTCTATCGGATTAGTGATTCCGCCTAAACGGGAAATCCCTAATCCACGTCAATAGCTGTCTTTAGCTATTCCGTGCATTGCATTAACGGAGACAGACGAGTCTGCCCTTGTTGGAGCCAGCGATCGGAGACTTGTTCTAGCCTTCAAGAGAGTCGCTCCACCTCCAGTCGACGTTCTTCTTTGTCCGTTCGGATAAGTAAACATCGGCTCAACCTTTTTTTCTGTCTCTCGTCATATTTTCTCTATTTCGAGTTTGACTTACATCATCGGTTTTGTGATTTTTTTGTTTTGCTTCTCATGCTTCTTCTTGTTCCTCTTTTTTTGTCTTGGCCAGAAACCAAAGACTCCCTCTTCCAGACAACCCAGCCATCGTCTCTGCCGGGTAAGTTCTGTCTTCTTTTTATTTTATTTTTCGTTTTTTATTGATGAGTTTCGACTAGATGAGGGGCTTGATTGAATTGGTTTGCTTAATTTCTTGATTACTATGGAATTGTGGTGTATTGTGGAGAATCTGTTGTGTTAGGGTTTAGGATTAGGGTTATAGAAATTGAATTGATTGGTTTAGGATTAGGGTTACAGAATTGAGGTTTGATTTCTTTTCTTGTATAATTGAATTGATTGGTTTTGTTTTTCTTG